>CM037778.1:18906396-18956396 GCA_021229015.1 Solen grandis | reverse complement strand
TAATGATTCATATTATTGACCCATGTGTCAGTATATATTTTGTGTATCATGCTATCAAAACCATGCAGTTTTTGGGTTATTTTGTTTGTTTGCAGGTTTATTGGATTTAACATCCCACCGACGGTATTTCCGTCATTTGGAGATGATGTCTACTTGAGACAGATATAGTGCTGCCACACTGCAGTATCATGTCAGAGGCATGATACCACACCCAGTCACATTATCCAGCCACCGGGCTAAACAGTCCTGGAACTACCCTTCAATGCTGAGCGCCAAGAAAAGGAGCTATACCAGTACCATTTTTTAGGACCTTGGTAAAGCAAATGACCTTTGACCTCTAAGTATGACCCTGACCTTTGAGCTAGGGTCACAAATCTTGTACATGACAATCTGTCCAAGTTTATTTGGAAATCCTGCAATCAACATCTGCGGACCTTACTCTTGCGCTTGACACTCCATCTCACTGAGGTTTACATTAGTGCCAAGTTATTCAAAAATCCATGTCTAAGTTACAGCCCAGACAAGCAAATCCAACTCCATGACATTTTACTTCTAGGCATGACCTTGACCTTTGAGCTAGGGGCAAAACTCTTGCGCCTAACTCTAGATCTAATTGAGGTTTACATAACTACAAAATTATTTGAAAACCCTGTGATCCATGTCTAAGTTACAGTCCAGTAAAGCAAATCCAACTCCACGACCTTTGACCTCATAGTGTGACCTAGACCTTTGAGTTAGGGACCAAACTCTTCTGCACAACACTACGCTTCATTGAGGTTAACATAACTGCCAAGCTGTTTGAAGATGCTGCAATCCAAGTCTAAGTTACAACCTGGACAAGCAAATCAAACTCCATGACCTTTGACCACTATGTATAACTTGAACATTGTGCACGGAGCACTGTCTCACTTAGCTTGACATTTGTGTCATATTATTTGAGAATCCCTCAATCCACGGGGAAGTAACAGCATGGACATACAAAAATTAACTCATTTTTGACCTTTGACCTCAAAGTATAACCTTGAACTTTGAACTACGATTCTGGTTCTTGTGCATGACACAACATTTCACTTACTTTGACATTTGTGTCAAGTTTTTCCCCCCCCCCCCCCCCCCATAAAGAAAGAGTAATGGTCCGGATAAGCTTTTTAGACCATTGAGCTACGAATCTGGTTCTTGTGCATAACACTCCTTCTCACTGAGCTTGACATTTGTGCCAAATTATTTGAAAATCCTTCCATCCATGATGAAGTTACAGCCCGGTCAAGCAAAAAAGCACATGTTTTTGAACTTTGACCTCCATCTGTGACCTTGACCTTTGAGCTACGAATCTGGTTCTTGTGCATGACACTCCGTCTTACTGAGCTTGACATTTGTGCAAAATTATTTGAGAATCCTTCCATCCATGATGAAGTTACAGCCCGGACAAGACCAAATCTGGACGGAGGTACGCACGCACGCACATACACCAAACCGCCATTGTGACAACTCACCGCAAGCGGGCTCGACAAAAATCATTATACTGAAAGCAATAAAAGAACCTACATAACAAAACTGATATATCAAAAATAGGGCTAATCAAAAGGCTCACTTATAGTTTTGCATGGAAGTATGAAAGTGTGTCATAAAAGGCCAAAGCTGGAAATAAGTGGCGAAACTATGAAATACAGTTTGACAACCCTGTATCTACTACGTGAATACAAAAACATACACAGCATTGGTGGATCAATGTACATAAAGTATAATATCAAAACATCTCATCAAGTAATTGGAACATGTTATGTGTCATTAGTATCAACAAACATCCAATTTAGTAACCACTTTTCTTTTCTAGCCAAACAGTTTACAATACAGCTGTTCAGTATATTGGATAGAATTTTACAATTCACTTGTTTTACAGTTTTATGATTACTTTTTTTTTTTGCATCTTATTACATTTTTTTTTCTTTTTTCATCTAAGATGTACATGTAAACATCCTTATGAAAAAAAGAATCAGATGAAAATTGTCATGCTGCTTTCTTTTCTCACTGTCACCATATCTAACCGATGAATGCTGATATTCATTCACTCTCGACTCTTGACTTATATTAAAAATAACCATTTCTGTCACACACATTTGATTGGTCTGTTAAGTAGGTCAAAAGTTGAATTGGACAGCTACGCCAAAAAAGCTGACTAAGAATCTAGAAATAGTGGACATTTATTTTCAGATGACCATGTAAGTCCTGTACACATCATGATGATGACAGGCAACCAAACTTGAAATGATGATATGATCACAACATGACATGTCCCACAGCAAGGTCAAACACATGTTAACCAGTCACATGACCACTACATGTACACAAGTCAGGTACTCTTGTTTAAATAATGCACATGTCAAGGTTTCTCCACATGTGCATCAACTTTGCAAGATATAAATACAATGTACCACATGTGACATTTGTTAAAGCTGTTTCTGGGGCAGGCTTTCACTCTTATATATATATAAAAAGCCTGCCCCAGGTAGATATCAAGTAGATTACATATATAATCTAACAGTTAGCATTATACTACCCACGTCCAATTCAAGGATCTCATGTGGAATCAAATCCCTTGCAGGGATTTACACTACTTTTGATTTTCAGGGGTCCACTGGACTCAGGATCCTTAAAAACAGGGGTCCATCATTAATTTCAGGGGGTCCAAGCTATTTAACCTCACCAAAATATACTACTCAAAATTTGCTAAGGATCACTAGCTATTTTCCAGAAGAGTTATAAGTCTTGCGACTTTGAGGGCATGGAATGTTAAAGTAAATTTTAAAACTTTTTTTTTTCTGCGCAGATGTGTTGTTACTATACCAAAGCCATTATCTTTAACTAAAAGTATGTATTCCAGATCCTTAAAATTGAGAAATTTATTAAATTTAATAAGTGCAAATTTTGAGAATTCACATTAAAATTTGACTAGGTGGATAACAGACATTCTTGTTTTCTTACAGTATCATTTCAAGCATCCTTAACAAGTATTCCTTGTAGAAAACAAAAATATCTGGATATTCAAAATTCTGTTATACACCGTCTGCAACTGAATCACATAATCATTGAGTTCACTAACAGTATTTTCAACGCTTTGATCGTGATCAGCTTTAATAGCGGTTGCGAAATTTGAACGCATATTTAAGACTTGTAAGCTGTTCATGTAGACATCAGTGTCTTGATGACGAATTAATAAGGAGTTTTGAAAGTTTATGCAACCCTCTGTAAAGGGATTTGATGAGCTTTTCGCCGAAATGCAGGTATTACAATACGTACATGCCTTCGTCACGGAACTGTAGCCATTTAAATTTTTCAAGCCATATACTAAAATTTCTGCTCACGTTTTGATTTTGAGGAAGATTGTAACTGTAATCAGGGTGACCAGTTGACAATAAATTTTCATGTTTCTCGTCATCGCGATCTTTTCTTTTGCCCCATAAACTTCTTAAGTCAGTTTGTGTTTGCCATGCTTAACTTTGATAAGACATGTGAGCGGAAGCGTTCAATGATTGGACGCTAATTTTAAAAGGCACAGTGATTGGCTTGTAAATTTAACTAGTTAAATATAGCGTTGGAAATTCCAAGAGATTTACGAAGACATTTGATAATGAATTGGCACAGATATTCTGGACAATTCGTGCGTACACATGGACGCAGACTTTATTTTTCGGTGCGTACAGTCTGTGATTCATGCGTATATGGACGCAGGATCCTGCGTCCGGTAAATCCCTGCCATGTGTCCGTACTTTAACCCTTTACCTCATGAATATTCATGAACAAATTTGTGAATTCGGTGAATATTAATTTACTGGACTTAAAATGATATATGAAATAATGGATTTTTTTTGCTTTGCAGACTGTGTAGAGTCTGAGCTACAATATTGCATGAGCAAACAGAGAAGACCCTAATCAGACAGCTCTTAGTGGGTCAGCTCTGTTTGCCAATGCATGAAAATAAGTCTTACTCCAAATGAAGTAAACTGTTAAAAATTCGACCCTAAAAAGTGCTAATATCAGTTGAAAGGTTTTACTACATACATGCAATCATTATATGCAATATGTTGAATGTGGACAGTAAACAGAAGAAAAATTAATGTTTCAGCAACTGTAATTACATTAATTTATTAGTATACAAGAAGTGATCCTTGGAACACATGTCACATGCTGAAAGAAGTGAGACAGATGTTATATAATTGGTCAGCGCAATGCCTGTGCGCATGCGCACACATCGGGTTAAGCCCAGCACATTGCATGTGCTCCGGCACTCGAGCCTAAATAAAGCTATAGTAAACACTACTCTGTGTTACGTTAGTTTGTAATCAAAACATGGTGTCAGAAGTGGGATTGTTTTAATTAAAAAAAAAGTGAAAATGGAATTAAACGGACTACCATATCCTAAAATGGACTGGAGTAATTCCAACCTACCTGACGCATGGGATAAGTTTGAAAGACACTGCAAACTTATGTTCGACGGACCCCTAAAGGGGAAAGGCGGCAAAGAGCGAGTCGCGTATATTCTCCTGTGGGCAGGAGACAGAGGACGAACAATCCATTCATCTTGGAAAACCACCGACGATGATAACAAAAATACAGAAATTATTTTTAAGAAGTTTAAAGATTTTGTACAACCGAAACTTAACCCTATATTTGCACGGTACAAATTCTACCACGAAATGCAAACGGATGAATCAATCGATGAATTTGTTTTCAAGGCTCACAATTAGAGCAAATGACTGTGAATTTAAAGAAAAAACGGACGAAATGATTCGAGACAGAATAGTGTTCGGATGCTCATCTGAAAGAGTAAGAGAAAAGCTAATAGAAAAGGGGACAGAACTAACCCTAGAGATCGCCATACAAACGGCACAGTCTCACGAGTACAACAAAAAACAAATGGATGCTATGAACCCCACGGAAAAGGACGTGGACTTCATCAGGAGTCGTGGTGGGAAACCAAAAAAGGACCCGGCAAAACCCCCGAAACATGGACCTCTCGGACACAGAGCTAAATCACGTGGGACACGGCCCCAACGGAATCATCGACAGACGGATGCGAGAAGAATATGTTCAAGGTGTGGCAAATCAAAACATAAATCTGACTCTGACTGCCCAGCAATGGGACAAACGTGCAACAAGTGTTCAAAATTTAACCACTTTGCAAAAATGTGCAAAACAAACAACGACTACAAAAATGTTCACCTTGTCGAAGACGACAGTTGTTCAAGTGACTCGGAATTCTACGTTTACACTGTAAGTAGCTTTTCTTCTCGACCTGACGATGCTGTCGTTAATCTCTCATTTGGCCCTAAGAAAGTCAATATAACTACTAAGATTGATACAGGCAGCCAGGTTAATATTCTGCCCAAACATTTGTTCAGAAAACTTAACATACAAAATCCCCTGTTACCCCCAGTGCAAAACTAACTGCTTACACAGGTGATCAACTATCGGTGGAGGGCAAAATCGAAATACAATGTTCCTATGAGAACAGACACACGCATGCCGAATTTTACATCGTAAATCAGGCAAACGCCCCAGCGCTCGTAAATCTGAAAACAGCATGCGACCTCGGGTTAATACAGTTAACCTACGCCGTTGATAAAAGCATTTCCAAGGATGCATTAGTGTCCGAATATCGTGATGTATTTACGGGAATAGGTACCTTTGAAGGTAAATGCTCAATACAGTTACATGAGAATGCCAGTCCAGTAGTGTGCCCTGTTCGAAAAGTGCCTATTGCACTTCAGGACAAATTAAAATCTGAACTCCAATCAATGGAGGATCAAGGCATTATTTCCAAAACAACAGAACCCACCGATTGGGTAAACGCGTTAGTGTGCGTCGAAAAGCCCAATTCCGGAAAACTTCGCATTTGCATTGACCCGAAAGCTCTTAATGAATGCATTAAGAGACCGTACTATCCAACACGGGATATTACAGATATAGCGTCGCAGCTCAATGGTGCAAAGTTCTTCAGCGTTTTAGACGCTACCAAAGGTTATTACTCTTGCAAGCTGTCAGACGAATCGTCACTGCTGACAACATTCGCCACACCGTTCGGTCGATATAAGTATAATAGGCTACCTATGGGTCTCAAATCATCACAGGACATTTTCAACCGTAAAATGGACGAAATCCTAGAAGGATTACCGGGCGTTGCGTCAATTGTTGATGACGTATTATGCTGGGGTAAAACAAAAACGGAGCATGACGGGAATCTGAAACGCTTACTCACTCGCGCTCGGGAAAAAGGTCTCAAATTCAATCCAGAAAAACTTGCCATAGGCCAAACTGAGGTTAATTACTTTGGTCACGTGATCAGCGACAAAGGCTTGTCGGCAGACAAGGACAAAATCGCCGCGATAGTGAATATGAAGACCCCAGAATCGCGCCAAGAACTGGAAACGTTCCTGGGCATGGTTACATACCTCACAAAGTTCGCGCCAAATCTCGCAGACTTAACCGGCCCAATGCGAACATTGCTAAAGAAAGACATCCAGTATATCTGGGGGCACGAGCAAAACACTGCTTTTGACAGAGTCAAAAAGGTCATAACACAGGCACCAGTATTACGATTTTTCGACCCAGATAAATCGGTCACGCTGCAAGTAGACGCGTCGTCCAAGGGCATCGGTGCTGTGTGCATGCAGGAAGGGAAACCTGTAGCATACGCGTCAAAAGCATTAACGCCAAATCAAATGGCATGGGCGCAGATAGAGAAAGAGACAGCTGCCATTCTGTTTGGGTGCCAGAAATTCAAACAGTACATTTATGGCAAGCATACAATTGTCGAAAATGATTGCAAACCAGTCATAGCGATCATAAAGAAACCCCTCTGTGCCGCTCCGCAAAGGCTGCAGAAATTACTCATGCAGTTACAGCCCTTTGACATTGAAGTCATTCACAAAAAAGGCACAAACATACCCATTGGAGATGCTCTCTCCAGAAATTACATATCAGAAACGTACCCAGAAATCTTCAAAAACATGGACGCACATGTCCTCACGGTCAAATCATTACCAATCAGCGACCAGAAAATAGAGCAAATCCGCGCTGCAACGCGAAATGATGATCAATTACAGGCAGTTAGACAAGCTATCTTCTCCGGGTGGCCGGAGGAACGGAAATCATGTAATACATTAGCCTTGGATTTCTGGAACCATAGAGACGAAATGGGTTACGAAGATGGTATATTAGTAAGAGGTTCGAAAATAGTGATTCCGAAATCACTCCAACTTGACATGGTCAAAGCTGTTCACATGAACCACCTAGGGTGCCAAAAGGCAATAAATCGAGCTCGCGATATCATGTTCTGGCCAGGCATGACTAAGCAAATAACCGAATACGTGCTGGCATGCCCAATTTGCGAAAAATACCGTCCCGCCAATGCAAAAGAGCCACTGTTACCACATGATATCCCCGAGAGACCATGGGAAAATGTTTCCTGTGACATTTTCACGTTCGAAACCCAGCAATACATGGTACTGGTAGACGCGTTTAGTCACCACATAGAAATCGACCATTTACCCGATATGACGAGTAAAACGGTAGTTAGAAAGTTAAAAGTACACTTTAGCCGTTTAGGGAGTCCCGTGCAAATCAAAACAGACAATGCAAGACAATTTAAGTCAGAAGAGTTCGCGAATTTCGCAAATGAATGGAATTTTAAGCATGTCACATCAAGCCCCACAATGGCTAGTTCAAACGGCCACGCAGAGTCGGCTGTCAAAATAGCAAAACGTATCCTAGGCAAGGCCAAAGCCGCAAACACCGACCCGTACTTATCACTTCTGGAATTTCGGAACACGCCGCTCCCCTGTGGTTACTCGCCCGCTCAACTTCTAATGTCACGGCGACTTAGGTCAGTCCTGCCAACAACAAATAAACAATTAAACCCAGAATGCGTTGACATGCAAGCCGCACGATCTAGCATGCAAGCTTCACGCGAAAAATCAAAAATGTATCATGACCGCAATGCTAAGCCACTGACGCCGCTGAAACCAGGTGACAGTGTCAGGTTTCTGAAAGGAAAAACCTGGGCACGCGCGAAAGTTGTTTCATTATATAACAACAGGTCGTATATCATTAAAGGTCAAGACGGCAACAAATACCGCCGCAATAGAAAACTCATAAACAAATCCAGAGCTAACGAGTTAGTCCAAAACACCCCCTCTACAGCACTTCTGCCTGCCTCAAATCTTAACCAGGAATCTCAGACAAACCCCAGACAGCATTATGTAACAAGGAAGGGTCGAGAAGTAAGGCTACCAGCAGTGTATAGAAACAGTGAATGGGTTAGAGAATAAAGAACTTGGGCAATGACCATTAATTTAGCAATGAACCAAAATCAAAAAAGATGCTGTTCGGATTAAGACCAGACAAATGAACTATCCGCTAGTGACAATTTACTTAAATGAAAGGAAAATAACATGAACAAATGAATTTCAATATTTGTTTTTATGTTTACCACATTGACATGATATTTATTCATATATGCTTAGGTGTTTTCTCTTTTCTTATAAAACAAAGGGAATGTTATATAATTGGTCAGCGCAATGCCTGTGCGCATGCGCACACATCGGGTTAAGCCCAGCACATTGCATGTGCTCCGGCACTCGAGCCTAAATAAAGCTATAGTAAACACTACTCTGTGTTACGTTAGTTTGTAATCAAAACAACAGAGAAAGTGCACCAGACAAAGTATGACAAATGGATGGACGGACAGGAAATGGAGATGTTTTCCAAAGGTGTCACCTCAGCTTACAGCAAGTGACACAATAAAGGTTAAGTCTTCTTTTTTGATGACTGGAAAGGTGCCTTTATAATACCATGAAGTTTTGAAGGGGGATTTCTTGACAATGAGAAATCCTTGGCTGAAATCCCAATAACTATGTCAGCCATGTTTGTTTACCAATTTACAGCACAAGGCAGCTTTGAAGACCACAGCCTCTTCCTTAAAAACTTTTTTTTTGAAATATACCAATAAAACTTTTTGTTGATGCAATGCACCCAAGGTCAATCCAGGTCTGCAAGTTACTAAAACTGACCTGGGTTATGCTACTTTTTGCTGCTTCATTCCTTAAAGTAACTCTGTAAAACCTCTAACTCGTTTTCAGTCTCATTTTTTTTCTTAATCATAATACTGTCTCTTTAAGATTAAAATGAACAAATTTCAAGCTTTTTTTTACAATTAACATTAATTGCTTTTACAACTGTTTCTGTTTTAAACAGTTTCCCAAATCATGTCCTATGTATAGTTTTCTTTCCTATTCTCTTTCCCTCTCAGCAATCTCTATCCCATTTTCTCTCTCTCTCTCTCTCTTACTCTCTTTCTCTCTTCATTCTTTATCTCATTTAAATCATTACCCATTTTCTCAAACTGTACTCTCTCTCCCTCTATTTTTCTCTCACACCGTCTATGATAAAACCCCAAAACTATGCAGACCATGATTAAATAAAGTAATAATTTCAAGGCTTGTTTAAACAATAAACAATAGTGCTTGTGCACTTGTCTCACAGTGTGCAAACACATACTGCCCATTCTCTCTCTAAATTATTTCCTCTCTCATTCAAACTATCACTGCCATCCAGTCTATCTTTCTCTCAAACCATCGTAAAAATCCATTACTAAGCAATAAACCTGTTCAAATAAAAGGTGTACCCAATCACCCTTCAAGGTCAGTAGACTACATCAGTTAATGAATTCACTTTTATCACCTGAATACACTCTAATCCAAAAGGAAAGAAAAAGAACGAAACCAACCTATCTCCACATGATAACTGCCTCAAGGAATTTTATGTCATGTGTCTTGACAAAAAGCAAGTGATTCATTTGATATATGTTTTTACTGATTTGGAACCTATGTTGAATCTTGCTCTCCTAAATCTGTTGCCATATGATGGCTATTAGGTCCCTCTTTTCTTATTTCATTTTTCGTTTTCTGGATAACTGTGGATACTTGAAAGACCCAGTATGACAATTTCAATCTAGATCTACTTTGAAGGTATTTTTTTCTTCTAAACGTTGAATATCATTGATTTGATATCAGAGTTGGTAACAACAAAACAAATTGAACATATCAAAATGAGTACATTTTGTTTTTTACAAAAACACTAGGGGTCAGTCAGAAATTTCTTTGAAAGAATTTCCTCACGATCGGGGAAAGAAAATGATATATTCTGCAACGTGAAAAAGGGGGTCAAAATTTGGCTGCCTGCAGGCAACTTTGAGTTTGATCTTAAACTGACTGCAACCCCTGAATTCCTTTAAAGTAAAAAGCAAGACAGTTACTAAAACATTCCCTCTTAAAGTTGCTTTCCTTCAGTACCTGTATTCCTGCAACTTTATTAATTACACAAATCCTGTATTTCCTAAACCAAAAATCTAATTTACCAGATGAACAGAACAAACATCTACCATCATTTACATTCTGGACCAAATTTAAGATTGATATAGCAAAAATATCCCTTTTTAGAAATAAGTTATTATAACTGATATTTGACTAAGGTAGGAAATAAATATAAAGAAGACACTTTGCCTCACTCTGACACAACAATTGAGAGTGATTTATTAAAGGTGTGATGACTTGTTTTGTAGATGAAGTTCTATAAATTGATATTCGAGTAATAAATTTGTATATGAATATTCACTTGGTAAAGGCAAATCCTATTTAATAAAAGTTGGCAACTAGTCTAATCTTACAAACGCATGTAACAAATTGTCCTATCATCGCAAAGTAATGTTTTCATATATCTCTTTTTCTATTAAAGATATGTGAATGTTTGTTTGTTGGGTTTAACGTCCCACCAACAGTATTTTAGGCATTTGAAGACGATGTCTACTTGAGACAGATATGTGAATGTAAATGGTATCTTAACCCTTTCCCTCATAGAGGACACCATGAAAAGACCTATGCGAACAGCATAAAACCAGATCAGCATGCAAGTAACTCGCAGGCTGATCAGGTTTTATGCTGTTTGCTGCTCCTCAGTGGTCTGGTAATGAGGATTTTACAATTAAATTTGGTAAGGTTTGAGTTTGACTTTCTGCAGATCAGGCTTTATGTTACCTATTGAGTGTGTCAAAATGAGTCTATATGAGGGAAAGGGTTAAATAGTAAAATTACATCAGTATCAAACAATACTTTTGGTATGTACTTATAAAGTCAAGAAATAAAAATCTTTTTATGTAAAATAGAAAAGGACCTGCATGATGATAACTGTGTAAAATGTGTTGTTTTTCTGCTACACTGGTTGAATTTAATCGTAATTTAAAAAAAATTTCTTTAAAATAAATCAAAGTGCAAATAATTCCTTGCAGTACAGAAATGATTATTTTATAATATGGTTTCAATTTCCTCAGCAATTTTCCACACTTAATTGAAAGTATCAATTTTCAATGATTTGCGTATGCCTAAACATTTTTTTCCATGGCTTTTACAGGAGTTTTCTTAAAATCTCTGTTTAATATGTCTTTGGTAAACGGTTAAGTTTCTAAGTGAATAGAGCTCCTTATCTGGCTCCCTAATGTCTTAGTATAAAATGGCACATAAAGGTGGATAAACATAACTCCTACTTAACTCTGACCCTCTTTACATAACCGTCATTATATCAATATCAGATCAACCTAACAATTTGTTGACAATTGAACTGACCAATAAAACCCTACAAAATCAACAGAAAACAAAATCACTGATAAACACCAGACAGCATCGTACAACAAATAGATATGGCAAACATTGCTGATAAGCCCCTATTTGGCTTGTTTAAATTAACAATGACCATGAGTGAAGCCAGGTGCAAACCCATGATCTTACATAACCACTAAGTAAAGTGCTAAATCCAAATGCCTCTCATTAATCTAGACTAGTAAACCCTTCAAGTCATTCACCTTCATGTACTCCTATTAAACTCAGTTTGATTTTGACATTGACCTAAAATACAGACATATGAGTCATTCTTCATTTCTCATTTCAGCTGGACAGTTTTTGGACGAAGCACATTTAAGTTGGAAAGTAATCATTATAGTTAACTGAAACTGTGTTTGTGATTAAATATGTATGAAATCAAGCATAGAAAAACTCAAACGTCTGACAGCTGAGAGAGAGAAAAAAATGCACATGTCTAATAGTAATAGTAAAGAGTAAGGGAAAAAGAAAGAGATGAAAACTCACATGTCTAATAGTAGGTAGGGAGAGAGAGAGAGAGAGGACGCTCACATGTAATGTAGAGAGAGACAGAGAGAAAAACAAAGGGTAAGAAAAAATCCTAACATGTCTAAAACTAGACAGAAATAAAAGGATAGAAAAAAACTCATTTCAGGGATTTTCTTTTCTTGTCTATTAGAGAGATAAACAGTTGCAGACAAGCAGATCTAGACTGACAGTTCAGGAGACAATTGGAAAGACAGAGAGACAATTTTCTTTTCATTATGCTGTCAGTGCATCTGTACCTAATTAGTGTACTAACTGCATTACTGAGTGATTACATAGCAGTTTTATGTACATGACTTTATATTGACAGTTTTATTACAACCATAATTAACCTACCATATTTCTGTCATTGGTCTAATTAACTAAAGCAATAAGGATTACATTATTTGAAATTGAATAACCAGTATTACTCCCCACTTCAATAATGCTTTTTATGAAGACTGGCATTTCAAAAGAAAAAGGTACTTTCCACACATATCTATTAACAACTTGTAAACTGAATGTTTTGTGTGTGTTGTTCAAAGTTGACAGAGGCTGTGTATTGACTTGCAAGTCTCTTAGAAAAAAAAAAAAAACATTATGTGTATATGAAAATCAGAAAATATTATGCTATGGTACACTTTGTATTGATTAACTTCATAATATATTAATCTTTATTAATAATAAAACTAAGACTAATGATATTTTTCTTTAGTGCAGGAATAAATTAAAATTACAACAAGTACTTATTATCATTATGCATGAAGTTACATGTGTATGTATTACTATATGTACTATGCAGCTATCAAAGAAGAAGATAAAAATTAACAGATAAAACATATTGGAAAAAGCTTACTGGAAATAATTAACTGATTATCTTGCAATTTTACAGTGTTAAAAATTGTTTTATATGCTATAGTGATAAAAGTTGTTATAATGATAAAAGTTATTGTTGTTGTTTTTTAAGCCAAACAAAACCATATCTAAATCAAAGTGCCAGCTAATTCATGGCAGGTATTTCAATAAAGAAAAAATCACATGTAAATAAATCACATTCAATAAAATGAGAGAAACTTAAAGAGAGAAAAAATCAGAATCCAACTGATTGCAATTTAAAGACAAAAAATAATCAATATCTATACCATAAAGGATATAAATAATAATGCTCATATAAAGTAAATCATAACCCTTTAAAATTTTAGCTAGGGTCACTGACCTTTTTTAACTCAGATTCAATATACATGTATGAAAAAATATTGCCATTTTCTTGTTGAGACCATTCATCATGGTTAAGTCTATCACCATCAACCAACTGAACTATATTATAGATCAATACAAAATGTAATATAAATAAATATATAGGCCATTTAATGTTAATGAAGGTACATAGTGAGGATTTAATGTTTAAAAGACATCTTATACATATAAGACTCAAATCATTGGTCGGTCCCAGATCATGGGCCTATCTGAAATTGTGGCTCAGAAACTAGCCCCCAGTTTGGGAAATATCAGCCTACAATTGGCCCACAATTTCCAAGTCAGCCCAAAATCTGGGACCAGCCCTCCATCTGAGTCTTACATATGTATTAGAGAACACTGGTGTGTCATACTGACTCCAGTTAGCAAATTGATTTATTGTATATTAAACACAGCTTTAAATAATTTAAGGCTCATAATATGCTAATCACTACTCAGATCCGCTCCGGTTATTTTTTTTCGTATTGGCCAATACGACAAAAAAAGTAACTGGAGCGGATCTCAGTAGAGATTAATAATATTTATGCTTTTAGATTTTTATAATATTACTTTTTTCAAAAGGAAAGAATGAAATTTTTTTAAAAAGAGCAGCAAGAATATTCAACCGGAATAAATCAAATGATCAAAATATGTATGATCTTCGTGCATTTATAGCAAGTATGCGTATGATGAATTCTAATTTTGTAAACAAAATTAAAAATGATAGCGAAGACCAAATTATATGCATTTTACCTTTACATGCACTCTTATCACTTCCCGATTCGTGTCTATTCCATAAAACCCCGACATCATGAACTCTTGTCTGGAATAAAACCTCCAATTTGTTTTCAGTTTCGTTTTGTCATTTACATTTTATTTTCATCTTTATTTTTTCCACTAACGTCACTAATTGATGCAACCTTTGACAACATTAAAACCAGAGTGTCCCGAATGATAAAACCCGGAAGTAGATAGTTAGTTAGGTTATAATACGGGTTTAACAACCAAAACTGGATGCTTTTGCTTAAGTGAAGAAAAAAAAATCACAAATCAAAACTCCTATGATGATATACAATAACTTAATAAAAAGGGTTTAAGAACATGTTAAATCAAGATTATCATATGAAATATATAATGATATAGTGTATTGAAATTTATAAGCATTATTTAGGCTTTGATTACGCGTTGTTAATTCTTATATCATAATATGAATAGTATATATAATAAAAGATAAAATAATGTCGATTATCATAAATTATAAGTATTGACAGCGAATAATGTCATGGAAATACGTTTTGAGATGTTCTCTATCGGCATTTATTTTTGGGAACCTACTGTTAAACTTTACAAGGCGGTGATAACATAAATTTTAAAGATTGAGGTAACCGGCAAAACTAACCAAATTCGCTGATTTTATCATTAAATGCGTTTGTTTTTATAGCTAATGACTCTGTTATTTCATAAATATATGTGGATGATTTCATGCAGTGTTATTCCACACGAAAGAATGGCATCGAGTTTGTCATTTTATATCCAATATCTGTAATGCGTATAAAATGTTCGAGTTAGAAATTGGGTCAACACCGGTTGAAAGTCAGCTGACTGTCACAACACTCATGTGATTATTTGTTTGTAGATGGATATATAGTCTTCTGCCCTAAAAAATTGATCGGAAATTTCATCATCATTGCAGGACCATGCTGCTGTATGCTGCTGCCGTTCTAGGTCTACTGGCATCCAGGACACTTGCAGATACCCCTGCCAACTGTACTTATGAAGAAGTACAGGGGACATGGGTCTTTACCATTGGAGAGGGTGGCCATGATCAGACATTGAACTGCTCAGACTTTGGTATGGATTTTTTTTTATTGTTTATAAATTGTATCATAGCATGACTTACAGATTTCAGTAATTCCTAAACTTACCTGTCGCTGTAATCGCATTTTGCCAAGAAAGACTTTGCCAATTGTTACCTAATGACACCACTTTGTAAACAGGAAGTTACAACTTTTATTGAAATACGAAAAAGGTAATACATCTTTGCATATGTTAAGAAAAACAAATTTCTTGCAGTATACTGACTTCCTACTGGGGTATTACACATATGCTTATTACCCCATGTCTGCCAAAAAACATTTTACAGCATAAATAATGAATTGACAAACATGACAAAATTCATGCTGGATCTTTGTCTATGAATGATAGCTGTTTGGATCATCAGCAACATGTTTTAATACGTTTTTAGAAAGGCTGAAAAGAATAAATTGTTTCCACAATATGGTACAAAGGTGGAATAACATTGACATTAATTATGTTACATACAGAAATAAATAGAAGATAAGACTTCATCGATAATTTATTTCAGTTCCAGTTGTTAGTACCTTGATATGAGGAAACACCATCCTAACTTTGAGATTTGTAATTGATTGAGTACGAGTATAGGTATCAGGCTTGAGCTTCAGTAAACATCTTTTGGCTACAAAAAATTCAAATTCCATATTGTTTACATAATTTTGAAGAAACTGGGGGTAATTTTATTTAAAAAAAAACACACAAAAAACACACACACACATGCTGATTATAACATATATCTACAAATATGAGGAACTTGTAGGTCTTATACATATTAAGTGAGTGAAAATTTCAAATTGAGATGTTTCTTGAAAGTTTATAGATTTCTTTGTTTTAATACATATTTCATGAGTAATTAATAATGTAAATATATGAATCATATTTATGACACCTGTACCTTTCATATTAAGATAATGGTGTGTCAAAGCTGAAGGTAGAGCTGCTGTTCCCTGACCTGGCAGTGGATGAGTATAACAACAAGGGATTCTGGACTCTCATTTATAACCAGGTATTGGTCACTCTCTGAAAAAAATAAGCAATCTGTTTTTTAGCTCACCTGAGCATAGCTCAGGGTGAGCTTTTGGGAGACTTGATTGTCCGTCGGCCGTCGGCCGTCGTCCGTCAACAATTTGATGTTTACACACTAGAGGCCACAATTTTGATCCAATCTTCCTCAAACTTGGTCAGAATGTTTGTCTTGATGATATCTTGAACCCTTTCGAAAATGGGTCAGGTTGGATCAAAAAGTAGGTCAGTAGGTCAAATCTTAGAAAAATCTTGTCGTCCGTCAACAATTTTGATGTTTACACACTAGAGGCCACAATTTTGATCCAATCTTCCTCAAACTTGGTCAGAATGTTTGTCTTGATGATATCTTGAACCCTTTCGAAAATGGGTCAGGTTGGATCAAAAAGTAGGTCAGTAGGTCAATCTTAGAAAAATCTTGTTTACACACTAGAGGCCACAATTTTGATCCAATCTTCCTCAAACTTGGTCAGAATGTTTGTCTTGATGATATCTTGAACCCTTTCGAAAATGGGTCAGGTTGGATCAAAAAGTAGGTCAGTAGGTCAAATCTTAGAAAAATCTTGTTTACACACTAGAGGCCACAATTTTGATCCAATCTTCCTCAAACTTGGTCAGAATGTTTGTCTTGATGATATCTTGAACCCTTTCGAAAATGGGTCAGGTTGGATCAAAAAGTAGGTCAGTAGGTCAAATCTTAGAAAAATCTTGTCGTCCGTCAACAATTTTGATGTTTACACACTAGAGGCCACAATTTTGATCCAATCTTCCTCAAACTTGGTCAGAATGTTTGTCTTGATGATATCTTGAACCCTTTCGAAAATGGGTCAGGTTGGATCAAAAAGTAGGTCAGTAGGTCAATCTTAGAAAAATCTTGTTTACACACTAGAGGCCACAATTTTGATCCAATCTTCCTCAAACTTGGTCAGAATGTTTGTCTTGATGATATCTTGAACCTTTTCGAAAATGGGTCAGGTTGGATCAAAAAGTAGGTCAGTAGGTCAAATCTTAGAAAAATCTTGTTTACACACTAGAGGCCACAATTTTGATCCAATCTTCCTCAAACTTGGTCAGAATGTTTGTCTTGATGATATCTTGAACCTTTTCGAAAATGGGTCAGGTTGGATCAAAAAGTAGGTCAGTAGGTCAAATCTTAGAAAAATCTTGTTTACACACTAGAGGCCACAATTTTGATCCAATCTTCCTCAAACTTGGTCAGAATGATTGTCTTGATGATATCTTGAACCCTTTCGAAAATGGGTCAGGTTGGATCAAAAAGTAGGTCAGTAGGTCAAATCTTAGAAAAATCTTGTTTACACACTAGAGGCCACAATTTTGATCCAATCTTCCTCAAACTTGGTCAGAATGTGTGTCTTGATGATATCTTGAACCATTTCGAAAATGGGTCAGGTTGGATCAAAAAGTAGGTCAGTAGGTCAAATCTTAGAAAAATCTTGTTTACACACTAGAGGCTACAATTTTAATCCAATCTTCCTCAACCTTGGTCAGAATGTTTGTCTTGATGATATCTTGAACCCTTTCGAAAATGGGCAGGGCCGGACCGAAAAGAAGGTCAATAGGTCAAATCTTAGAAAAATCTTGTTTACACACTAAAGGCCACAGTTTTGGTCCAATCATCCTCAAACTTTGGCAGAATGTTTGTCATGATGATATCTTTTGTGGATGGGGTCAGAAAATTCCTGAACATTGTTTCACCTCATCATCTTAATTCTAAAGCAATCTGTTTTGTACAGGCAATGAATGATACTTTTCTCAGGTGAGCGATCTAGGGCCATCTTGGCCCTCTTGTATTCTGTAAATATTGATTTTAAAGGAATCGTGAGAGTTGTCCCATCATGTCCTGTCCTGTTTTACAAAAAAATCACTGCTCAATAATATCTTTTATTTTTTGATGTTGAAAATATTTATAATTTATATCGTTCTTTCATGTGGACCCTGGAAGATTGGATATTGCCAGTTATGTTATTTTCTATAAATAAAGATTTAATAATTTAATTAATTGAATGGAAAAAAAAAAAAAAAATTTATATATACAATTGTCCATTAGATTAATACTTAGAATTTAGGAGGGGACTCATTCAGTCATTAAGAAAGAAATGATATCTTTTTGTATTGTAGGAGGAATTTATTACAAACAAATATAATGATTTCTGACTGATTTGCATAACTTACTTCCATAAGTGATAATTTGTCAAATTTAAGAAACTTAGATGAATAATACTGAAATGTATCCTCATCTTTGAAATTTATGTTGTTTTTCCTGAAGGGTTTTGAGGTCGTGCTTAGGGGCCGCAAATACTTTGCCTTCTCCATGTACAAGTCTGCTGGATCTATGGTAGAGAGTGTCTGTGGAGAGACTCTGCCCGGCTGGTCACATGACATCTTTGACAGGAACTGGTCCTGCTTCAAGGGAGTTAAACAAGAAAAATTTGTTCGCAAAATCAGCAGAAAGACAACTGTTCCAAAGTAAGTTGTTTGAGTTTTGTTATTTGTTACAAGTCAGCTTCTGGTGAATCCTTTTTTTACTTTCTTTTCATTTGAATAGGCATATTTGCAAAAGTATCTGCCCCATGGGTTAATTTCCTGACTGCAGCATTCCAGCATCATTAAAAACAATATATATCTCCATTGCTTTGTGTGCAGCATATGTGGGTAGATTTAGGACTCCTTTTAGACCAGTCACAAGATAAAGCGACTAGGTGTTGTATCATGTCTATTGTGTGACAGGCTGATCAGGTTTTATGCTGTTCGCTGCTCCTCAGTGGCCTGGTAATGAGGATTTTACAATTAAATTTGGTAAGGTTTGAGGTTGGCTTTCTGCAGATCAGGCTTAATGTGGTACCTACTGAGTGCGTCAAAATGAGTCTATGTGAGGGAAAGGGTTAAAATTGATTTTTAGTTAACTGAAGTAAGAGAATCATTTACAAATGTTTATACATTTCCTGAAATTTCTTTTTTCTTTATGGATATCTCTGTGTTACCTTGTGTAGCATATAGTGCATTATGAACTTACAAATTATTAATTACACTTAAAAATGACTATATTATATCTTTACCGTCCCTGTTGGCTGAGCAGGAGGTCGTTAGTTTGATCCCCTCTGCAACATACCATAGTCATAATAAATGGTACTGGTATAGTTGCCCTGCTTGGCACTCAGCATATAAAGGACCAGTGTCTAGATAATTTGACTGTGTGTGTTATCATGCCACATGTCTATGGCCTGTAACTGCAGTGTGACAGCATTATATCTGTCTCAAGTAGACATAGTCTCCAATACGGTCGATGAGATGTTAAACCCAACAAACAAAGTATATTTTAATACTAGACATGTCAATATTTATCATCTGATGTATCAAAATTATCATGAAAACAATGGCAGCTCTATGAAAATGAGACTGTAACATAATGCCACAAATCTCTGCATATGGTATCAAGTCACATGTCTACTGCACGTCAGCTGCATGTGACATCATGTCACATGTCTACTGCATGTAAATGTAGTACATGCATAATTTTACATGTCTACTGCATGTGGTATAATGTCATATGTCTACTGCATGATACTCTTTTCTTTTATAGCATTTATCATGTCTTAAAAAGTTGAAAGTCTGTAAATGGAACATTTGTAAAGATTATATGTTTTTTATGCAACTATATTTCTGTAATAAATCCATGAATATATATACCATTTTTGAATCCAGTTTAAATATATTTCCTCCTTAAATTTTCTATTAAATTTCTTTTGAAACTAACAAGTTTGATTATCAATGTTGTATTCAGCTTATCAGGGTGGAGGTACAAGGCAAATAATACATTTATCTCCAAGATCAACAAGAAGCAGAGAGCATGGCAGGCTGTCAAGTATGATATGTTCGAAGGGATTAACATGGAGGATATGCTCAAGATGGCCGGTGGAAGAAAGTCTCGAATTCCCAAGTAAGGCATTAATAAAAAATTCTTAGTTTCGGGCATGGTCTCAGAAAAATTAGGTAGGGTCAGGATTGTTTTTTTTTTTTTAAAGTCCAGTCATAATAGTGAATGAATTACAGAAAACGACGGTCTCAAAATGGCTGTGCTTATAACGACCGCTAAAGAGGGTTTTCGCTAGGTAGGGTCGGGTTGCCCGAAACAGAATTATTTTTTTTTTAAGCTTTATGTCAGGTGATAGGTCATCTGTATGCATTAACAAGCTGGGTGAAAGATTACATTTGTTTATTTGGTTGAAAGCTTTGACATATCTTTATCAAACCACATTTTAAATAAAATTAATGTTAAGAGGTAGGAAAACCTGTTTGGACTGAAAAGTTTTCAGATTGTGTTGTTAGCAATAAGTGACATTTTCAAGTGATAAAGATCAAGAAGTTCCTTGTATCATTTTATCCAGATATTGTGACAATGTTGCAAAAGGGGATTAAGTGACTAAGTGCTTTGAGCATCTACCTTTGAATCTGAAGGTTGTGAGCTTGTTCCCTGACATACCAAAGTCATAAAAAATGATACTTGTATAGCTCCCTTGCTTGGCTCCAAGGTAATTGCAGGACTGGTTGGCTTGGTGTCAGAATAATGTGACTGGGTGTGATATCATGCCACATGGCGTGATACTGAAGAGTAGCAGCACTATATCTGTCTCATGTAGACATTGTCTCCAAATGACTGAAATACTGTACGTGAGTTGTTAAACCAAATCAAAGAAACTAACAAGATGTATTAAATTCTCTGTGTGTTTCTGTGCACTGGGAGTCCTCACCCACAATTAAAAGCTTTACATTGCATTATGAAGTAAATACTATCACAGCAATTAAATGGTTTAACAGTTATTTCAGTTAGATGGTTTATTTATGTTTTTATGGCTATGTTTATTGCAGCATTCCAAAACCAGCACTAGTCACCTCAAAGCAAATTAGAGATTTAGAAAGTCTGCCAGAGGCATTTGACTGGAGAAATGTTGATGGAGTGAATTATGTCTCACCTATTAGAAATCAAGGTATGCTTTATTACTCTTTTCTACCCAAGGCACAAGGTATCATGGATAAGACTTGGTTTGCCTATAAGATTTAATGATATTTCAGGGTGTGTGTTTTTTTGCTCGTTTTGACGAACAATATTTGGTTGTGTTCCCAGTCGCCAAAAAGTATTGATTTTTTTCCCCCAATATCAAGGAGAAAATTCCCATTCAAGAAACAGAAAAGAATAAAATTACCATTTTTACAATGTGTTTTGTGTTAGAAATTAGCGAGTCCAAATGATACAAGGGTTGAATGAACTAAATATTTGATTTTTTGTTTTATTTGATATATATATATACAGTCAACCCTCATTACACCGGCAGTGTTCGTAAATCTCAATTTTGCCGGTGTATCGAATTTGCCTGTGTAATGAGCAAATCCTATTTTCCTATTTACACATCCCACCCACTTAACCGTAATGTTGATTTGGGTAAAAGGAGATTTTATAAATGATAAGGCTAATATAACTTTTATGATGCATCTGAATTAATTTTACACGTATTTCATGTATGATGTGCGAGTGATTATTAAATAAACTTTGTTTTACCTGTAAATTTATACGGGTATTCATGCTTTACCCTACTTTGTAAATATGTAGACGCTACATGTATATACAACTTCCAGTTAGGTATAATAGCTTTACGAACATACTTATATCGTAAAGGGAAAAGATAGAATAAACAAATATAGAAATTACAGTTTATTTTCTTTTTTGTGATTGCTTTAAATTTTTTTATTGGAATTAATGTCAGGAAAAAAAACTGATAACTGTTTGGTGTTATTACTCAACTTTATATTTGGTATATAAGGGGATGGTATCAGTGACAAGGATGCATTTCGTTGAAATGGCTCAGCGCAATTTACTTGCGATGTTTAAAAAATCAAATGACCGGCTTGGCAACCCGGCTCATGATGATAAAGAAAACGGGAGTGGTGACCCAGTAAAAAGTACATTTCAAAGTCGGACTGGCAACCCGATATGCACACAAATCCGGCCTGGCAAACCGGTCGAAAACACTGGGAATGGGGCAACCCGTGATGCATTTTCTATTATGAAATGCAATCAAAAAGTAGAAATTACAAATAAAAGGAAGCGGAAACTTAGCGATGGTGCTTCCTCTCAGCAGCAAAACAAACTGGTAAAGACAGAGATCAAAACGTTCTCAAAATCTTGGCTAGACGAATTTAAGTGGCTTGAGTTTGAAAATGGGAAAATGTTTTGTTCACTGTGTAAGCTGCACAAGCACAAATCAAAATTTAGTCAGGGAGAATATAAATAAAAGTTATTGACAAAAAAAAATATAAACACAAAGGCACATAATAAACAACACCAAAACGACTGCTTCCAACAATTTATTGATTCGTTAGAGTCATATACAGACCGTCATATACATGCACTTCCGGTAAACAAACTTTCGATTTCGTAGAGGTAAATATTGCAGAAAAATACCTTATTATGCCAACAGGATGCTGAAATATAATAAAAGATCTATTTTCACACTGCAAATGATTCAGGGTATGTTGATTGAAAATATCAATGTTATTTTTTTTCGTTTTTTTTCGGTTATGTTTTTTCGGGGGGGGGGGGGGGGGGGGGGCGGTACGGAACGGAATTGTTGGAAGGGGGGGGGGGGGGGATTTTGCCGTCGACCGGTTGAGATTCCAAAATTTTAGGATCCCTGGTCAGGATACAAGTAAGGATATAAAAATGTAACAATAATTATCAACAATTATAAATAGCGTTTATTGATTGGATATCTTTAACTCTCGCGCATCAAGAAATTATCTCTTCATTTTCCCATTGGTTGGTACAGTTTACTGTCGTTGAAAATCATTACAAACTGACAAAAATTAATTGATACTAATTGATACCACTTATCGATATCATCTGCAATAATGCAGCTATAGGTTTGATCAAAAGTATGTTTTTTATCCGTGTTAAAACAAACAAAATCTGACTACCACACCTATTTCAATCCCTAACAACGGTTATCTGTCTAATTAAAGTCAAGTTGTTCACACGTCTATTGGAGTGGCTTCCCTTTTTTTACTCTCTCAAAGAATGAAATCCTCCACTAAGAAATGCGGCACATGTAAACAAATGTTCAGCTGTGATCACCCGTGTAAAGACCGTGTCAAATTGCAAATTAATAACGGCATACACAATAAACAGGTAGTGTACCAGCAGGGGACTAGATTAACGCCTTTGACGAAATTCGGCAATGAACAAAAGCCATCCGTAAGGCTGCCGCTATAACGAAAAGTGATTACACAATAAAACGGAGATTCATCTGCCGAAAATTGCTGCCGGTACCGGAGGCCGAATTTGCCATTGTAAAGGGAGAAATAAAGAACAAAGAAATCTGTTACATGACTTTTATTGCCGGATCCCGAATTTGCTGTTGTATCGAATGCCGATGTAACGAGGGTTGACTGTAATAGGGTGTGAAACAATGCGAAAAATTCCCAATTCTGGGGGTTGGGTCATGTTCTTAAAATGGTAAGAAAAAACATGCATTTTTGCTTCAGTGGAGAAGTAAGGTGTCAGGACATTGGTTATCAGTTGTTACATCATCTTGTGAAAAACTCGTACATGTAGCATTAAGCTTCCATTTTAGTTATGGTTGGTGATTTAATTTTTGGATTAATTAATTAAAAAGTCATTAAATTAGATATCTGTTATCATAGTCTCTTTTGTTAGCAAGATATCTCAAACAAATACTGAATATATGTAGATTCTCTTAAAGTTTTTATGAATTTAATAGTACATTGAAGGGCATTTTAAGTTGATTACAGGGTTACATTTTCTTTTGCAGCTTATAGTTTAAAATTTGCTTCAACATCATTTGCCACTCTGCAATGAAAGAAAATAGAAGAATGCTGCAGAATGAAGTTTTTGTTTTTTTTTGGAGCAAAAATCAAATCTGGTTCTCTTACAGTTCTATAACAGATTTCCTGTTGATATGAACACAACCTGATTTACAGCTAGGGTTTAAATGATGAAGAAATGGTCTCATATTTCAGCCCAATGTGGAAGCTGCTATGCTTTTGCCTCCATGGGGATGAATGAGGCTCGTGTCAGAATCATGTCTAACAACACCCAGCAGCCTATCTTCTCACCGCAGGACATCGTAGAGTGTAGCGAATACTCACAAGGTGAGCCTTCCCTGTAGAAATAGCTGGTACCCTTAGATGGTTCCCTGTAGAAGACATATAAAATGGCATTCCTTCTTCCTTGTTAGTTTCTCTGGCGATTTTGTAAAGTGTCTGCCTTGCATAACAATTGTTTCAAGTCCAGTTCCAGCGTGCACTCAGTAGAATTGACTGGAATCTTATAGTAGGCACATACTAGAGTATGATTGGAAAATACCCATAGAGTGAGATGGTTCCCTGCTAAAGTTACAGAACCCTTTGAAAGAGCTGGGTCACTGTTTATATGACGACTGTGTGTACCCTTTAGAATTAGATTTAAAAAAATATCAAAAATATGTCTTGATTATATTTAAAGTTATTTATCATTACAAAACATGGTAACTTTCTGTCCCAAGGGTGTGAGGGAGGATTTCCATACCTTATTGGTGGGAAAGTACGCAGAAGACTTCGGGCTTGTACTGGAGGAATGTAATCCGTACAAGGGCTGGGACGGCAAATGTTCCACCCGCAGCAGCTGCTCTCGTTCTTACTCCACATGGTACGAGTATGTAGGAGGCTTCTATGGCGCGTAAGTTTGAATTTTTTTCTTCCGTATGATTGTTTTAAATGGCAATAAAAAGTGCCATTACTTGCAAAATTATGGGAAAAGGATTAAAAATATGAAATATTTCATAAGGAAAATGAATATCTTTCTCTCTTAGGTTATTGCCAGTTTTACTATTGAGAAATTTAGCTTTTTAGCTCACATGAGCACAACGTGCTCAAGGTGAGCTTTTCTGATCGCCTTTTGTCCGGCGTCCGTCGTCCGTCGTCCGTGCGTGCGTCCGTGCGTGCGTGCGTCCGTGCGTGCGTCCGTGCGTGCGTCCGGCGTCAACAATTGCTTCAAACAACATCTCCTCCTAAACCGCTTGGCCAATTTGAAAAATATTTTGCAGGAATGTTCCTTGGATGAAGCTCTACTAAAGTTGTATAAATGGTTCTGGTCCATTGCATAATTAGGTCACAGGAGCTAAAAATAGATTTTAAAAATGCAAACTTTGAAAATCTTCTTCTGCAAAACTGCAAGGCCTAGAGCTTAGATATTTGGTATGTAGCATCATCTTATGGGCCACTACCAAGATTGTATAAATCATAGCCCTATGGTGATAAATGACCCCGCACCAGGGGTCACTTGTTTTACATAGAGTTAAATAGAAAAATCTTAAAAAATCTTCTTCTATGAATCCATAAGGCCTAGAGCTTAGATATTTGGTATGTAGCATCATCTTATGGGCCACTACCAAGATTGTACAAATCATAGCTCTATGGTGATAAATGACCCCACACTAGAGGTCACTTGTTTTACATAGAGTTATATAGGAAAATCTTAAAAAATCTTCTTCCATTAATGCATAAGGCCTAGAGCTTAGATATTTGGTATGAAGCATCATCTTATGGGCCACTACCAAGATTGTACAAATCATAGCCCTATGGTGATAAATGACCCCGCACCAGTGGTCACTTGTTTTACATAGAGTTATATAGGAAAATCTTAAAAAATCTTCTTCATGAATCCATAAGGCCTAGAGCTTAGATATTTGGTATGTAGCATCATCTTATGGGCCACTACCAAGATTGTACAAATCATAGCCCTATGGTGATAAATGACCCCGCACCAGGGGTCACTTGTTTTACACAGAGTTATATAGGAAAATCTTAAAAAATCTTCTTCTATGAATCCATAAGGCCTAGAGCTTAGATATTTGGTATGTAGCATCATCTTATGGGCCACTACCAAGATTTTCAAAGTCTTGGCCCTACGGTGATAAATGACCCTGCACCCAAGTCTTCTCTGAAACCATATGGCCCATTGCTTAGATATTTGGTGTGTAGTATTGTCAGGGGTAAAATGTTTTAGATTAAGTTATATCAGAATCCTTGTCTGTTTAAAAACCTTGACATCAGTTGAAGCAATGGTACTCAGGTGAGCGATTCAGGGCCATCATGGCCCTCTTGTTTGTTTTATATTTTAAGAAGCACCTTTTGGGCAAGTAGAACGGTTGTATTATTAAAAACATGCAATAATATGATAATTATTATATAGTTTTCTTTAAAATTATTACATAATTCTGAATTTGGAATGTTTGTCACATGCAAACTTAGAAGCTGCAGGACCTTGTGTACTTTTATATTATAGGATAATCAACATGTAGAAAAAGTTCACTTTTGTCATTGAATCAACAATAATTAGGATAATAATAAGTTTTAGCTAACACTTTCATCAGGATAACAATACATTTTAAACATAAACAATGTTAGTTTGCATCAAACATATTCAATCCAACTATTTGTGTTCAACACACCATGCGTATGCATAATATATATATAGAATACACGCAGATGACACAAAGTGATGTACAGTGAAACCTCGTTAGTCCGGGCTCCATTGTTCTGGAAACCTCGCCATTCAGACACTTTTCTCTTGGAACGGATTTCCACAACGTAAAAATGATTCGATAATACGGAAATTCGCGTTCCGGATCCGGACATCCATTTTGGGAACCAATCTTCCATTTGCTATTTAAAATCACTCGATAATCTGGGTACCAGTTCAGACTGGATTTCCCACCTACTATTTTTAGACATCATTCGGACTACTCTTTGCGCATGACTGTCATAGAAGTGTCACCTGCAGATTGTTTACACATAGCCGCGAGCGCTTCACACTAATCAGTCAAGAGAACAGGGGGCAATTAAGGGCTGGTATAGCTGCAAGCTACATATATAACTAGCGAGTGAAGAAGGTAAAATTCATTCACAGCTGCAGATGTATGCTGTAAAAAGAGACAGAAAAGCCAACCATCCTTTAGATCGTCTTTTGTTCATATGTTTTGTTTCCAGTGCGTACATTTAGTATTCATTTGTTTGTGACTGTTTTGGCTAAAATAATTAAATCCAATTCATTTTGCTCACGAATGCAGAACAAGAAATGGGTCACAATTATGCTGTCACCTACTTCAGGTGTCTTTTTCTTCTCTTAAAGAATGCTGATGTCAAGGATGGATTTAAATAAAATTATACCATCATTTGTAAACATCATTTTAAATACATAATCATATATAGTCCTAAGCATATAATTTTAAATATAATTATTATTAATGGAAAACAAATATAAACACACACACACAACACACACAGTGTACAATGAGAAAGTATGAAAGAAAGAAAGAAAAAAGAAGAAGAGAGATATTGATTGATTTATTAATACGGAAAATTCATTAATCCGGAAATTTAAACAAGGACCAAAGTGTCCGGACTAATGAGGTTTCACTGTAATTCGGCCTAAAAGTTATATGTAACATGTTAAATATAAGAAAATATGTGATGGTTATATATGAAACCGGAAACAGCTGTTTGAGTATAATGTCAAATGATTAAAGGAATCAAAATGTTGATTGATTGATGGTGATCTTTTGTTAACTTTAAATTAACATCTGTATTTCAGCTGTAATGAGGCAGTCATGCGTATGAATCTTGTGAAGTATGGACCGATGGCCGTTGCATTTGAGGTGTACAACGATTTCATGCACTACAGTTCCGGTGTGTATCATCACACAGACCTGGAGGACAAATACAACCCTTTCGAGATCACTAACCATGCCGTACTGCTCGTCGGGTATGGGACGGACACAAGTAACTCAGACGACCCACAGCCATATTGGATTGTTAAAAACAGCTGGGGATCTGGCTGGGGAGAAGATGGCTACTTCCGAATTCGCCGTGGTAACAATGAGTGCAGTATCGAGAGTATTGCGGTTCAGTCGTTCCCGGTGATGTAATTTGTATATCATTTAAATCGAAATTCAGCTAATTGTCAAATTTATACTTACTGTGATCAGGTTAATCTCAATGTGACACAGACATTTTGAAATTAAGTGAAAAAAAAAAGTCAATATTGGATAAGAAATGAATTATGAATATGAGGATTAATCATTAATTATCAAATGAGATAAAACTTTTATTTGGTTGTACTTGATTTATAATTAGATTTTCTAATTTGTATTATGTGAATAAGGTTGTATTTTTTATACATCAAATTTACTTAAATATAACCTGTTAACATTTATTATTATTTTATCAGTAATTATAAATTAATTTATAAGGCTTAATTGAAGGACATCTGTGCTCAAGTGGGTAGAGTCACTGACTTAACACCACTCGTTTGCTTTCTGCCGTGGGTTCAAGTCTCAGCAGGGTCAATTTTTTTTCATTTGATAAAACCTTCTAGCTTGTGGTAGGTCAGTGGTCCTACCCAGGTGTCTCTTTGAACTCAGGGTCTCCCTCCACCTGTAATTTAAAATAGCTGGACGTCACTCTAGGACTGAAATACTGCCACAGGAACTAACACCTCAACACTCAGACTTACTCATTGACAATTAGACAGTTGAGCATCTTTAACACTCATGCCTTGAATTATTCAAGCATAATCTTTCTTGGACTATAAGTCTCTTTGTGAACAAGCATCATAAGGTATTCAAATGGTTGTATCATTTTGAATCTGGCTTCTGAGAGAAATTTTACTCTTTTTTTTCCCACATTTTTTTTTTCTGTCAGTATATTTTATATTTGGAAGTACTTTTCCACAAACTTATTGAGCACACTTTGTATAATGATAAAAGTTCATGGATTGTTTACTGTCAGTAGATATAAGGGAAGTAACTCAAGGCTGCTTCCCCATTAAACTATGTGCTAAATAGTCTGTTTTGATCAGACACATTCATAAATCTAATAACTTCATAGTTACAGTTATAAGTGCTATCCTATGAAATTATCATTCTTTACCTACTCACTGGTGCAATATCCGTTTAATTCTACTTTAGTGTATAGACTATTGGATGTCATACAAAAATATACACATGTTCAAGGTTATTACAGAAAGAAAATAAGTAAAATTTTCGACAGATTATTATAATGTCTTGATCTAAGTTGCAAATATGAACATAATCACAAAAAATCATCTAAAATATATATTTTGATTGTATTTACATCAAAAGCCTTTGCTCAATTGCATATTTTGTGATGTTGTTTCATTCTTATTTTTTTTAAGCATTTCCATGTTTACAGCAGCTTATGTGCTTTGAATAGATTATTTTTGTATAAACTATGTTTTGTTATATTGTTTTTTAATTCCACCTATTTTAATCATTAACTTTCAAAAGTATTCAATTTTTGATAACAATCAGGAAGTTAAAACTGCAATTGTATACACCCAGCTTGGTTTTCTTAGTGCAAAATTATTGTTTATCCCATGAGGTCAATTGAATCTACTTATTTCTTTTACATCAATTGGGAAAGTTTTTACAACTTGTGCTATCCAAAGTTGTTACAATTGTACTGGTATAGCTACCTTGCTTATCACCCAGCATATATACAGGGTAGTTCCAGGACTGATTGGCCTGGTGTCAGGATAATGTGTCTGGGTGTGTTATTTTGCCAAATGTCTATGGCGTGATACTGCAGTGTGGCAGCACTATATCTGTCTCAAGTAGACATCATCTCCAAATGACTGAAATGCAGTCGGTCGAACATCAAAAAAAAAAAAAAAAAATTAACTTACCAGTATACGTATCCATCTCTGTGATTCCTGGTTTTACCAGTGCTTTGCACATGGGAAAGGTCTTGGCAAAAATGTCTGCCCCACGAGGCTCAAACTTGCAACCCTCAGATCAGTAGTCAATGAACACTACCACTGGACCACAGCGCTCTCAAATCGAGTAACAGAGAAATAATCAGTGTGAACATTATCAAGCATTCAGACTGATTCAGGTCATAATGATTGATATAATTTGTCTATGGTTTAGACTCTGACCCCAAGAAGTGCATTTTTAGGTCACCTGAGCACAACGGGAAAGAAAACGTATATGAAAACTTTGAAAATCATCTCCTTCAAAACTACTGGCCAGATTTCAAAATGTTTTAGTGCAGATGTTCCTTGGGTGACAGTCTACCAAGATTGCTAAAGTTAATCCGATCCTTCAAAAAACATGGCCGCCAGGTGCAAGGCTAATTAGCCATATATGTATATGGTGAAAACTTTAAACAACATGTCCTCTGAAACCGCTGGACAGAATTTGATTAAACTTGGCAGGAATGATCCTTGGGTAAACCTTCACAAAAATTGCTAAAATAAACTTGATCCATGTAGAACTCTGGTTGCCATGGCAATGGAAAGAAAAAAAAAAGTATGAAAACTTTAAAATTTTAACCATCTCCATCAAAACTACTGGCCAGATGTCAAAATATTTTTGTACAGATGTTCCTTGGGTGACAGTCTACCATGATAGCTAAATTTTCCGTCAAGAAATGTGGCTGCCAGGGGCGGGGCTAATTTGCCTTATATGTATAAAGTAAAAACTTTAAACAACATCTCTGAAATTGCTGGAAAGACTTGATTAAACTTAAGGGATGATCCTTGGATGGACCTTCACAAAAGTGGCTAAAATAAACTTGATCCATGTAGAACTCTGGTTGCCATGGCAAGGGAAAGAAAAAGATTATGAAAATTTTAAGAATCATCTCCTTCAAAACTACTGGCAGATTTCAAAATGTTTTAGTACAGATATTCCTTTGGGATCCGTCTACCAAGATTGCTAAAATTATTCCATCCGTAAAAAAAATGGCCACCAAGGGCGGGGCTAATTTGTCTTAAATGTATATAGTGAATGCCTTAAATGTATATAGTGAAAACTTTAAATGACTTCTGTTCCAAAACTTCTGGCCAGATTTCAAAATGTTTTGGCACGGATGTTCTATGAGTAAACCTCTACCAAGATTGCTCCTTTAGAACAGTAATACTCAAGTGAGCGATATAGGGCCATCATGGCCCTCATGTTTTAATCAAATCTGTATAATTATGTTACTACAATCATGTTTTAATATTATACAGAAAACAATCACAGATATTATTGACCGTCCCCGGTGATTGAATGGTTAGAGCGTTCGCCTAGGGAGCGGGAGGATTTTGGTTTGATCCCATGCCATGGCATACCAAAGTGCAGGGTGACAAGTTTCTTATAAATTTCTATATCTTTTGGTAAGTCCTATTAATTCCTATACTTTAGCAAAAATCCTACAATTAACCCTTTCCCTCATAGAGGACACCATGAAAAGACCTATGCGAACAGCATAAAACCAGATCAGCCTGCGAGTAACTCGCAGGCTGATCAGGTTTTATGCTGTTCGCTGATCCTCAGTGCTCTGGAAATGAGGATTTTGTAATTAAATTTAGTAAGGTTTAACTGTGGTTTTCTGCAGATCAGGCTTTATGTGATACCTATTGAGGGCGTCAAAATGAGTCTATATGAGGGAAAGGGTTAAAAAAAGTCCTATAAATTCCTATATTTTAGGATAAGCAAGAAATGTTGGATTCTGAGGTAAATTAAATAGTGTATATTATACACATAATGGGCTGTGTGTTTATACATATGCATGATTTTCTTCAAAATTCACATATCTTTCAGGTGTGGCAACCCTGCATAGACCAGCCATTTCAGTTTTATCTGCCGTATTTGTTTCTCTTCCTCACTGGAAGTCAAAATGATCTGCAGTTGAAGCTTTCTCATATTCCTACCCATGTTCTATTTGGCTTTTCTTTAGGCAGAACAGAACTTTATTTCTTCCAAGTACAAAATTATTGTACAATATGGAGTATTTACATCCATAGATCTGTAAATGAAATACAATTGTTCCGGTTAACAATTTCAATTTCTGCAGTGAGACAAAGTCATTTGATTCAAAGAAGAAGTGTGATTAATCCAGAAGTTATTGACTTATGCATGGTTGTTACTTTAACATTGATCCTTTCGTCAGCTTACCGAACATTGTCATTATTAATTAGAGCCTTATTACATGTTAAGTGTTTTTATATTAACACTTGTCTATGACTCTGCAGTAATGGGGACTGTTTAAGTCATGTTCTTCAGTCAATCATACAACTGTCAGTAGTCTGTTTTATGTGAGAGATAATTATCATACATCCTGAGTTTATGTATGCTTATGAACAAATACTGACATTGAGTAGTATAATTACCAGTATGTTGCTTTTTGAAGCTTGTTTTATCCTCAGATTGCAGGTGAATTTAGTTTCTCAGTCTGTATTAGTTTTCATATGAAGAGACACTGGTTCAGATCAGTTCTTTTTGCCCTAGTCCTGTTAATCACTTGGTGATTTAATCATGTTGTTTTCACTTTTCCAAAGATGAGATCTAGTCTCGCTCTATTGTTAATTGACATTCTTTTAGAGAAATAATGAACATTGTAATGTTTTAAATAATAAAAGGAAAGAGTGTTGTGAATGGCGGAGGAGGCTAAAAACAAGTGATTGTTTTTATCATTGTTTTTTTTCCCTATATTTTTGTTAGGAAAATCCTATATTTGAGAGGCATGTCCTATTTTTTGGGACCCAAAATCACCTGAAAGTCGTAAAAAATGGTACTCGTATAGCTCCCTTGCTTGACGCTCAGCATATAAGAGTAGTTCCAGGACTGGTTGTCTCGGTGTCAGGATAATATGTGACTGGTGTGGTATCATGCCACATGTCTACGGTGTGAAACTGCAGTGTAGCAGCACTATATTTGTATCGAGTAAGCATAATTTCCAAATGACTGAAATACTAATAATCAAAAAGATGTCATTTTGTTTTTGTAATTCCAGTGGTAATGAAATAATTTGAATAATTCAAAATGTAAATCCTGATTCCGAGGCTAAAATTTTGACTCTTCATGGCGATTTATTTGAGCGATAATAGATAAGTTGAATCATGAGTCATGGTAACTTCTACATTGCAATTTTAGCAAATAAATCGCATGAAACAATTTGATATTTTCGTCGTGCATACTTGGATCCCTCCGGATGATCTGAGCCGGAAACACACGACTTCATGAAGCAATTTAAATAAATATTGCACCCAGTCGGGACACCTCGGGTAATTCCGTCTTTCTTCATCAATGATGAAGCATTTATCACCGAAGTGTTCCGATTGATCTGGCACCCTCGAATTCTCCCGGGCGAGCTGAACCCATCGTTGAATACCCCCAGCTGATATATTACATGCCTGATGTCATGTGGTGAAACGGAATAAGTCAGCTGGGGATAATCGACGATGGCTGTTCCGGAAACACACGAACTGCACCCTCGGGTTGAACCGGAAAGGTCTATAACTCTGAAATTTGTTTTATACACCCATGATCTGGTTTTAGTAAATTTAACAACCCGAGACCTGGGAAAATATGCGTATGATCACTCACGTGTATGAATTAAAGTGAACATACTAAAGTATACCCCAGATGCAGTTCATGCATTTTGAGATCGTCATTTTGTGTGCTATTACAAACCCGTTTAACTTTAAAATCAATTGAAAATAAAACGTAAATAAAATTTTCATGAACGAGTATAGTATAATGACAATTTATGTCAGATTCTTTAAATCATATGACACAGACTTAGTAAACCGCGATTAAAACAACAACAAAATAAATAAATAAAAAAATAAGCACATGAATTACGGTATCTGGTCGACTCGGCACCAAACCATTTCGGCACCGAGACGATATAGACGATTCGGCACCCAATGAAAATTTACAATTTACTTTATATATAACTTTAGCGTAGATCCGTGCAAAGTCATGTTATTAAATCACTGCTGTATAATAAAATTATTTTTCGTTTTATGTCCATGTTTCATATGGTGCTACTTACACTATTTTCTTCAGCACGCCGAAAGGCTAGCTTGCGAGTTCGAATTCAGCAGGGGAAGTTTGTAATTATTTAATCTTATTTCAATTACCTATAAAAATAAATAATTAAAATGTTATTTTTCCTTTGCACAATGCAGTAATGAAGTATTAAATTTATATTTTTGTGCTCTATTTAAAAACAACAGCAAAACATTATTGGGATATATTCTTATTAGATTTTAAAAGCATTGAATGATTTAACTATAACGTTACTTGTGCGTTTGTTATCTCAAATTTGCTGCAATACATACTAATGTAAGTCTTAGAAATTGTAGGAGAGAGAGAGGGGGGCATTGTACTTATTGTAAGCCATTAATTAAGAAAAATGTGTCAAGAAGTTTTTCTTTAATACAAATGAACGGACATAATAACATTAAAACAACCTGCTGGGCGTTGATTTTCGTCTATGACATCCATGCGCCAAATTACTATATACTCACCAAGCATAAAGCTGAAAACATCTGACTGATTCGGATTAAAGCAGTCAAAGCAGTCACTGCGTTTTCATTAATGTAAATCGTTTTGCCATTAAAAGATAATAAGTTCACGAAAATTTATAAAAATTGACTTCGAAGTAAAAAATGAAAATATTCATGAATTGCAATCTCGGGACCGGGATTTTTACTTCGAATAGCAAAAAAAAATGAAATAGCGAAATTCGGATTAAACATTTTATTTTTAATTAAAATAAGAAGGGAAGAAATCGGTACCGGAAATAAACTTCGAAATGGCGAGGAATTCGGTTTAATGATGTTCGGTTTGGCGAGGTTCTACTGTAGTTTAGCTGGTATATGTTTGTTGGTCTCGTGTCAAGATAATGTATATGTGTGACATCATAATATATCGCCGTGTGGCAGCACTATATTTTTCTCTTAGAGATCAATAAAGAAACGCACAGTAGACACACCCCTAGATTACTGATATACTGTCGGTGGGACGTGGAACACAAGCAAGCACACTAAGAAAGATGTAAATGCAAAACGACATTTGATCGTTTTGAAATATAAACATTATTTTAAACAACTGCTGCAGTTGAAGTGACGTTCAGGTTTGTCAGTGTTAGAGAGCGGACACTGTTAATTTAGCAAGTTTTCATCAATCAAAGGCCATAACTCCGGAGTGTCAGGCACAATCTGGCTGATTATCGAACTTGGCCTAGATATGGTGTCCATATACACTGCGACCAGTATGGTAAAGTTCGGTTTACATTTGTTCAAATTGTTCGGACACTTCGGTGGATGCCGTCCGCCCATCGTCTAAGGTGAATCCATAATAAATCCCGTCTAAAAATGTAAATGGCGGAAAAATACAATTATCGGTTATTCAATTTATGTAATACGTACAGCATAAAGTAAAATACATGTCCTATCTTTAAAAAATGTTATTGGGCGACATTGTCCAGTGGTACAATACGCGATTGCGGGTCCGAAGGTCTTTAGTTTGAACCCCGTTGGGAGCAAGGGTTTTTCATGACATTCTCAGGCGCAAAGTACTGCTCCAACCCAAAATACCGTCGAGAGGGATAAGTAGTATAAGTTAAAAGAAATCCGAGAGAAATAAAAAGGTTAAAACTAATTGAAACTAAAACGTTGGTCGCCGCTGAATATATAAATATCAAACCTACGCATATACACACATTAATCATGTTATATCAAACGTTTCCCGTCATGCATCACAAGTTGCTTCACCCACCCAGTTTTGAATGCGGCTTTGCATCCTGAAGTAATTATGTATCCATGCTTCCATGAATCAAAAGGGCGATGCCAAAACTTCATGCTCAGTTGAGCGTGACTTTTTAAATACGTACATGTTTGCGGAAGGAGGCTTAAACTTAAGGAAGTGTTTGTGAGGAAATTTCGGCAGCCATTAAGGCCAGGATCGATGTCTTATTGATGTAACATATCAATTAAGGTATTTTATTTCTGTTCCTATTTTTATACGATATATATGTGCTCCAATGTATTCTTTAATTCGCCAGAGCGTTTAATGTAATATCTAATACCAAACAATACATTAGACAAACACTTATCTATTGTTAGGTGTTAAATGTTTATTTATTTCTGAAGTATATCGCTTTATAATAAATATGTTTGATAAAATTCTTGTTTTTGTACCGATTAAAACATTTAGCGTGTACAATCCATATTGAAGGTTTCGAGATTTGATTCAGTACGTTACGCCTTGGATGGTGTTTGTAAAAATATTTCCAAGAAACAAAATGAAATAAAGGAGCGAATTTGATTCTGGAAGTTTAATTTGGAGTTTTAAGTTATATTTTTTGTCTCCACTGGGGACCGAACCAGCGTCTATTTGATCTAGAGTACTATAAGATACCCGAAAAAGTTTCCTTTTCACCAATTTCTCTTTTGTTCCTGACTAGTAGTAGTTATTTTTATTAAGATATGTGTCAGCGTTTGGTTAAATCATGTATATTCTGTATTTTAAAAGATACTCTGCATAAAAGAAGCGCCTAAATGAGTGTTTGTGGTGCTTTTGGAAATTATCACAGTCAGGAAAAAGTGTTTCAAGATGATGTCTAACTTATTGCAACAAACACCATTCCTCAAAAGATATACCAGACATTAATCTGGCACATGGACATTTATTGTTATATCTCCAAAAAGAAATGTCAATAACAAAAATAGAGGCGCAATTTTTTTTTTATTTTTTTATTTATTTATTTCATGAACAATTAGAGAACTATCCGTCCCATAACTGAAAATAGACCACCATGTCGGTAACACGTACTTATCGTTTGACCATTATATTGCGCCAGTCTGCTAAACTTGGATTATCACATTGTTATATTGCACCGGTCCCGGTGGCCGTGTGGTCAGAGCGATCCCCGGTCGCGACATACCAAAGTCGTAAAGAAATGGTACTGGTATAGCTCCCTTGCTTGGCGCTCAGCATATAAGGGTAGCTCCAGGAATGGTTGGCCCGGTTTCAGGATAATGTGACTGGGTGTGGTATTATGCCACATGTCTACGACATGTCATGGTTATCACATAATCACATAATATTGCATATCCCGCCAGGTCTCCTTGTCAAGGATTATCACATTATGTAGCATATCCCGCCAGGTCTCCCAGTCACGGATTATCACATTATGTTGCATATCCCGGTAGGTCTCCCAGTCACGGATTATCACATTATGTTGCATATCCCAGTAGGTCTCCCAGTCACGGATTATCACATTATGTTGCATATCCCACCAGTTCTCCCAGTCAAGGATTATCACATTATGTTGCATATCCCGGTAGGTCTCCCAGTCACGGATTATCACATTATGTTGCATATCCCACCAGTTCTCCCAGTCATGGATTATCACATTATGTTGCATATCCCACCAGATCTCCCAGTCAAGGATTATCACATTATGTTGCATATCCCGGTAGGTCTCCCAGACAAGGATTAACACATTATGTTACATATCCCGGTAGGTCTCCCAGTCAAGGATTATCACATTATGTTGCATATCCCACCAGTTCTCCCAGTCATGGATTATCACATTATGTTTCATATCCCCCAGGTCTCCACATTATGTTGCATATCCCGGTAGGTCTCCCAGACAAGGATTAACACATTATGTTACATATCCCGTCAGGTCTCCTTGTCAAGAATTATCACATTATGTTGCATATCCCGCCAGGTCTCCCAGTCAAGGATTATCACATTATGTTGCATATCCCGCCAGGTCTCCCAGTCATATATTATCACATTATGTTGCATATCCTGCCAGGTCTCCCAGTCATGGATTATCACATTATGTTGCATATCCCGCCAGGTCTCCCAGTCAAGGATTATCACATTATGTTGCATATCCTGCCAGGTCTCCCAGTCAAATATTATCATGTTATGTTGCATATCCAGCCAGGTCTCCCAGTCAAGGATTATCACATTATGTTACATATCCCCCAGGTCTCCCAGTCAAATATTATCACATTATGTTGCATATCCCACCAGGTCTCCCAGTCATATATTATCACATTATGTTGCATATCCTGCCAGGTCTCCCAGTCATGGATTATCACATTATGTTGCATATCCCGCCAGGTCTCCCAGTCAAGGATTATCACATTATGTTGCATATCCTGCCAGGTCTCCCAGTCAAGGATTATCACATTATGTTGCATATCCCGCCAGGTCTCCCAGTCAAATATTATCATGTTATGTTGCATATCCAGCCAGGTCTCCCAGTCAAGGATTATCACATTATGTTACATATCCGCCAAGGTCCCCCAGTCAAATATTATCACATTATGTTGCATATCCTGCCAGGTCTCCCAGTCAAGGATTATCACATTTTGTTGCAAATCCCACCAGGTCTCCCAGTCAAATATTATCACATTATGTTGCATATCCCACCAGGTCTCCCAGTCATATATTATCACATTATGTTGCATATCCCACCAGGTCTCCCAGTCATGGATTATCACATTATGTTGCATATCCCACCAGGTCTCCCAGTCAAGGATTATCACATTATGTTGCATATCCCGCCAGGTCTCCCAGTCAAATATTATCATGTTATGTTGCATATCCAGCCAGGTCTCCCAGTCAAGGATTATCACATTATGTTACATATCCCCCAAGGTCTCCCAGTCAAATATTATCACATTATGTTGCATATCCTGCCAGGTCTCCCAGTCAAGGATTATCACATTTTGTTGCAAATCCCACCAGGTCTCCCAGTCATGGATTATCACATTTTGTTGCATATCCTGCCAGGTCTCCTTGTCATGGATTATCATATTATGTTACATATCCTGCCAGGTCTCCCAGTCAAGGATTATCACATTATGTTACATATCCTGCCAGGTCTCCTTGTCATGGATTATCACATTATGTTGCATATCCCGCCAGGTCTCCTTGTCATGGATTATCACATTATGTTGCATATCTCGCCAGGTCTCCCAGTCAAGGATTATCATATTATGTTGCATATCCCGCCAGGTCTCCTTGTCATGGGCATATCCCGCCAGGTCTCCCAGTCAAGGATTAACATATTATGTTGCATATCCCGCCAGGTCTCCTTGTCATGGATTATCACATTATGTTGCATATCCTGCAAGGTCTCCCAGTCAAGGATTATCACATTATGTTGCATATCCGCCAGGTCTCCTTGTCATGGATTATCACATTATGTTGCATATCCGCAAGGTCTCCAGTCATAAATTATCACATTATGCTGCAATCCCATCTGGATAGGTAAAGATGAGATCATCGATAATTGATTATGTAACACGACATCGCCGTCGTCGCGGATGTCTTTTTTTGTTGTTGTTTTCATCAGTAAAAGCCGTTGCTACCAATTGTATAATTTCTTTACCGTTTTAACAGATATTCAGTTTTTTTTTGTTTTTTTTTAAGTTTAAAAGCATTGGAAATTGGTATGTAATGTATTGTATGTGGCTTCCTGCTGACACACTGCTGCCTAATAGACGGTCTTATCTGTCGAGACCCGGCAGGTGCCTGAGGGGTTGGGTGGGAGGTTTATTAAAGTCAGTCACAATAAGCACTCAAATTATTGCCAACATAAGCATTAGCAAACCCAGAAAACACTTAGATTGTGTTTGGATTTTTCTAATTGAACATGCGATATTAATACACCTTAATTGATGTTGTCGTTTCAAATTAAATTATTTTGATAATACACCATTTCATAATTGTTCGTATAAGTTGCATAAAAAGTCTAGTATAATGCAGTTTTAATGGAGAATTTTAACATGAATACAGTATAATGATAAAGCAAAGGATAGGTTGAAACATAAATATGATAAAAAAGAGAAATGAATGAAAACATAGTAAAAAGGTTGTGGTGATGCACTTTGTGAAAATCTTCAATAAATTAGTATTTTTTTCTAGATAATAGCTGCCCATATTTTTTTTATATAAAGATAATAGTTTTGAATTGTCTTCATTTTTTGAAGTGTTAGTTTATTACACATCAAAGCTGTGAATGTTCTGTCAATATGTGCTAGTGTTAAAATCTACTTAAATTATTAAACATTTCTTTATCAAGAAATGTTGATCTAAATTGTGTAAATACCAGTATTAATATGCAACACTCAAAAATAAAAATTGTAAAAATTTGTTATGTTAATTTAACCCTTAATTGGTGCATTTAATTGTGACTATGACTATGCTTGCCATATATTGGCAATTAGCCAATGTGATCTTAGCGTGATATACACACTGATTGGTTTATTGAGAAGCTCACTGCAGGGTCACTTTCTTATCTCCTTCTTGTCTTTGGGAGGTCAACAAAGAAGGGAATTTTGAATTCCTTTATGATTAATCGGTTATCTAATCGGTTTGCAGTGCTCCAGTCAGGATTTGAAAAGGGCAGGGTGCTAGTGGCCCAAAGGGGCGTCCGATTCGCGAAGCGATGAGAAGGGAGAGGGTACGGTAGGGGGGTATTCCCTCCTGGAAGAGGGGTTTAGGGGATCTACCCCTGGAACATTTTTCAAATTAAGCCTTTAAAATAAGGCCTCTGGGGGATTTCCTGGTTGAATTTTTTTTTCTTATTCCAGTTTTTTGGTATCAAGATTTTCATTTTATTATCCCTGTTTTTAAATAGCAGTAGGTTGGGGAAGCATCCCACTGACTATCTTACAAAATGTTCACATATTTGTATAGTAAAATCTCTCAGCATCATACATGTAAGATTTTCTTTTTTATAAACAGACAGAAAATGCCTATCTTAACATGTAAATAATTAAGCTCTTTTTTAGAATCAAAGGATAGCAAAATGAGTTATTGAATGTTACCTAAAAGAATTGATAAAACTAACAGAAGAGGAAGGTATACATAAGAAAAAAAGGTGCTTTTGCATTTATGTGCAGATTTGATAAGTTTCTTGGGAATATTTTTTGCAGAGTTTAAAAAGTGGAATTTGTTTCAAGAACATTTGATCACCAATTTTATTACTATAAGGTTGCTTTTTCCAGTCATCTTTACCAGAAGTAAAAAAAGAAAAATGTCAATGAAGCTCACATTTCAGTTGCATATTGCTGGAAAAACTTTGACACAGGCATCCAAGTCTCCTCAGAAAATCATGGATCCCAGTTAAATTTTGATATTAATTTCTTAATATGTATACCCTATAGAGAGGTCCCCATTTTGATGACTCCATAGTGATTTTCCCACCCCAGGACATGAAAAAAGGCATAATAAGTTGCCCTAAAGAGGCAGTTGTATGTGCAATTTGATAAAAAAAGAGCATTTCTTTTTCAGAAAATATAATGAAATTCAAAATATGAAGCTTTCTTCTGTAACATTGAAAGTAATCCAAATAAAAGGTATAAGATCTAGAATTGTTTATGAAGACATTTATTATCCATTCTGACAGGCTAATTAACAATACAGGGTATATCTTTTCAAAATTTAATTGGTTATGTATAGAGACTCAGATTAAAATTGCAATAACTTTAAAATAAAATAACATTTTGGTAAACATAATTATTGTTTAATCAGATTTTTCATCAGGTGTTTTCCTTTGTCTCCAGAACCTTTTTTTCCAAAACACAACAATAGGAACTTTTATGCTAATCTCTAAATATCTTTTTTTAATTTAGATATGATACTTTTATTGAAAATAAAAATAAAAAATAGAATCTAATAATAATTATGCAAACTTAACTCAATGCATAATCTGCCGTGCCACAACATTGTTATATTGCATATTCCTGCAGGTGCTACTCTAGCAATGCATAATCTGCCGTGCAACAACATTGTTTTATTGAACATTCCTGCAGGTGTCCCTCTAGCCATGGATATTCTGCCTTGCTACAACATTGTTATATTGTATGTTCCTGCAGGTGTCCCTCTAGCCATGGAATGTCTGCCGTACTACCAAATTGTTATATTGTATATTCCTGCAGGTGTCCCTCTAGCCATGGAATGTCTGCCGTACTACCAAATTGTTATATTGTATGTTCCTGCAGGTGTCCCTCTAGCCTTGGGATGTCTGCCGTACTACCAAATTGCTATATTGTATATTCCTGCAGGTGTCTCTCTAGCCATGGAATGTCTGCCGTACTACCAAATTGTTATATTGTATATTCCTGCAGGTGTCCCTCTAGCCATGGAATGTCTGCCGTACTACCAAATTGTTATATTGTATATTCCTGCAGGTGTCCCTCTAGCCATGGAATGTCTGCCATACTACCAAATTGTTATATTGTATGTTCCTGCAGGTGTCCCTCTAGCCATGGAATTTCTCTGCCGTACTACCAAATTGCTATATTGTATATTCCTGCAGGTGTCCCTGTAGCCATGGAATGTCTGCCGTACTACCAAATTGTTATATTGTATATTCCTGCAAGTGTGTATCTCTAGCCATGGGATGTCTGCCGTACTACCAAATTGTTATATTGTATATTCCTGCAAGTGTCTCTCTAGCCATGGAATATCTGCCGTACTACCAAATTGTTATATTGTATATTCCTGCAAGTGTCTCTCTAGCCATGGAATGTCTGCCGTACTACCAAATTGTTATATTGTATATTCCTGCAAGTGTCTCTCTAGCCATGGGATGTCTGCCGTACTACCAAATTGTTATATTGTATATTCCTGCAAGTGTCTCTCTAGCCATGGAATGTCTGCCGTACTACCAAATTGTTATATTGTATATTCCTGCAAGTGTCTCTCTAGCCATGGAATGTCTGCCGTACTACCAAATTGTTATATTGTATATTCCTGCAGGTGTCTCTCTAGCCATGGGATGTCTGCCGTACTACCAAATTGTTATATTGTATATTCTTGCAAGTGTCTCACTAACCATGGAATGTCTGCCGTACTACCAGATTGTTATATTGTATATTCCTGCAAGTGTCTCTCTAGCCATGGGATGTCTGCCGTACTACCAACCAAATTTTTGCATATTCCTGCAGGTGTCACTATAGCCATGGATAGTCTACTGTGCTACCATATTGTATTGCTGTTTGTTGCCACATTCGCCGTCTGCCTTCTCTGGGTCGGGTTTGCCACCCCAGGGTGGCTTGTGGTCACTTTTCAAGAGGCATTTGCACGGTCCGAGTACACAGTTTCATCTTTGAACAGGTATTCATTGTTACATACATTTTACTTTTTTTTTTCATTCAAAGTTACTGTTGAACATGTTGGGAAACACTTATAATTATCGTCCTCGACGGTTCCTGGAAATACTGTGACATCATTTTGTTTTCGTGGACATTATTTTTGTTTTGATTATTTACTAAAGTTAATTTCGTGGGTACATTTGTTCAAGGATACTCGAAGTATATTAAATGAACGATTTTCGTTGATGCTAATATTTGTGGATAATCAACGAAATTATTGCCCCACAAAAATTAATGATTTTACAGTATATGTGTTCACTCAGATCAGGGGACGCATTTCGCGAAATATCTGAATATATACCTTGTCTTGGTAAAGAAGAGAGAGGGGATTTCAATACATTGCATGCATGCGTTCACAGGCCGTAAATTCATTTGAGTGACTTTATGATTATATGCTCCAGTGAATATATAGATACCGATATTTGCTTTTATAGAAATATTCATTTAATAAATAGTTCATGCGTAGAAATATGCATCGCACGTACACTCGAAAGAGTGTGCGACATTAAAGTTTTACCCACCTCACTCCACCGTCTGTTCACCGTCTAGGTTTGGCGCAAGCCAGAGTATGCATATGTAACATTACAATCTTGGAATGAGCGGGCGAGCGCCGTGATCTCAGCGACCCGACTGGTTTAGGTAAAGTCCCTGTAATGGTTCTGCTACGTCTTGGACCACTTAAACTCTACCAAAATAACCAGGGTACCGTAATGAAACAATAGGAAACCTTGGTTATCTCCGTGAGAGGCCATGGGGCCCGAAATTTAGCGGAACCATTACAGTGACTTTACCTTAAAGGGCTGGCAGCTTGAAGTCTGCGGCTTGACGGCCTAAAGACCTGTTGGCCTGTATTGAACGGCCTAACGGCCTACATGCTCAGTGTTCTGACTGCCTTACTAGCTGTCAGTTCATACAGGGCCTTGAACATAATTACCTAGATGCGAATCCAGGTGCCTAAAATATAGTATGCGAGTGTTTTGACATCAAATCATGGCATGAATTCCCCTTGAACCCTGGGAGATCCAAAAAAGAAGAAGAGTAAAAAGGAAAAGAAGCCTCCCTACCCCCCCCCCCCACACACTCCCGGAAAAAACGTTGATACCTTAGCTCATTTTGCGGATATACCTCTTGGTTCTTTTACGTGCCCGGTGTATAGCACCGAACAAGGGAGACAAGTTCCTGGGAAGAACCAATGCTGAGTGCTCCGAATTCCATAGCCACCCCATTTTGCGGAGTTCATTGCAAGGGTGCATCTGGCATCTGCCTCGGCTGGGATCCGAACCTCAGACCTTCCGAACGCAAAGCAGACACACTACCACCGAGCTATTGCGCCGGTTTGAAATGTCGCATATATCTTAAAAATAATTTATTGGTTGAGGCCCATGGACGTAGGACGTAGGACGGGCGTGTATGCCTTTATGTGTGCGTTGTGAATGCTTGCTTATTAGTGTCGGATTCCCCCAACGCACATTATATATTACTGCAGGTCGCTGTTCTATGATGTCCACTGCCCACAGGAGCTGGAAACGTGTAAAACATGCATGTTGGACGAGGACCCAGGCTGTAGGGATAGACTCATCACCGACAACAACTAGTGCGTGAGTATCCTCATCCCAATCCTCATTCTACCACTATATCATTTTTAATTAGCGGTACAAATACACAATAATCGTTGTTACCAATATTTAGTAATTGCCGTTATCAAGACGCAGTAATCGCCGAAAGCAAGACTCAGTTAGAGTCGTAATCAGTTATCGTTGTAATCTAGGTAGCATTCACCGTTTTTAATCGCAATTATCGTCCCTATCAATGACTGTTACCGATTATAGATTCGAATCGTTCTCGATACACAGAAATCGCTGTATTAATTCGCTATTACTCGTAATACGTAGTAATCGCTTTTACCAATACATAGGAATCGTCGTTATCAAAACGCATTATAGACCATTTCACTCCGAAATGAGACGTAAACCTATGTAGCCAACGAGCACTCCCCGAAATAATCTACATGCTTGTGTGTAATGCCACACGTTGTTCAATGGGAAGAGATTTTCCCCAAGTCACTGACTGGTCAATTTAAATCAGCGAATTATACCGAGTATAGCCGAGGTCTATTAAGACGCAATTACCACCACTACAAACACCCAACCAGAATCAAATTAACTGCACATTTGCAAACACATGCGTTTTATATATTACCGGTATATGTGGGGTTGAGTTTTTAAATTGCAATACTGTAATTAAGGTTGTGCCATTTTAAAGGATAATATCTACTGTTTACTGAATAGCCATAAACTTGTTTTTTTTAATTTATTTCTTTCTCTTTTTGTTTGTTTGTTTGTTTGCTTGCTTGGGCTTAATGTCCCACCAACAGTATTAATGTCAGTCGGAAAGTTTGTCTACATGCTGCCACAATGCATCTCACACTGTAGACAAATGGTACGGTACCTCATCCGGTTACATTATGCAGACACTGGGCCAACATGTCCCGGAAACTATCCTGATATGCTGAATGCAAAATACAAGAGAAATATGCCAGTGCCATTTTGACGAATTTGGTATGCCACAGTCGGGGTTGGGGCAAACTCTGCGCACCGTTTACGTCACGCTACGCTCCACTAAACAAGTCACGTGATGATAGTTGAGACCATGTGACCAACACTCATAATTTTATAAATTATGTTATTTGATTTTATCTTTTACTTTTATCATAATCATGAATGTTATTTTTATCATAATCATGAATGTTATTTTCGTGGAATATAACGAAACTGATATGATATATTTAAAACTTATGTCAAAAATGGAAAAAGTAAATCCGGCCTATAATCTGCCGAATCCACTTATGATGACAGTGGTTATCGACAACTGTAAGGGGAGGTAACTACTATTAGTACTGCGGCGGAGTTTGGTTGCGGGGACGGATACTCAATCCGAGCTGCTATTGAACTTTTTTTTTCTTTCTTTTTCTACGTAGGTTATAAGGACCATTACGACTGGGTCGAGGGTCTCATGGCAGACAAGGATGATTTCGAAGTATGGCGGGGTATCATGCTGACTGCTGTGATCCTGGCGGTTTTTGGTTTGATCCTGATCATGGTTCTCGTCTGCTGTCGACTGGACACAACGGTGTATCGCATCGTCGCCGCCGTCGCTTTTATCATATGGCTTATAGTGGGTATGTTGATAAATGTTAATAACAGACAAGCCAAGAGAAAGAACACTGGCTGGACATAAATAGTGTGCCTACCCTTTTTTTCAAAATGTCAAGGCTCTTGACCTATAAATTGGAGTTAAAGACTGGCAGCAAAGAAAGTCTAATAAGACAAGCATGTTTGAATTGCATAATCACAGCAATCGATTTAACTGTATCACTCCGCACAGGTAGCGTATCCATGCAATGCGATTCACAAGTACTGAAGTCAGGTCATGGCCTAAATTTATTAATGAAATCAGGGCCATAATCCTGACTCCGGATCATTATGAAACAAATCAAAGCGCCCAAGACACTGAGAGACTATCAGCGGGGTAATAATGAAACAATTAGCGAGTGAAGTTGATGACTTACATGTAACTAGAGTTGCAAGAAAACGTGTGTAGTTTCTTTTTTTTTTTTTTTTTTTTGCAACATATTCATACGACCTTTGCCCCTGCCGATTCCAGCCTTACTTAGTTTAGAACTATAGATATTGCATGTCAATCCTGCCGATAATCTCACAGTGCCTTGAGCGTTTTGATTAAAGTATGGCAACACCTTTTTCAAATACACGATACTATACATTTAATACATGTGAATAGTAAAGATTTTCAACACATATATCGATTTTTTTTTTATTCTGGCAGGCATTATCGTGTGGATCCCCGTAGGAATGGTGGCCGACCTGCACGAGTCCATCCGAGCTAGTATCGATGAGAACATACCACATGACGCTACCCTCCACGCGCCTTACTCTGTCATCATCGCCGCACTCGGTGCCTTTCTAGCCCTGGTGACGGCCCTCATGCTTCTTTGGCTCTTCTGTAAGTATATAGTACACTGGAATGTTGTCGGAGCATTCAATGGTCGTTCATTTCTTAAAAGAAGGGCAAAAGCAAACAGATATCATCAACAACAAACAACAAACTTACAGACGCAAATAAAATAGTAAGATCATTTTCGATTTGTTTAATCTTGGCTTAAATGTGCAATCAGTGCATACAAAATCTGACTTTCTTGGATGTTTTATTTTGTTTGATTGGGTTTAATTTCCCGTCGACGGTATTCCAGTCAATTTGAGACTATGTCTACTTGAGACAGATATAGTGCTGCCACACTGCAGTATCACGCCGTAGACATGTGGTTTTAATGAATTATCTCACTCTTAAACGGAGTTTAATTGAATATGACACTTTTACCAACATGGGAAAATACTATAGCAGACATATTATCTATCAAATTTAACTGATTTCTGAATTTTTTTCGTGATTACAGCCACTTTACGCATGGCTAGGCGCTTGTGGTGAGGTCAATACCTATAAGGATTTACAGGAAAACCTCATATTTTGCATATTTTTCAACGATATAAATCATTCCTCTTAAATGCAACATATAATAACCAAAGAAAGGCAAACAAAATTTTAGAAATAAAGGAGAAAATCGGTCACAAATCCACTGAACAGAACTGTTGAATTTGTGCATACTTTATGTCGTGTATAAAGTGCCTGTTTCATAATTTTAATGGTTTCACCGTAATCTTTACAGCTTGCGGTCGGTTTAGCATTCAGTGAATATTGATCAGTAAGACCTGAATTATCGTTCGTGCCTAACCCCACCATTTGTAATTTATCAGGACCGGGTGTCATGTAAATGCGCTGCAAAAGGTCTATGCCCCGGTAATTCCGTGGATGTAAAGTGAAAACCTCAAGTTGAAATCTGTTATTATTTGATGCTTTTTGATTAGCTGGCTAACCTAACCTTTGACCTATTTACGGATGATGACGCAAGATAGGACCAAAAATTTATTGGTAGGAAATGCTTATACTGAGGTAAAAAAGTTACACACAATTGTTTGTTGAGATGACAACTAACTGATATATATGTTTCGTATTCATGAACAATTAATACAGTATTCGGACTAAAGTGAAGAATATGTTGTTTTGTCAAACATTTATCTTAGATTTACAGTGAGACCTGTATCAAGCCGAACGTTATATTTTTTTTTTTACTAAAAATCACTAAATTTAAATGTATTTCAATACGATGTTCTGAACTTCCAGGCAAGCGACTTGACACCGAGTATGGCAGTGACACACGCTCTCTCTCAGATATGTATATAGATCGTCGTCCCAAATCAAGAATGTTCGTGGAACCTTCTCCCCTGTACTACCCACGGTATTACGAGGAACCAGTCTATAAAAGGTGGGTCATTCCCTTTTGGGAACCAACCTATAAAAGGTGGGTCCATTCCTGTAGGCAACCAGTCTATTAAAGGTGGGTCCTTCCCTGTAGGGCACCAGTCTATTAAAGGTGGGTCCTTCCCGTAGGGAATCAGTCTATTAAAGGTGGGTCCATCCCTGTAGGGAACCAGTCTATTTGAGGTGAGTCCTTCTCTGTAGGGAACCAGTCTATAAAAGGTATAAAAGGTAAGTAACTCCCTTTAGGGAAATAGTCTATAAGGGTGAGTTCTTCCTTTCAGGGAAATAGTTTATAATAGATGAGCATAAAAGGTGGGTCATTTCCTCCAGGGAACCAATCTATAAAAGGTGGGCCTATCCCTGTAGGGAACCAGTCTATTAAAGGTGGGTCCTTCCTTGTACGGAACCAGTCTATTAAAGATGGTCCTTCCCAGTGGGAACCAGTCTGTTAAAGGTGGATCCATCCCAAACTCCACACAGTGATCTCCCCTGCACGCTCACATAGCAATAAAAATTACTGCCATCACAAATGTCACGTGATGATGGTAGGCTAACAAAATGTCGAAGATTTATTAATTATAGATCTTCATGCACAGAAAAAGTTATTATCCAAACAGATTATTTTTTACCACAAGGCGATAATCGATGTTTATTTAGAAATATACTTGGAAAATGCCGACTCGTTGTAAAATAAAAAGATTAAAAAAAATAATAAAGAATAACTTTACGGTTATTTTCAATTTTTTTAAAAAATATTTTTATTTGTTATCCTTTTTATACGCCCATCTTAAGATGGGGCGTATTATGTGAACACTCACGGCGGGCGGACGGGCGGGCGTGGAACATTTGTTGTCCGGGCTCTAACTTCAATACCGTTAGTCCAATCCTTTTCAAACTGTCCACACATGTGCATGGCCATAATATCTCGGATGAGTTCGATATCCAGCATTTTCGCTTGAATGACTTAGAAGTTATGGCCCTTGACGTACACAAAATACTTGAAATTGTGATTGTCCGGGCTCTAACTTCAATACCGTTAGTCCAATCCTTTTCAAACTGTCCACACATGTGCATGGCCATAATATCTCGGATGAGTTCGATATCCAGCATTATCGCATGAAAGACTTGAAAGTTATGGCCCTTGACGTACACAAAATACTTGAAATTGTGATTGTCCGGGCTCTAACTTCAATATAGTTTGCCCATTTCTTTTCAAAGTTTTC
>CM037778.1:18891531-18906296 GCA_021229015.1 Solen grandis | reverse complement strand
TCCAGAATTACCCGCCGAGATGGGCAGAATTATAGACTATGGAAAATATCAGAGATAGAGCAGAAATTGATTAAAGATAGGGACGATAGACAATCATTATATAAAAAAATATAAACTGAGTATAAACATTACAGATGGTGATGACTCAACTCTTATTTCTTAGAGTGTGATTATGGGTGGTATTGGAATTGCAGTCCCTTTGATGCTGCCGTTAGAAAGTGCAGCATTAGTTTGTGGCGTAGCGGGGGTATGTGTCAAGTTTATTAGAAGGCGATATTACATGCAAAAGCACAAAACATGAGATTAAAACTTTAGTATACGGGTAAGTTAAACAGTGTGAAAGATTTGATTTCTAAAGCATTGTTGTTGTATTGGGGTTTACCATCGCTGCGATAGTATTTCAATCATATAGCGACGTCCAGCTAATTACAGGTGGAGGAAGACCCCGAGCACACAGAGGTACCCGGGTAGAACCACCGACCTACCGCAAGCCAGCTGGAAGGTCTAAAGCACTGAACGACGGGCAAATATCAGATCAAGAGTTTAAGATGGTTCTGGATGAACTTGAGAGATATAATGATCTCAAAGACAAGACCCGCTCTAAAACAGTCGGGAATGAGTGAAGTAGAAAGAAAGAAGTTGATAGAAGAGGGAAAGGCGCAGGCATTAAGCGCTATTCAAAACAAGAGGGCCATGATGGCCCTGGATCGCTCACCTGGTATAATTAGGCTATGTAAAATCAAATGACCCCTGGGGCAGAGCCAATTTTGACCCCAGGGTCATGATTTGAACAGAGTTGGTAAGAATCGACTAGACAATGCTACACACTACCACACTCTACTTGGTAGAGGTCTATTAGCCCATGTTACATACCAAATATATAAACTCCAGACCTTGAAGATTTTTCTAGTTTTTTTTCCAATATAAGTCTATGTAAAATCAAGTGATCCCTGGAGCGGGGCCAATTTTGACCCAATTTAACCAAATATCTAAACTATGCTTTGGGTCTGAGAAGAAGATTTCTTAAGTTTTTTTCCTATTAGCCTATGTTAAATCAAGTGACCCCTGGGGCGGGGCCAATTTTGACCCCAGGGTCATAATTTGAACAATCTTGGTAGAGATCTACTAGACAATGCTGCACACCAAATATCTAAACCTCAGGCCTTGTGGTTTCTGAGAAGAAGATTTTTCAAGTTTTTCCTATATTAGCCTATGTTAAATCAAGTGACCCCTGGGGCGGGGCCAATTTTGACCCCAGGGTCATGATTTGAACAAACTTGGTAGAGATCAACTAGACAATGCTACACACCAAATATCTTAACTCTATGCCTTGTGGTTTCTGAGAAGAAGATTTTTCAAGTTTTTTTCCTATATCAGCCTATGTTAAATCAAGTGACCCCTGGGGCGGGGCCAATTTTGACCCCAGGGTCATAATTTAAAAATCTTGGTAGAGAGTCATAAGACCATACTACATACCAAATATCTAAACTCGAGGCCTTGTGGTTTCTGAGAAGAAGATTTTTCAAGTTTTTTTCTATATTAGCCTTTGTAAAATCAAGTGACCCCTGGGGCGGGGCCAATTTTGACCCCAGGGTCATAATTTGAACAATCTTGGTAGAGAGTCATTAGATAATGCTACATACCAAAAATCAAAAGGCTAGGCCATGTGGTTTCGGAGAAGAAGATTTTTTAAATTTCATTTTTAAAATCTATTTTTAGCTCCTGTGACCTACTTATTCACCCAATCTAAATAATTTGAACAACTTTGATAGAGGTCATGATAAGGATGATTCCTGTGAAGTTTGGTCAAAATCCATCCAGTGGTTTAGGGGGAGAAGTTGTTTAAAGGAAAAGTTGATGCAAGACGCACGCACGCACGGACGGACGGACGGACGGACGACGGACGCCGGACAAAAGGCGATCACAAAAGCTCACCATGAGCACGTTGTGCTCAGGTGAGCTAAAAAGATACAAGACACATGTTGTTTAATAAATTTTATATTCATAAACGAGCCGCCGCCTATTTATTTAAAACTAAGGTTTCCTTTTTTTCATGTGTTAAGAGGAGATAATCCATGGTTTTATAATCTATACAACAATACAACATTACCATACCCTTGAACGTTATCAATGCCGTCTACAGAGATATCGAATTGTGAAATGGGCTGATAACAGTAACACGCGTGCTACTGCTCTTTAAACCTTTCCTTTATCATTGTAGCTCAAAATATAGTTGTTGCAACGCTATAATTTTATTATCATCAATCTTAAACCGGCTTACACTTATATCTTAAATATCCCGCAAAAAGTCACACGCGTGTTACCTTCGCCATTTTTATTGCTTATACCGAGTGGGGATACCACGATATATATGTATCGTAGTATGGTCCTTGGGATATATAACTTATTGTGTTCTACGACATACCCATTGATTTTTTAGCCTAAAAGGCAACAAAGACAATGGGTATGTCGTAGAACCCCCATAACATATATATTCATATCATATACCAAATATAATGATTATTATGAAACTGAGTAGTGTTCACGTGTACGCCAGGGACATATAGACCCAAACTAGAAATGTGTCAATAGGACACGGATGCCCCTGCCATTATGTTTATTAGATGATATTTTTGTCAGTGAATATGAAAAACTGGAAATAAAAAAGATTTTTAAGATCAAATGAGCGCTGTGACCCTTGTCTCAACCAAGTGATGTGACCTTAGCCTTCAAGCAAGCAACCTGTGCTTGCTTTATGACACAGAGTTTTGTCCTAAGGATCCCTCTCATCGCTGTGGGTTCGAATCCCGGTAGGGACTTCAGATTGTTCATGTGAGGAAGCCTTCCAGCTGGCTTGCGGTAGGTCGGTGGTTCTACCCGGGTACCTCTGTGTACTCGGGGTCTTCCTCCACCTGTAATTAGCTGGACGTTGCTATATGATTGAAATACTATCGCAGCGACGGTAAACCCCAATACAACAACAACAAAACATGTCTTAACACAACAAAGATACAGTCCAGACAGAACTGCTTACAAAACATTTAAACTTAAATAACTGCTGTGACCTTGACCTTGAAGCTAGTAACTTGTTTCTTGTTTGTGTTACATCATATTCTAGAGATCATTGGTGTCAAGTTATTTCAAAACACAATCATTCACAACACAGATACAGCCCAGAGTAGATTCAAAGATTAACCAAGTGCTGTGACCTTGACCTTCAAGCTAGCAACCTGGTTCTTGCTTGCAACACATTGTTTTGTCCTAAGAATCATTTGTTATTTCAAAACACAATAAAGTGAAAGCTGGGACACGAATTTAAGGTCAACCAAGTGCTGTGACCTTTATCCTCAAGCTAGCAACCTGGTTCTTGTTTGAGACACATTGTCTTGTCCGAAAGATCACTTGTGCCAAGGAATTTCAAAACACCACTTTTTGTAACAAAGTTACAGCTGGGACAAGATTTAAAGGTCAACTGAGTGCTGTGACCTTGACCTTCAAGCTAGCAACCTGGTTATTGTTCGTAACACATCGTCTTGTCATAAGGATCACTTGTGCGAAGTTATTTTAAACCTGACCATACATAACAAAGTTACAGATGGGACATGATTTTAAAGACAACTGACTGTTGTGACCTTGACCTTCAAGCTAGCAACCTGGTTCTTGTTCCCTATCCATCGAATAGTCCTATGTATAACTTGAGCCAAGTTATATTAAAAAGTGACCATACAAAACCAAAGTTACAGCTGGGACACAATTTTAAGGTCAACTGAGTGCTGTGACCTTGACCTTCATGGAGGGGGCATAAATTCATGGCAGGGGCATAAAAACAGTATATACTACAAGTATCTGACAGTGTCACAACTATTACTTTGGCTTCCACCTTACAGATGTGCATGGTTTTACAGTTCTCCAAAATTATATATCCTGGTTCTAGCCTTATCATTAGTCTATAATTGAACGATGTTACACAGAATTTCCATAGGCTATCTGATCAATGGTTGCAATATACCTTATAAGAATTAACAGTGCCTTAAATTGGCAATGACATGATATGCTTTTGCCATAATTTGTTTTTGTGCGCACAAAGATTAACAGAGTTCTTTTTTAATCATTTTTATAAACCTCACATGCATGAAAATTAAATGGCAAATATATGCATATTAACAAAAAATTGAAAATAGAGTGATTAAAAAATTAATAATTTTTATTTAAAGTGGAGAGAGAGTCAGTTATGGTTGTTTGACACAGTGTAGAGTTACAGTTCTTGGTCACTGCACTTCTCCGAGTTGCCATCTGTTTACATTTTAAGTTTCCAGTAAAGACCCTATATAGCTAGTATTCGAGTTACGTTCAGGACAAGAAAAAAAAGCAATTTTACAAAGGGAGATAAAAAAAATTCGACTAGGTAGAGTTACAGTTCTTGGTCACTGCACTTTACCTAGTTGCCATCTATTTACATTTAAGTTTCAAGTCAATACCTTGTATAAATTTTCTAGTTATGTTCCGGACAAGAAAAACAAAATTGAACAAAGGGAGATGATTCAAATATGGGAACAGGGTAATAACTATGCTATCCTTGAGATAACTCATGCGAAATTTTTGACACGCACCTCTCCACCTGATTGTCAATGCACACACAAAATTTGAAATGAATAGGTTTAAAAATGTAAGTCGAATCAGGGACAATAACTCTGTAATCCTTGAGATAACTCAAGTAAAATTTATGTCACACACTCCTCCAGCTGATTATCAATGTACACACAAAATTTGAACCGAATCAGTAGACCAACAGACTGACTCCAATATACCCCCTCTCAAACTTTGTTTGCGGGGTATAAAAAAAAACAGAGTATGTCAACATGGGGTCATAACTCTGGTAATATTTCTTGGATAGTAACCAAAATTGCACCTGCCTGTATTTTGGTATCATATATTTCTTGTCAAGTGGGAATTAATTTTGTAAACAGAAAAGTGGTTCTAAAACTTTTATTGTTTTTGTTCAATAGGGTGTTAGCTCAGTCGGTAAAAGACACATTGTTATTCTATGTTAAGCTTTTGATACACACTGCATGGTTTCAAATCCTACAGTTGACCTCCTTTTAAAATTTATCAAATTGTTATGATTATATTTCTTCTTTTCAAATGTTTACTGGAACTAATTGCTTCAGATGTTTTATCTAAATAGAAATCTTTTCCTTGGTATCTTATCCATACATACATATTATACGATCGTACATAAGGTATATATCAATCATGAATAAAGGTCAGGTAAAATGTCAAATTTGACAATCCATTCTTAAATAAAATATGAATAAAATCAGTCCTTAAAAAATTATTGATCATTAAAGAAAAGAATGCCCTTTCACATTTGAATGGGGCATAAATAATGTTGTGTAATAATCCGAGATCAAAATGTGCACAAAATGGCAAATTTCACAGCTTGGTGTGTTATTTTACAAAACAACTGACAAATACAGAAAAGAAAAATATATTTAATGACTTATGCAGCTTTATAAGCAAAAGATAGGATGGGAGACAGATGTTGACAATATATAAGTGTTTTACATATTTGTTTTACTGATCGAAAGATTTTTAATCCAATTTAAATAAATATGTCCAGTCTGGCATTCACGACTAAGGGATAAACACGCTTTGACTCTTTTTGTATATAGTCAATGATTCTGTACTTTGTTTTGAAGATTTTCATTAACACTTATGCATTACTTTTTATAACAATGATTAAGTATTAGAACTTCATGATTAATATTTTTCTTTTATTCCAAACAGGACATGTAAGACAGTTCTATATATTCCAAACGAAGTTGGACAACTTTTCAAGAAAGAGGAGTTAGAGCAAGCTATAAGCGAGCTAGACATAGTGAGGTACAAGCTTACAGAGGGAGGGAGGCTGAGAGACAGATGGAGAGAAACACTTCAAACAGAGAGGGAGAAACAGCTGGCAGCTGTAGATTCCTATGTAGAGACACTGGTGGCCATTATCAGAAATCTTGGGAAGGCAGAAAAGAAAAAGGTGGTAAATAAATTTAAGGAAGAAGAGGGCAAACTTCAACAGAACATAGACAACAGTCAGGAGGTGATGACAGATGTCCAGAAATGTCACAGTCAACTTGAAAGTCATGATGAAAATACAGCTCAGCTGTTTGTGACTATTAAAAAAAGCAAAACAATCCTAACTGTTGCTGATCAATTTTATCAAGAAATACACAACATCCCCAAGCACCAGTCTCCTCAGTTCAAATCAAACAGACAGATTGAAGAGTACCTTTCAAGTCTTAAGACCCTTGGGTCTTTGGTTGGCTATCCACTGGAAGAAGGAATGCAAAAACTTGACTTTCAGGCTGTGGTTACCTCAACTCAATTCCCAACATCATACAAGGTTGGACAGAGACAGGTCATCAATATCAAGATCAAGGGAGACATATATGATTGTAATATTTCGGATTCCTGTCTCCTGCCTGATGGCTCCCTCCTACTGTCAGATAACTACAACCAGAAGCTGAAGCGCCTGGATACCACCACCTACACAGTCACAGAACACTGTGATCTACCTGACAAATCTCGTGGTGTGTGTTGTATTAGTCAACAGGAGGCAGCAGTATGTCTGTACAAAAACGCAATACAGTTTGTATCTCTTGGTCCTAACAAAATGGCCCCCACCAGATCCATCAAGCTGAATCATGACTGCATGGGTATATCCTACTGGGACGACATGTTGTGTGTAGCCAGTGGTATGGATGTAATGTTCTACACACTGTCAGGCTCACTGATTAAATCAGAAATCTTGGACTTCAAACATTAATAACATCACATTCAGCCAGTCAGGAGATTTTCTCTTTATTTCTGACTATGACCTTGGTCTGATATGTGTAGACATGTCAGGTCAGGAGATATTCAGGTACAAAGGTCTGGGTCTGGCTGATTGTACATCAGTATGTGTGGACAACTCTGGCAGTGTGTTTGTAGGGGGGGTATACATCAGGAAATGTGGTCCAGGTGACAGAGAGGGACAGCCCCTGGGGGAGGTGGTACCACAGTCTGCTGGTGTACAGGCACCTGGGTCCCTGAGTTTTGACAGCAGCAACAGGAGACTGTTTGTGGCAGGGGGGTCAGATAAACTGACAGTGATTGAGATGAAATAGAGACAAGACATGGGTTGATATAGACAGCCTTAATACTTTGTGTGAATCATTGTATGTCTCCTACCACAGGTAGATCAAAATATGAATTTATATTTCACTTATGAAATAAATTGTTTTTTAGTGCTTTGTTAAATAACCAGTTTGACCAGTGTATTCAAGATTGCTTGAATGCACCCAAAATGAATTTGAAATTTACATTCTTTTTTAAAACATTTATAAAGAAATCATTTAAACAAATAACATTAAATATGAACACAAATTAACAACTCAACTTGAGCTACCACTCAATCTTGGATTCATTTTGTGTAGCAGCATGGACCAGCACCTCTAGAACCTTATCACGACACACATGGATTCACCAATAACTTATTTTCTGGATCATAAATAACCTGCCAAGTCACAACCATTTTGTAAAGTATTAGTGTCATTTGTTATGAAAATGAGTGCCATTTCATTTAAAAAGTTGATATTCCTTTATTATCTTATACATTATAACAGTGTTAAGTGAAATTTGCCAAAACCCACAAATGACTTTTTCAGAGTGGACATAATCCCCCCCCCCCCAACCTCCAACATGCTTTTTACAGGGCGGACAACCACACCCCCACCAGATAAAACCCCCTTGTTAGTCTCATAAAACATGTTGGGTCATTTGTAGTATTTTGATTAATTTCATGTGCTTGTGTGTTTGCTATTGTTTATAACATTATTTTTTTTTTTTTTTTTTGCTTTTTTGTAGATATATAGAAAATGTTAAATAATAAAAGATAACAGTAAATCATTAAATATTATTTCGCCTCCTTATTCAATCAATTTCTTTTACATCACCATTTATGTTCTTCCTTCTTATTCCATTTTCACATATTTGTTTGCTGTCCTATTTTCTTATATAAATCAAATATATCATTTTAATAAATAAATAACCATCAAAATAATCATTCTTGTTTAGGATGGCAAAAAAATATACATAAATATATAAACAAGAGGACCATGCAGGCCAGAAATTGCTCATCTGAGTAGCATTGCTCTAAAGACAATCTAAAGCAAAATGGACCAAAATTCTAGATTTATCTGTCCCATACAAGCTATAATAGACCTTGTCAAGAGATTAAGGTCATTAACATAGAGTACAAGTTTGATCAAGATTACATTATAAGATTAAAGTGAACTTAGAGCTAACTAAGAATTTTTATTAACACTCCTGTCAAGTTTAAAAATCTGATAATTCAAGGGCCATAACTCCTGACCTAATGGACCAATATCAGCCATAATCAAATTTGGCAGAGATTATAGCCATAAACATTGTCATCAAATTTAAAGACAGCTGTTTTAGAAATGAAGATGCTAAACTGTAAACAAAGTGAAATCTGGCTTTTTTTTTTTTTTTTTTTTTTTTTTGGATAATACAAGAGCCATAACTCCTGACCTAAAGGGCTTATATCAGCCATAATCAATTATGGCTGAGAGATTATGGCCATTTACATAGTCATAAAGTTTAAAGAAGACTGCTTATGAAATGCAGATGCTAGAGTGTAAACAAAATGGATTTTGGCATTTTTTAATAACTCAAGGGCTTTCAGTCTTTGACTTAATTGGTTAATTTAACCATAATCACATATGCCCAAGAGTATTAAAGATTTTCATGAGTTCTGGAGAAAATTGCTTAAAAAAATGAAGATGCCAGAGTATAAACAAACAACAGATGGATGTCATAGGGGAGCATAAGAAAGTAACACAGTGAAGGTACTACTCCTTTTTGCCTAAAGCTTTAGTATGATTGCAAAATCTTCAGATATAGTTAGTAACACTGAATATATATTTCTTAGATTTACTCAAACATCAAAGCAAGGGAACAAAATTTATAACATATATTTTGGGACAAGGTCTAGATACTACAATATATGGGGGCATCATATGACTAAGTGAAAATGCATTTCAAATTATCTAAACAAATCATAAAATATAGATATGGGGTCAAATGTTGGACTGTGTTACGTTAGATAGAAAATCACCATGACAACCAACCTTAAGCTCCCGGATCAGTTTATCCAGCGGATTCTCGTTGACGACGGCCTTATTCTGAATCTTCTTCGCTCGATCAGCGTACCGCAATGTGCCGAGTGTCTCATCATAGTTAATGTCGGCCGGCGACAGGGCAGCTATCATTATGGTTTTACTGGAAACATTTTTACGAGACTATTTATACTTCAGCTGATGATATGATTTAAAACGTTATGCAAAGTTTATACATCAAAATTAATGCTTCCAAATATCAGGTAAGACCCTTTATATCCACAAACAACTTCATGAACTATCCTATCCCTGTGTCATGGTGAAAAAATATTCTCGATCATTAAAAATTATGATCATCTATTTCAAAAATACAACATAGTTGTTACTATGGTGATGATTAAACCTTGACCCAACATGACTCTCACTAAGGGTGATGAAAACTCTCGCATCTCACTTTGTCTTCATGTAATATGAGTGTAAGACTGGACTGGACCTGGTTGGACGCGACGATATGTGGGATTATTATACAGCTCCCATTTTGTGAAACAGGGGTATCAATTTGATTTTTGTTGTTGTTATCCCTTTCCCTCATAGAGGAAACCATGAAAAGACCTATGCAAACAGCATAAAACCAGATCAGCCTGCGAGTAACTCGCAGGCTGATCAGGTTTTATGCTGTTCGCTGCTCCTCAGTGGTCTGGAAATGAGGACTTTATAATTAAATTTGGTAAGGTTTAACTGTGGTTTTCTGCAGATCAGGCTTTATGTGGTACCTATTGAGTGCGTCAAAATGAGTCTATATGAGGGAAAGGGTTAATGTTGGTGTAATGGGATGGTATACAATGGGACATGACAACACGAGTGATTCCTATACAGCCACCACTTCACTTGTGATGCAGGGGGTATATATCAATGACAATTAAAATGAATCCTCATTAAGTACAAGTGTTCTCTGGAACACGTGTGTCACCTGCTGAAGTGTGACGGACAGACAGACAATGAAAAAGTGATCCGTATGTGTTACCACTGTTTACAGGGATCACCTCTTTCTATCTATTAGAAAGAAATGTCATATATCTCAATGAAAATCGTCTCCATGGATCTATCCTCACCTGTTTCCACCGAGAGCATTCTGCAACAGTTTGGTTAGGACAGAGTCTCTGTAAGGGACCATCACCTTCTTCTTGCCCATAGAAAGGTCGGCCAGTGCCTGTAAGGATAATATCAATACTGGGTCAAAGTTAAGGTCATGGGTAGTTTCAGCCTTAACCTCAAGCAAGTACAGTCTAACTTGTGTGAACAGTCACCTTTGAATAACAGCCAAACTGTGAACAAAGGCCAGGGACTAAATTCCAAGCCCTGAATTTATAAAAAAAAATTGACTTCTGAATAACAACCATACAAAACAAGAGCTGTCAGACGACAGCATGTTCGACTATTCAAAATGCTTGTTGGTAAATCAAATGAAATCTATTTCTTCAATTCTTGCCCTTCACATACCCTATACATGATAATAGTCAAAAATGATATACCTTGATATTCTAATACCCCTAAATAGGTTTATGAAGTCTAAAATCAATTCCATACCTAGTTACTGAGACATAAGCATAATAACACTTTAACCAAGCAAAACTTTAACAAAGTATCCAAGTTAGAAAAGGGCCATAATTTGTATAAAATTCAGTCCAAAAGTTATTCTCCTTGGTTTTCTGATGCCCCTGAAGACACTCCTTAACTTTCTAGTCAATTCCACAAGCAATTCCTGAGATAAGCTGGATAGTAGCTTGAATGCAAAAATATGACCAAAATTTCTAAGTTAAAAAGGGGATCATAACTTGTTATATATTCCATCAAACATTATCAACCTTGATAGTATGAAACCCCTAAACATATTATAGATGTTTCAAATCAATTGCATGCCTGGATACTAAGATATCAGCATGAAAGTACCTTGCATGCAAAACTTTAGCCAAAATTTCTAATTAAAAAGGGGCAATAATTTGTTACATATTCCATCAAAAGTTATCTACCATGAAAGTATGATACCCCTAAACATATTAAAGATGTTTCAAATCAATTGCATGCCTGGATACTGAGATATTAGCATGAAACTACCTTGCATGCAAAACTTTAACCAAAATTTCTAAGTTAAAAAGGGGCCATAATTTGTAACATATTCTATCAAGAGTTATCTACCATGAAAGTATGATACCCCAAAACATATATTAAAGATGTTTCAAATCAATTGCATTCCTGGATACTGAGATATAAGCATGAGAGTATCTTGCATGCAAAACTTTAACCAAAATTTCTAAGTTATAAAGGGGCCATAATCTGTAATATATTCCATCAAGAGTTATCTACCTTGGTTGTCTGATGCCCCTAAACATATTCATAAACTTTCAAGTCAATACCATGAATAGTTATTAACATATAAGGTTGATAGTAACTTGCATGCAAAACTTTAACCAAAAGCTGCAACGCCAACTCTGACGCCGACACAAGGGCGACTACAATAGCTCTCATATTCTTCAAATAGACGAGCTAAAAACTGCTCGCATGCAGAAAGACAACCAGTGCCATAATTATAATAATAATATGTTTAAAGAAGCTTGATCACATATGATCGGTAGAAATTACAATTCTTTACTCTCCCTCGTTAACGTTGGTGAAGACAAAAGAACTTGGTAAATGTAGGTCACAATGCACTGGAAAACATTTTTATCATAAACCAAACTTCAGCAAAGTCAGTTAACTACAGAATAAACAGAAATCTGGAAGCAGGTACTTATGATACCAAGAGACATGTTTCGCATCATGTTGTCATCAACAGTTCTGCAAAGTAATTTCTAATGTCAGTCTATGAAGAGATGATGTGATAAGCCAAGTGACTGCATATGAAAATAGAAATTCTAAATATAGGTTTTATAATTCTAAATATAGGTTTTATAATTCTAAATATAGTTTTAAAAACCGTCTGTCCTATCTTTACATTCACAGATGATTGCATTGGGTGACAACGCATCTGTAGATGGGTATTGATAGATGCAAATACATACATAAAGTTAAAAATCAAATTCTCAGTCAATGACCATCTGCTGCTTTAAAACAATATATAATTGAAGACCATTACTTGTTTTGATACCGCTGGATACTTACAGATATGACGTTGCCGAGAGCAGAGAGAGATTTGTTGATGTTGGCCCCTTCCTTCAGTCGGTCTCCTGTTGCCCCGGTACTGTCTGCCCGCTCTGAACCTGCAGGAGGAACACAGACGGACAGGTGAACACACAATGCCAGGGGCTGTATTAGTTTTTGAAATGAAAAACTGGTGATTTTTGATAGAGAGTCATTCTGTTTCTTAGTTGCATATTTTGATGCACTAGTCCAAAATGGGCAATATACCTTCCTATTTTTTTGTAAGGTTTGTATGGTTTGAGTAGTTTAAAATTTAAGAAGATAATATTTGCAATATTCAAGATGTTTAGTAGTTGCACTTGAGTTTACCAGTGCTGCAACTGTCATATTGCGGCATCCACTAATCCACGGACCCCCATATAATGCATTGAAAATTGAAACTTGGGACAGCTTAGTGGAATATCAAGTCATAAGTCTCTGGTTTGATACCAGCCCTGCATTAGTTACCCTTTAAAATCAATAACGCTAGCGTTTGTATCCCTGTTGTATCTTAGTGTATAGAGTGTAAGATGGGGACCAAATCAGTAACAGTTGTGAGCGATATGGTTAACTGAACGCAGCCCAGACCTGTGCATCCCAAACATCTCATATTAAGGTTTTCTGAACTTGGAAATCTCATGATCTTTGTCATTTCAACTTTTTTAAGAAATCTTAAGACTATCCTCTGTAAGACAAATAGAAACACATATGCAAGTTTCTTTTTAATTGGTTGAAATGTAGGAAATCTAGATTTTCAAGGTTTTGAGTTGAGGAAAACCTCCAAATGAAAAAGTTTGAAAAACAAGGGTCAAGTACATATCATTCATTGAAAGCTTGAAGGTCTTGCCAGCATATATAAATAGAGGCTGATGAGCCATTCTGGCTTTCAAAGGGTAACCTATGGGGCCTATTTTTTGTTTGGTTTCTCTTAAGAATATATTTAGAGTCTTGAAGCAATATGTACTATGATATTTTCCTTCAAGATTAAAATGTCTGAGACTTAATTAATCATTAACCTTATTACCTTGAGTATATTGAAAACTAAAACTATCACTAAACGTGATTAATACCCCTCCATCCCCACCTGGTCCTCATGTAATGTGAATGTACAATGGAATGGGCTGAAATGGGACGGGAAAAGAAAGGACGGGACATAATGAAAGCCCAAATTTCTGTGACGCAGGGATACAAAAACAACTGTTCCTAAATACTAAGACAGGATATACAGGTGGAACCAGCATACCTGCCAGATCGACAAGGTTCATTGTACTGCTCTTCTTCGTCTCTCCGTTTTCTGTTTTGATGATCTGGTCAAATATGATGGTGACAACTGTGTGGGCGCGGCTACTGGTCGCATTCATGTTCGTCGAGGCCACTGTTCGTTGCTGTGTACCTGGAATCACATGTTTTATAGACTGGGTACCGTAAAAAAATGGTATATATTTTATTGCTGTCATTAAGACGTAACTTAAAAATTCTGACACAATCAATGATCATGAGCTTAATTTGATACTTTTGTTGAAAAATTAACATTTATTTCTCCAGAATCTCCTTTTCTTCTTACATCAAGAACCCATGTGAACACTGTCATCAATGTCAACAAGAAGATTTTCATAAGCAAAATCACCTTCTGTTGTAAAATAGAGCTTAACTCATAAAAAATTAATTTTTAAGATGTGACCTAATTAACTTACCTTGCTCCATTCTTTTTTCAATTTCTGCATAACTCCCTACCGGCACTTTCTTCAGTCCTTCCACATAGAACATGCCTAGTTTAGGGTTCTGCCGCACGTTTAATCCACCTTTAGGATTGTCCTTTGATAAAAGGTCTCTAACATTTTCGTTGTATATTTCCAACATGGAAAACAGCACTTCATATCGTTTGTTGGGGTCAGTATTTGCAGACATTGTTTTGAAAAGTTCATCACATGTGATAGGAACAATACCCCTGAAATTGAAAGAATCACAGTAAGAAATCTCTCTCCCTCTTTTATCACGGACCATCTCTCTTTCTTCTCTCCCTTCATGGAGAATCTCACACACATACACATATATATACACAATACTACCGTTAATCAAAGAACATTTTTTCTCTCATTTATCACGGATATCTCTCTTTCTTCTACTTCTTCTCATTCTCATGAACTCTCTAACCCTGTTTCTCTCCTTCTTATCTCTCTCTCTCTCTCTCTCTCTCTCATCATGGACCATCTCTCTCTTTTTCTCTCCCTACTAACCATCTCTCTCTTTTCTCTCTAATCTCTTTTTCAATCAGGAAGCAGATTAATAACCTGAAGGTCCATTCACTCTTATATAAGATTTAAGTGATAAAAACTTATCATAGAGATTTCTTACATATATCTCAGCTCCAGTCCTAGTTTATCCAGATACAGAAGGTCAGGATAAATGACCACG
>CM037778.1:18876046-18891431 GCA_021229015.1 Solen grandis | reverse complement strand
AAAATTTGCTAAAGGGTTCGAATTTTGGGATCTCCAAAAACCCTTTGATTTTTCAAATTTGGAAAAAACGGAACCGGGGTGCAAAACAACAAAACAGTACATTCTGTAAAATTTTGGGGAAAATCGGTCAAATCTAAGGGCTTAACCGCGTACAATCTTTCTGCCTACTAAAATTTTACGTAATATAAACACAAAATTGCTTCCGAAGCAAGGTTGGCGCTATCAATTACTTTTTCATGGCCCGGGAAATTTACAACATATAAAAATTTGGGCATAATCAAAATTCTTTTTGACCTTAAGAATCATTACTCAAATAGTTTACCTTCTCGAATGTTAAATAATTAAAGGACTTATAACGGCAAATTCAACTTTCAAAATCATCAAACGATTTTATACGCATTTGAAATTTGACGCCAAGGGGTTAATTTTGGATTCGCCAAAAAATTTTTGCCTTTGCAAATTTGGGAAAAACACACCGGAATCAAAACTAAGCGTAATATACACATTTGTGAAAATTTGATAAAAATGGGGTTAGAATAATCGTAGACCGCGTATAAAATTTTTGACGACTAAAGTTTACTCAAAACACGTCAAAGTCAAAGAAAATATTGAACGCAAAATTTAAATGTGAAACAAGGTTTTTAAATTTTTCATTTTTCGTACTTTTGTAACATGTAAAATTTTAACACGTAAAAATTGGAAATTTCTTTTCCCCTCAGATATTGACGTCACTGACGTTTTCTTTCAGAATATGAAGAAGACGTAAAGACTTTTTTAAACTGTCCAAGTACCAGCTTTTTGTCTCATTTGAAAAAGGGTTTTATACCATTTGAAATTTGACGTCAATGGGTTTGAATCTTTGATTTCCCCTAGAACCATTACCTTTTTGAATTTTGAAAAAAGGCCACCGGAAGGAAATAGACCTAAATACTATTTTGTGAAATTTTTATGAAAAAGGGGCCCCGAAATAATGGCTTAGACCCCGTACAATCTTTTTTACCCACGTCAAACTGTGTTATATAGTATATAATATGAAAATTTATAGATTCGAGACACATGGTTTTATATATTTACCCTAAAATTTTCATTTTTCTGAGCTATTGGCAACACTCGAAATTAACACAAAACAAGAGGAAGAAAAAAAAAATAAGAAGAATAAGAATAATAAAAAAACTAAAAAACCCCAAAAAGACTCTCTGCCGAAAGGGGAGAAAACCTAAAAAAAAAATACAAAACCCCGTAGGACTTTCTGCTGTAGCGAAAGTCCTAATAAGAAAAACTAAAAAACCTATACGTTTTCCGCTTGCGGAAAGCCGTAACTAGATTTCGTTTGTCCCGCCAAACGATAGGGCTTTCTGCTGTAATGACCTTTTGTCAAAGTGACCTTTACCTTTGCTTTATTACCTCAAAATCATAGGTGTCATATAACCCTGGCAAGTACCAATATTTGCAGACATATCCTATTTTTTATTAGAAATAAATAAAAAAAGTTTTTTATTAAGTGTAACTTTGATCCGACCTTTGACCAAATGACCTAAAAATTTAAAAAAAGGATCGGAACTGGCCAAGAAAATACCTAACAAGTTTCACAAACTTGCCTTATTCATTCTAAAGGAATTTCAGCAGACAAGGATTTTTATTTTAAAATGCAGTGTGACTTTGACTTATGATCGAATGACCTCAAAATAAATGGGGTCTTCAACTGATAATGGGAAAATTTCCCTATAAGTTTCAAAAACAAAACCCTATCTTATTCCTTCTCAAGTATTGTGCGGAAAAGGATTTTCACAAAGTGTCTTTGAGCCCTTTGATCTTTACGTAATGACCTCAAAATAAATAGTGATCATCCACTACCATGTCAACCTCTCTCTAAGTATGAAGACGCACACAAATAACTTATAATTTTTGAGGACTTGATATGGCAAACGAACGGACGATGGAAAAGCACCTATCATTATAAAGAGCGTAAAAAAAATTTGGTACCATAAAAAATCTCTTACAATATCAATTAGTTCACTTTTTTATCTTTTCACCATCTGTAATGCTTTTAGTAATAGAAACTAAAGGCCCACTGAAAAGGGTGCATAAGAATCGTCTAAATTCTTATTTTTTTTGTAACTTCTTTATATATGCCTTTTTAAAAAACCGGGTACTGTTAAAAAGGGTCTTAAAAATTCCCCCAAATTTTCACCCTTTATTATGGATGTATATTTAAGCACTTTTCAAGATATGGATTTTACATCTAAAAAAAGCAAAAATGGCAAAAAATGCTCATGTCGTTTTGTTTTGCCCAAAAATTTGAAATGAACCCTAGGCCATCTTTAAAATTTAAACTCTATTAAAAGGGCAAAGGTCGTTCTTCAAATTTATTATACCCAAATTTACAAAAATAAATGTTTCTTTAGATATAACAAAAAATCACTTGGGGAAACACATTTTCGTTTTTTCTCCCAAAAACTAAATGATCCAACCCCAATCATCAAAAACTAAATATCATTGGGAACTTTCAACTTACAAATTATCCCCCATAGTTTCGATAAATATTTATGGTTTTTGAGATATTTAAGGCCAAAGAATAAAACGATAACCGAAATATGACCTTGAATTTGTGATTTTCTGGAATCGGATATCACAATGTTCGACGGGACACAAGGTTTCACATCAATTGAAAGTTACATGTAAATCGATCAAAAAATAAAGCCTGCAGAGCCTAAAAACCGCTTACGTTCTGCCGTTAAATGACATCATACGACGTCAGTTGTCATGGAATACGAAGAACAGCTCGAGACACATATGCTGTCCAATTTTCAGGCTTATAGCTCTTTAGGGGCCTTTGTAATACAAAATTATGTTTTTAGGACCAAAGTTCCAATCTCGATTTTGACACAAAATCTCGAGCTTTTGGAATTTTGAAAAGTTAAGTAGTAAGTACATCAACACCCTAATGTACACTTTCTGTGAAAATATCAGGCGCCCGGATTAGGAATGTCAGCTGCAGAGCGCGAACCATATTTAGTAGCAATTTTTAACTGTGACGTCACATGACAACATATGAAGATGAAAATTGTTGCATTCAAAAGGGCCAAAGTCACGCTTATTACTGTTAAAATTTCATACGGCTGGCTGATTGTCAACCTGTTTTAATTTGAACCTCAAAAGAAGAAATAATAATAAAAAGAAAAAAACATAAGAACCCAATAGGTCTTTTCGCTTGAGTCAGAAAGCCCTAATAAACATTAGAAACCCAACAGGCCTTTCTGCTTGACCTTGACCTTTGCGATTTTCCGGGAACGGATGTCACCATGCACGGTGTGAAAGGAGGTTGCACATTAATTGAAAGTAACATGCCAATCTGTCAAAAAATTAAGCCTGCAGGTCTAAAAGCCGCTAATTTCGAAAGCACAATTTCTTATCACAGTGTGACGTCAAATGCCGTCACACGACGTCAGTTGTCAAATAATACAAAGAAGACCTCAGGACACATATGCTATCCAATTTTCACGCTTCTAACTTATCAGGAGCCTTTGTAACACGAAATTATATTTTTATGACTGAGGCAGAAAGCCCTAACTAGATTTCATTCGTTGATACGAATGATGGGACTTACTGCTACATTTGTCAAAAACTAAAAGCAAAAAATGTAAAAGGATATGAAATTCCTGCCTTTAACTTGCTTTTGTAGTTGCCATAACTTCAATAAACTTTGAAAAATAAACCGTTTAACTTGGAGGATATGATAAAAGTAACTGAAAATTATTTATTTTTTTATGTTGATTTCAGTTAATTTGGTCTATTTCTATAATCTATGTAACAAATGCTTACAATTCGATTTTCACATGATTCGGTCTAGCTTAGAGGTTATCAAGATATAAGTAATGATTGAACTTAACATTTTTCCGGAAATGGAAGTGACAATGTTCCATAGGATCACATGATGCACCTTCAGTAAAAATTCATGCAAATCAAACAAAAATAAGCATACAGGTCTTAAAAACCGTTTAATTTTAACAAAATTAACGTTTAGAAGTTTCTTTTCACCTCATGAAGTCATATGACGTCATACGACATTCATATTCTGCGAATATAAAAGAAACCTAGAGACTTATATCCTGTCCAAATATCATCTGTAAGCGATTTTATACGCACTTAATTCTGTTTTTCTTTAAACCTACAAAGGGGTAGATTTAGAAAGTAGGTTTAGAAGATTTTCTCAAAATAGAGACGCATTTCAAGACAAATCATATCATGTGGAAGATAGTTTTTTTAAATTTTGGAGTTTATGTGAACTCGATTAATGCCACGCTGCAATATCATAACATGTAATCGTCGCATTGACATTGAGCAGTTCTGTGACTACAAGTTATTTACGTTGAACACCAAACATTGACCCAGTTATTCATTTTTAGGCGTATTACAGATTGACTCCCGGCCACCCGGCTTAAGAAACGGTCGTTTAAACAAATAATCTACGATACGTTTGAACAACTTAGGTATCGACCACGTACACATAGTAGGATTTCTGTGTTTTTCGTACAACGTTTGACACCGACATCCCAGGAATTCTATGCTTTCAGTTCAAATCAGTGTGTGTGTGTGTGTGTGTGTGTGTGTGTGTGTGTGTGTGTTTCCATTATTCAATGTTTTATTAATTTCAAGGTAAACGGTAAAAGGCTCTCTTAATATGGTACTAGTATATTATTATACCAGAAAAGGATGGACAAATTTGAAAATAATCAAGCCTTAGGGAAATATCAATAAATATCACTTCCGATCTAATATGTCAAGATTTCGGTCTCGTAGACTAGAAAAGTCAGAATTCGAAAAACTGCTGAATCTACTGTCTGGCTCTTTTTCGTATGTTATATAATTCTAGCAAGTAAGATGTATGTACAATAAAAAGTGGTACATTATCATATTTTGCTAATTTAATTCAAGAGTTAAAAATACTAGAGAGTCATATGAAGCTCAACATACGTTAATCTGAACGGTAATAATGTTGATACTTTGCTTAAATGTTGCTTAGAGGTCAAAGGTTATTTAGGCAAAACAACGAATGTTGTCCCAGGCATAAACAACACATACTTAAAATGTAAGTTAACAAAATCATGTCGTGCGAATATGATATGCACTTTACATGTACATGGTTTGACATATGATTAAAAATTATTTATAAATCGCACATATATTCATGGTTATTTTGGTAAACAATTTGTACAAAATATGGGCAGTATATTAAATTGAATCCATTTTTGTGTTGCTTAGGGGTTTCCATTTTATCACATATTTCTTTATATGGCGTTTTTTTTTTTTTTTTTGTTTTTGTTTTTTTCTTAACATTTATTATTTGTAAAATAGAAACAATACAGCTTAAGAATATTTACATGTATATAGTTTATCATGGTCTGGAAATTTGCCCATTAGAGTTGTACTAGATTAATGGAACAGTGGGTCGACAGAAAACTTGACAATACAATCAGTTAAAAATAAAAATCAGACAGTAGAGTAATTAAACAGCAACATAAAGATCGACAGAATTCCAAACTTGCTTGTAGATTCAGAGGGTTGGGATGAGTTCTATGTTGACAAAATAGGCAGATATGTTAAGGTCTTTTCCATCTTAATAGCCATGCATATAACTTAACAATACACATGTATATAAGTTTTTAAAGTGACAAACAATGGTAATCTTAGGGCAAACTGACATGTTATGATAAGTGACAGAAGGTCTTTTATTACCTCCCCTCGATTATTTTGTTGCTATTAGTTATCTCCCCTGAAACCTAAAAAAGGTGATTTTCTCTATTTTTCTATAGTAAAATTTAGATTTTTTTCACGGAAATTGATACAAAATCATAAAATGCATCTTTCTACCATGAGTTTTTCTCATAAATCAAATTCATTTTTTTTCATATTCATAGAAAATACATATTTTCCATAGCCTTTAATGTTTAGTTATATGCGGATTATCTCCCCCAAATTAGATAAAACTTGAAGAAAAAAAACTATTTTATTTGAATGTCTTCAAAGTGACAAAATTTCATAGAAATATAACCATCCAGTGGCAAGTGGTAATATGGCTATTAGGATGGGAAAACCTTAAGTACTACACAAATGGGCAGCTATGTTAAGTACATGGGAGTGGAATGACGGAAACTGAAGACCGAGAAAAAACACATCTATGGTACTGAACAAAAGTAATACAAAATGACTGACAAAAAGATTATTGGCAAATATAGGGATAATCCGATGAAGATACAAACTCGAGATGGACAGATGCAAAAATGCTATCGATTGAATATCAAAATATCCTGTCAAAAACCTTGACTTTTTAGGTGTCAGATTGACATATACTAAAACTGATCAATGCATGTTTCAGCAAATAAATTATACATTAGTACGTTTCAGTAACATTTGGTAAACAAAAATTTGACATTAAATCATTATTGTGGCTAAATCGTAGATAACTAATATAGAAATCAGGATGATAAATACATAACCTTCAATGCCTTTATGATTTTATTTCCGATTTTAACGATATTATGTATTTTAAATGTTACCTTTTGATATTATGAGCGAATTAAATTTATACAATAACACATTGGCATTTCATATCAAATACTGATAAAACAGTCATATGATTTTGACAATCTTAATATATTCAACATCCAACAAAGTCAACTTCCCATGTGGTACTATTTGGTCTATTGATATCAGATGTTATCACCCAAAGCTAATGCGCTTGAAACGATTTTAATTAGACTTACAAAGAAGGCTTTTGGGTTTATCATATGTCAGAGATGGCTTTTTATGGAGTAAACTATTCATAACGGCACATTAAAACATTTCCCACAACAGGTTTGAAATATCATTGTATTGAACCCTCTCTCTCTCTCTCTCTCTCTGTAATCCTAACTACATCTTGTTTCTTTTTCACCAAATTTTCAAGTTTAAAAAGAAAAAAATATATTGTAATCCTAGAGACGTTAAAATCCTGATACTTTCTAAATTTACACCATGCAGGTTTTCAAAGTTTTACAACTTAACTACCCGAATACCTCTGACAATACTTAGCAGTAAGTAATACATAGCATTACATGTATATGTTATATTTTACGAAGAAGTTATTTAATGACTAAGTTAAATGAATTACTACCTTCATCACTATCAATATTGACTTAGAAATGAAATATGTTGATATGTTTGCTAGAGAAACAATAACTCATGGAATTCGTCCTTAGCTTTTAGTATGGTAGGTAGGAAATCGACCTAATATAGTGGTTAAAAATGGCTTGCTTTCAAATCAAATACACACACATCAATTTGATAATATAACTTGTATAGAGACAATGGTCAGTTTTTGTTATCAATACAAAAAAAATGTCTTTTTTTTCAATTGTAGAACACACACACATGTGAATTGCTAAATGTTTGAATTATAGGAAAAATGTATACCTGAGCCTGATCTAAAATCAATGAACAGTAAAGGTTCTATTCGACTGAAGAGGTCAGTTATAGTAATTATATATTTATCATCTGAAAAATAGTGACTGAAGTTATTTAATTCTATCACCTCGCCTACATTAGTTATATATATTGTTTTCAGACGAATGCGCTTTTTCAGATAAATAAAGTGATAACGTATTACTTGAAGTTTATATTTGAAATCTGTTCAATTTAATGCATTGTGATAGCATTTCGGAAAGAGACTTTAATCAAAATAAAGACAATTATTGACGATACTACATATTTGCAATTTCCTGCAAACATAATAAAAAGATGCTATGCAGGATATGACGTTGTACAGAATATTACGTCATAATATTAAAAATAAATAAAATATTAAAACATATTAAAAGTACACCAAAAAGGCACATGACGTTTTGTCTCAAAGAAGAAATATGAAATAAGAATATTGAAAAATTATTTAAAAAATGCCCATTTATTACAAAGTGTTCATAAGTCTACCATTATAATGAAAAAAGAGTCTTGATAAATAATAGAAAAATAAGAATAATAAAAAATACAAATCAAGAAATAAAATATAATGTAAATTTCAGATCGAGGTCCGGTCCCAGATCGTGGGCAGATTCGAAAATTGTGGGCCGATCTGAAAATCGTGGGTTGATTCTTCCCAAAACGTGGGCCGATTTTTCTAATACACAAAATAGCACAAGAACTTTATAATACCAATTTGGCAACAAAATGATAAAAGGGCTAATTTGACAAGTAAATTCATGAAAAGCAATCATATAAAACGTCTAAAAGTAGTGACGCAAATTGATATGACGTCAAAAACTTAAACAGAATTTTCGATGATGATGGCATTCGTTGTCATTAAGAAGAAAAATGGACACACTTGCATTTATTTTTAGCTCACCTGAGCATAGCTCAGGGTGAGCTTTTGGGATACTTGATTGTCCGTCGGCCGTCGTCCGTCGTCCGTCAACAATTTGATGTTTACACACTAGAGGCCACAATTTTGATCCAATCTTCCTCAAACTTGGTCAGAATGTTTGTCTTGATGATATCTTGAACCCTTTCGAAAATGGGTCAGGTTGGATCAAAAAGTAGGTCAGTAGGTCAAATCTTAGAAAAATCTTGTAGTCCGTCAACAATTTTGATGTTTACACACTAGAGGCCACAATTTTGATCCAATCTTCCTCAAACTTGGTCAGAATGTTTGTCTTGATGATATCTTGAACCCTTTCGAAAATGGGTCAGGTTGGATCAAAAAGTAGGTCAGTAGGTCAAATCTTAGAAAAATCTTGTTTACACACTAAAGGCCACAGTTTTGATGCAATCTTCCTCAAACTTGGTCAAATTGTTTGTCATGATGATATCTCGAACCAGTTTGAAAATGGGTGGGGCTGGATAGAAATGTAGGTCAGTCGGTCAAATCTTAGAAAAAATCTTGTTTATACTCTGAGGGCAACATTTTTGGGCCAATCATCCTCAAACTTTGGCAGAATGTTTGTCATGATGATATCTTTTGTGGATGGGGTCAGAAAATTCCTGAACATTGTTTCACCTCATCATCTTAATTCTAAAGCAATCTGTTTTGTACAGGCAATGAATGATACTTTTCTCAGGTGAGCGATCTAGGGCCATCTTGGCCCTCTTGTTTTCCAAAGTATCATATTTGTCTACGGATATACATTTTTATGCATGTATACTCCTGTAGTGAAATTCAACGTTTTAACAAAATTATGTAGTAATCAATGTGGTAGAAGTGGAAATACATTTTTACATACTAACTAATACATAAACATGTACTCCTAGCCGGGCTGTATTTGTTCGTTAAAAACAAATCATGTTTATCGTTTTATTGAAAACTATTCGTGCCTCTGCACCATAGGTCCACATTGTATTAGTTCGGATGTTGGACGGCCCCAATCAGAATTGAAATTGGAAGATATGAAATCTTGATGTTAGGAAATGCACATCTAGACATTGAGTCTCTTGTTATTCCTTGTGGTAGTACATACGATGGTTATGGTAAATGTTTATTGCATATGCTTTTGAAATCGATCAGGTTTACATGGCCTGAACTTATTGTGAGAAATTGGCTTTTATACTTTTATAAATATCACTGATGCGAATCCACCGCAAACTCAGTTCATTAAAATCTAAAGAAAAGATTATTTTTATCTCGGTTTGTAATGATTGAATAATTCGATTATTCTATCGCACGTCGCCTAATCACTCACTTTCCAAACACACTAACTCATCAACCAACTCTCCAGCTTTCTTAATCAAACCCGCTAATTGCTTAACCCACACATTCACAACTATCCTAACCTATAATGAAATATTGTCAACTCAACTCAATTTATTAGGCAAATCGGCAATACAATATGCCATTGGCCGAACACATATAAACGGTACATGCAAACATGGCTAATATGTTTCAAAGTTTCAAGTTTTTTATTTTTAAATTCCAGAAGGCCATAGACCCATGTGGCAATTTTACATGATGGCAGGTAATGTGAATACAACATGTATAAAAATTTTTATATACATTTACACACATATGAAAATAAACACACATATGCTACATTCTCATCATACTCATAATACCCCCCCCCCCACACACACAAATAGATGTTCATACGCTCATACATATACAAAAGCCAAGAAGAAAATTCTTCCACTCTTGTTTGTTACCCTAACGAAATGCTAGAGAAACGTACGAGTAATTTTATGGGTAAATATAAACATATACACATACGTTAACACAAACATATATAAATGTAGATCCTAATAGCTGCCCTAACGAAAGGAAAATTTAGGGAAGCGTTTGGATTTATGTCTTTGCTCGATATAAATACACACACACACACACACCTCTGAAATATACTTATACTGTTACATTTTCACCTGAGAATACGTAAATATCCAAAAAGAAAAGATGAGACCTAAAGTTCAGTATACAATTAATGCTAAAAAATTTATATGTAATTTATACTATTTCGTATTTTAAAAAGCATTGAATATAAATATACTAAGGTTCCTTACTATTTTTATCATTTTCATTTTTGAACAGCTCTATTAATTTTAACATACTCGGACGCTTTAAGTAAAATAAAGGTATATATCTTTTACGAATATCGTTATATAAGACACATTCAAATATAAAATGATACTCATCTTCTATTTTGTTGCACATTAAACACTTTCTTTCATTAATAGGGATATGCATATTACTAGCCCATCTTCCACTTTTAATATTAAGCCTGTGAGAAGATACTCTCAACCTTGATAAACTACATCTGAATTTAGCAATGCCAGCAATATCTAAGTACGCTTGAAATTTGAAATCATAAATATGTCTGTAAAAGTTCGCCCTACTTGAATCGTTTAATCTCCCCCTCCATCCCTGAATAAAATTATCTTTAAGTCTCTGTTTAACAAGAGATAAAAACAATTCTTTATTACCAACATATTGAAAAAACCACGCCTCATATAAACTATTTGCTGATGACGCTGTTGTCTTTGCACATACTCCCGAGGCACTACAATCTTTACTCAATGATATTGAACAATATTGCAAACATCTGGAATTTAAAAGTAAATACAAATAAAACAAAAGTTATGATTTTCGAAAATGGCAGACATACAAGACATGATTTTAGATATAACAACATTGTATTAGATATTGTAGATAATTTTCGTTATCTTGGAATAACTCTGTTCAAAAATGGGAAATGGTATCGAACACAGAAAAAACTTGCTGATCGATCTTTGTTTGCACTACATAACCTTTTTATAATTTTTAATCAGATAGATATAACAACAAAAGATAAATGTTACCTATTTGATAGTCTCGTTGGATCTGTACTCAATTATGGTGCTGACATTTTTGGTTATTACAATGCTACAAATATTGAACAAATTCATAATAAATTTATGAGGAAAACACTTTGTGTAAAGAAAAATACAAAAATTGATGGATTATATGGTGAATTAGGGAGATATCCCATTATGATAAGACGAAAAATACTTATGATGAAATACTGGGTAAAAATCCAAAATTACAATAATGAGTCGCTAGTTAAAAGGGTTTATAATATGTTGAGAAAAGATGCAAACAATAATAATGGTTACTGCGGAAAAAAATTGGGCTGCACATATAAAACAAATAATTTAAAAGAATTAGGAATGACTTACTTATGGATAAATCAAGATAATCTGCAAATAAATGCAAATTCAATAACAGAAAGAATTTTTTGACATATATAAACAATCATGGAGAAGTAATATTATGATTCAAACAGACTAGAATTTTACAGTAAATACAAATATGATTTAAGTATGGAGACATATCTTAATTATATCATTATAGATAAATACAGAATATGTCTAACAAAATTTAGGCTCTCAACGCACAATCTTTTTAATAGAAACGGGACGACACACAAACCTTCCCAGAGATAAGAGAATATGTCCAAATTGCACAATGCGAGTTATCGAAAACGAATATCATTTCATTCTAATCTGCCCAAAATATAGTGAACTTAGAAGGAAATTCTTACCAAAATATTATTGCCAGTGGCCAAATATTAATAAAATCGTATCTATAATGAGTTCATCTTCTGTACGTTTAATAAATAATGTAGCTAAATTCTTATATTTTGCCTTTCAGCTTAGACAAACAGATACTGTTTAGTATATTATAAGTCGTAATTATTATTGTGTCAAACTTATAATACTTTTATTTTCAGGTAGAATATCAACGACCTGCTTCTCAAAAAACATGTTATGTCTCACTTTTTGTGCATGTGATTTCCTTTTCTTATAAATGTTCAAATGGCTATGAATGTATATGTATATGTTCTATGCTAATAAACTTATGTTATGTTATGTTATGTTATAAACCAAGTGAACAAAGCAGATCCCTTAACAACGAAAAACCAATTATTTTTCCAGGGTGAAATTCACTTTCTGATTTTAGCATCAAATAAATATTTTTGATATACTTTTTGTCTTTACAATTCAAAATCTTAAGCCAATATTTAATTATATTAAAATACCTTATTGTTTTGAAATCAATTCTTCCCAATTCTCCATAGATAAAATCATTCTGTGTGGATAATTTTACACCCAATAACCTCTTACAAAAATGCAAATGAACCCTCTCTATAGCTTTACCATGAACAAAAACCCCATACCTGACAACCGTAATTCAAAATTGGTGCTATTAGTTTATCAAATAATTCTAATCTATGACGCACTGTTATGTCGGTGAATTTATAAAGTATTTATTCATCAGAAATATTCCTTTAAGACCTTGACCAGATAAGGTTTTTGAGCTTCAGTAAATACTACTCCTAGATACGAGAACTTATTGACAATATCCATTGCCTTGTTATCATAATAAAATTTCAAATTGTTTGGAATTCGTCCACCTTTTCTAAATATCATAATTTTACTCTTTTTCTACATTAACTCTAAGTTTCCAAATTTACAATAATTTTCCAAAGCAATTAAACTAGATTGTAATTCATCACTACTATTGGCAAATATAACGATATCATCTGCATACAATATAATGAAAATTTTTAACATGTTAACATCTATACCTTCTAAACCCTTGTCCATAAAAACTTCCTCTAAATCATTTAAGAACATGGAAAATAAAAATGGCGATAAACACTCCCCTTGTCTTACACCGAGAAGGCAGTTCAAAATCATTACTTAATTGATTACAGTACTTAACTCTAGATTTAACAGAAGCATATATTGAACGAATAATATTAAGTATTTTTCCTCTTATTCCCAATTTAATAAGTTTGCTCCACAAATTTTCCCTGACGACATAATCAAAGCTTTAGAAAATCAATAAGCAAATATAAATGTTTGCTCTTTATTACATGGAAATAATCCGTGCAAAACAAAATATTATCCACTGTACTCATATTTGCACGAAAACCAGCCTGAGCTTCAATATAAATACCGTACGTTTCGGCCCAGTCAGATAACCTATTATTTATAACTCGAATAAAAAGTTTACCTAATGTGCTGAGTAAAGTTATTCCCCTATAATTGTTCACGTCATTAATGCTTCCTTTTTGTGTAACGGTATTATAAAGCCATCCGCCCATGTTTGTGGAACATATTTCCCATCTCAAAAATTTCATTAAATAAACATACTAGGTAAGGTGATAAAATGTTTTTTCCATGAATGAAAAACTCATTTAAATACAGATCTAGTCCTGCACTTTTATTGGATTTTAGCTGATAAATAGCATTTATGATATCCTCATTTGTTATATCAAATTTAATTCGTCGAAAATTATATCAAATTCACTTTGTTCATATCTCTCTATAAAAGTAAAAAAATCCTCGTCCACCCTGAAAAAAGGATCATTCGGGTTATTTACACTTTTGAAATATTGCTTTAAAATTATTTAAAGAAATATTAGACTGATTCATACCTGCCTCTTTTTTAAAACATATTCCAATAAAGTTTTGGCATTTGTGTGTTTTGCTTTTGTTAACCTTAATGTTTTTTGCCTGTCATAATCTGTTTGCATTACGTACACAAGACTTATACTCAGACCTTGCATATACCATATTTGACCTGTTTTATATCATTCTTATCTTTTCTATATGTATTTAATAAATTATAAAATATAAAGTCCTTTTATCCTGACATTCGGACGAAAACCATGTATTTTTATTTTGGGTTCTTTATTTGTAAACTTATTACCTTTTTCCCCAATGTACCTTTCGTTTGAAAATAGGAGAAACAATTTCATCAATGATCTCAGACAGCCTATTCACACAACAATCAATATCGTTGGGACTACCCGGATGCATTGTTTATATTACATACTTTAGTACAGAAATATTTAAATGAAAATAAACGGTTTGTACTGTGTATTTGTTGATTTAAAAAGGCCTTTGATAGTGTGTATAGGAATGGATTGTGGTTGAAGTTTTTATAGAGAAGGTATAGGGGGGAAGGTTTTTTAAGAGTTGTAAAAGATATGTAATAATAAAGTGAAGTCGTGTGTACGAGCATGTAATAGTTATTCGGAGTTCTTTGAATATTCTGTTGGGTTACGGCAAGGGGAGATAATTTCCCCCCATAATGGAAAAGCATTAAAGCCTTATTATTGATAAATTGTACAAAGTTTAAATTAAAACCTAAATTATTAAGTCAATTATTTGACTCTTTTTGTTGGTTTTATACTCGATACCATCAGAAATTTGGGGATATAGTAAAAACAAAAGAAATAGAACGTATACATTTATAATTTGTAAATCAAAACTTAATGTAAAAAAAAATACTACCCCAACATTGGTGTGCATGGAGAACTTGGACTTATCCTTAAATATTTCTAGAAAAAATACGAACTTTAAAATATTGGGGTTTAAAATTGTTAAAATACTGAAAATATATTTTAAAACTGTGTACAATGTTTCATTTAAAAGATTGGAATTGGTAAAAAAATTTGGGATTAAAAGTAAAAGAAATTTATAAAAATGGTTTTGCATATATATGGGACAACAAAACTGTTTTGAAGAAAAAATTTTATTAATATTTTAAACAACTTTTTTATTGATACTTATTGTCAAAGTTGGGTTTTTGATAAAAAAAAGAGTGAAGTTTTATCTTTATATAATAAAAAAAAAATGAATTTGGTTAAGGCTATTTAAATGTTTTAAATTTAAAGACTTAAGAAATTATATTTGTAGATTAAAGATTGTCATCAATAGTTTACATATTCAAACTGGTCGCTATGGAGAAAAGAATTCCTCGTTTAGAAAGATTTGAAATTTTGCAGAAGTAACGACATTGAGGATGAATATCACTTTTAAAAATTATTAAATGTCCATGTTTTCCCAAATTTAAAACGAAATTTATTGAAAATTTTTTTAA
>CM037778.1:18825946-18875946 GCA_021229015.1 Solen grandis | reverse complement strand
AATTGCATATTATGTTTGAACGGCCAAAATCTATATAAAACATTTTTTTAATCAGCTTAAGTTTTAATTTGTGACAGTAAAAGAATAAAATATTGATTAGCCAACTAATTTGGATGAGTATAAAATGTATTCTTTACTTTCAGATTCACTTAGATAGTGGCCTTATTCATGCTGTATATAGTAGGCTAACATAACTAACAATGCCTGGTGGTAAAACTAAGTTTAACTCTGCTTGGCTAGTTAAGTTGGACAGTAATGGTTCCAGTTTAAGTGATTGGTGTCATCAAAATGCATCAAATCCATTTGCAGCATTCTGTATGGTATGTTCAAAGAGTATTTCCTGTTCTAATAGTGGATTACAACAAATCTTGAACCATGCTGAAGGCCAAAAACACAGACAGGGCATAAAAGGAGCAAAAGATATGTCACAGAAGTTGCTATTCACAAAACCCATTCCTGATCCTTCAACTAGTTCACAAGGAGGAGGAGATGTCTCAAGACAAGTATACTTACAGCCCATGTCACACATTGATCAGGTTACAAAAGCAGAAACACTTTGGGCGTTGAAAGTGGCATCCTCTGGTCTTTCATACAGCATGTGTGATGACCTTCCAGAGCTTTTTAGAGCCATGTTTCCTGGTCAAGTCTCAGATGACTTCAGCATGAGTAGAACAAGTTTCATATTTGATATCTGATGGAATTGGGCCATTTTTGAGGAAAACATTAGTTGAACAAATAAATTCAAGCAAGGTTCCATTTACAGTACAGTTTGATGAAACTGGGACATGCCAAAACAAAAAACAGTGTGGCATTCTCTTAAGATTTTGGAATGTGAAAAGGGAAGAAATTTTTACTGTGTACTTAAAAAGCTTGCTCTTTGGCCATGCCCCTGCTCAGATAGTTTCTGATGGTATCATTGAAACTTTGACTGAAAATGGTTTTGAACTAAATGTAAATCAGCTAGTCGCCATAGGGTGTGATGGGCCAAACGTGAACAAGGCTATTTGGAAAAAAATCAATGACTATAAGAAAGAACATGGGCTGGTAGAATTGACTCCATTCATACATTGCACCCTCCATGTTGTTCACAATGCCTTCAAGAAAGGCATACATGTTTATGGAGAAGATGCAGAACAACTAGCAGTGGACTTGTTTCAGTGGTTTAAGTCTCATACATGCCAACAGGAAGACTTTTTGGAGACACTAGCTGACCTCGGTCTTGTTTGTGCGCCATGTACAATGTAGATGGTTAACGCTTGTGCAATCACTGCGGAGAATTTTGCGTAACTGGCATGCTGTACACAAGTATTTTCTAACTAATCTCCCAAAAAGTAGCAAAGAGAATCATACAGAGTCAGCATTACGGAAAAACTCCAGGTATCAGCGGATATGTAGCCTGCTAAAAGGAAAAGAAACCTATGCAGAAATCCAGTTCTTGACCTGAATACAGGACCATTGTTTGAAAAATTCCTAGAACTGTTCCAGAAACAAGAACCCCTTGTCCATGTGCTCTTCTCTGAAGCTGCAACACTGTTGAAATCAATCATGTCACGCTTTATGAAGTTTGATGTTGTCAAAAATTGTAAAGGCAGGCACTTGTTGGACATTGATGTCAAAAACATTGAGCTGTGTGTAAATGTTGAAACCATGGAGATTGGCAATGACACAAGAAAAACACTGTCCTCTCTAGACCACGGGGGTAGAAAGAAGGTATTACTAGAGATGAGATCTTTCTACCAGACTGTAGTAGAGTACCTACAGAAGCACCTGCCACTAAATCAGGATGTGATAAGAGGAGCTCAATGCCTCCATCCTGAAGTTAGAGACCAAGAACATGCACAAAAGTTGTTGACTGTGCTTTGCAATGCCTTGCCCTCAATTCCTGACAATGATGTTTCCTCTATTACTGATGAATGGAAAGCTTACAGAGCAGAAGAGGTTCCTGAAGCTGAAATCTATGATGACACAAACTTGAAAAAAGTTGTGCAAACAGCCCTATGTATAATCCCATGGAAATGCTGATGTTGAACGGAGTCTATCAGTCAACAAAAAGATTCTGACTCCTGAAAGAGCATGCCTCTCTGAGGTATCCTTGAATGGTTTAAGGCTGTCTAGAGACATTGTTAGTATGTATGGTAGGGTGACTGAAGTGCCAATAAGTAAGGAACTCTTGACCTGTGTTAGGCAAGCCAAGAAAAAATATTCAGAGAGAATAGAGGCTGCAAAAGCAGAAAACCTATTGAGAGAAAAAAAAGCAACAGAAGACAAACAGGCAAAGGAAAGGGAGAGAGAATCATTGCAGAAAGAGCAAGAGAGAAAAAGGAAATTAAAATGACAAAGAAAAAGAGGTTAAGAAAAGAGAAAATGATCTTAAAAGTTGCAAAGAGCAAAAATTTGAAGCAAATGAAAGATTTGCAGCAGCTATCAAAGCAAAGGACTTCAAAGAGCTTAACATAGCACAGTAAAAAAGGAAATTTTAAGAAAGCTACTGAGTCAGTTGAAAAATGCAAAGAACAAAGAGATGAAATTGACAAAAAGAGAAGGAGAATGATAGATACATGTCTTTCAAAGAAATCAAGTTCATTGGAAAAAGATCAGTAGAAAAATAGTATCATGTCTATTTAGTGACTACTTTTGATCCTCAGTTATATAAGCCAGTTGTGTTTAGTTGTTTTACTTTATGTTTAGAACATAAGCTAGTTTTTTGCCTTGGTTTAATCACCCTAACTGCTAGAATATAATTCATTTGATAGATGGTTTTTCATTTGGCATAATGTTTGAAGTTTAAAGGTTAAGGTTGTAATCAACCCAACTGCTAATATATGACCATATTGCTAGATTGATTGTAATAACACTATTAACCTTTTAATTGTTAATTTCTTCTTTGTAATTTCTTTTAGCATAACATATGTTGCTTGTCACTATTTTGAAACCTGTAACCATGCCATTGTTAGAATTAAGAATGGTAATATCAGTACGTCAAATATGTTTTGTCCATTGTGAATTGATAAATAATAATAATAATAATAAAAAAACATTTCAGGCTGACTGCAGCAGATGGCCACACATTTCAACTGCAGAAACTTGGCAAGTAACAGCAAGCAAGTAATTAAGACATTTATAAAGACTTATCTTTCAATGGTGAGAATAACCACCAGTCAAGGTAAGAGTTTGTTTTAATCTCTCTAAACATGATACATCCATAGGTTATCTTGTAACATTTATATCAAACAATTCCTATTATTCCTACTTTTTTATTTAAAAACTTCCTACTTTTTCCTACTTTTTTCCCAGAAACCCTCCTACTTTTTTCCTATTTTTTTGATTGAGGCCAGTTGCAGGCCTGTGTTTACAGGATTAAAATAATGTCTAATGCATGCATTCATTGTCAAAAAATAGAATTTTACCGTTCAGTATATCTCCTTAGTCATGGGCATATGTATTAATTAAGATGTACTGGCTGGCATTGTTGCTCTGAATTATTTACATATAGACAAGAAAATGTAAAAACTAAACCCTGTACCTTATTAGATATGTTTTGATATGCATGGCAAAGAAAAAGCCATTGTTTCATACACTATTTAAGCTCAATAAATATTCAACAAGTTATAAATATGTACTGGAATATTCATGAGATGAAGGATCAATAGCTGAGAAACAAATATGGTATCAGTTTTGCAGACTTCTCTATAGATAGAAGTATTGAAACGGTGACACATTGTACAATTATTTTGTTGACAGATTGAGACATTGGATACTGTGAAGAAAGTTCTGGTTGACAACAAACCAACCAGTTTTGAAGACTGTGTGACCTATGCTAGAAACTTGTGGCAGGAAAACTACTGCAACCAAATCAAACAACTGCTCTTCAATTTCCCAGCAGATCAGGTCTGGTGATTTGTTGTGTCATGAAATACACTAAACATGTTTTAATGTGTTTTGTTGGTAGTCCAGTTAGATAATTGGTATAACTCTGCTTCACAATGTGATTTGGGGTTCTTTTGGAACCATGTGTGTTCTCCCATCTCAACATGTCCTGTTCTACAATGACACTACAGGACGTATAGCAACTGTTGTCAATAATGCTGTCAGACTTGGAATAATGATTTATCATAAGACCAATCAGCAGACTAGTGTAAATAATGGTGTCTGTGATTTTTATACGCCGCCGGAGGCGGTCGTATATTGGCGTCATCTTCTCCGTCTGTCCGTCCGTCCGTACGTCCATATCTTGTGAACGCAACTCCTCCTACGTTTCTGAATGAATCTTTTCAAAACTTGGTCAATGTCATTACTATAATGGGTAGATGTGCATGAAGTGGCGATTTTCCGGTTCATTGATTTTTACAAGATTTGTGTCCCTTTGAAACTTAGTCTCTGTAGCTGAATGATATTGCAGCCTTGTGAACGCAACTCCTCCTACATTTCTGAATGAATCTTTTCAAAACTTGGTCAGTGTCATTACTATAATGGGTAGATGTGCATGAAGTGGCGATTTTCCGGTTCATTGATTTTTACATGATTTGTGTCCCTTTGAAACTTAGTCTCTGTAGCTGAATGATATTGCAGCCTTGTGAATGCAACTCCTCCTACATTTCTGAATGAATCTTTTCAAAACTTGGTCAATATCATTACTATAATGGGAAGATGTGCATGAAGTGGTGATTTTATGGTTCATTGATTTTTACATGATTTGTGTCCCTTGAAACTTAGTCTCTGTAGCTGTTTGATATTGCAGCCTTGTGAACGTAACTCCTCCTACATTTCTGAATGAATCTTTTCAAAACTTGGTCAATATCATTACTATAATGGGAGATGTGCATGAAGTGGTGATTTTGGTTCATTGATTTTTACAGTTTGTGTCCCTTGAAACTTAGTCTCTGTAGCTGAATGATATTGCAGCCTTGTGAACGCAACTCCTCCTACATTTCTGAATGAATCTTTTTATAACTTGGTCAATGTCATTACTTTAATGGGTAAATGTGCATGAAGTGGCGATTTTATGGTTCATTGATTTTTACAAGATTTGTGTACCTTGAAACTTAGTCTCTGTAGCTGATTGATATTGCAGCCTTGTGAACGCAACTCCTCCTACATTTCTGAATGAATCTTTTCAAAACTTGGTCAATATCATTACTATAATGGGTAGATGTGCATGAAGTGGTGATTTTCCGGTACATTAATTTTTGCAAGATTTGTGTCCCCTTAAACTTAGTCTTTTTAGCTGATTGATATTTCAGCTTTGGGAATGCAATTTCTTGTATGTTTCTGACCTAATCTTTTCAAAACTTGGGCAATGTCATTACTATACTGGGTAGATATGCATAAAGCAGGGGCTTTGATGTTCATCAATATTTGCAATAGTTATGCCTTTCTAAACATGGTCTCTTTAAAACACAACTCAAGTTTCTAAACAGGTAAAAGTGCATAAGGCAAGGATTTTCTGGTACAGTGATTTTTGCAAGAGTTATGGGGAGAAAGAAAAAAGGATTCAAATTGATACTGCTATTTGACCTACTGTCATATTGGAAGCATTTTTAGGGTTCTATCTCTGTTCAGCTAAATTAATTGGTCTTACAGACTTCATTATGAGGTTATGCTTACAGAAATGTTAAAAGCAATAACTAAAAGACCCCTCTTGGTCTTTATATTTTGTGGCGGTGTATATTGTGGCATCACTGGCACTCTTGTTTAAGAAATATAGCCCTGTTTTTACTGTCACTGCTATATGCAGGGGTGTAATTCATCTTAAGTGATGTTCTGGTATTGTTTTTGTCATGGCAGTGTGGCTGGCATATACATTACCATCAGCAAAAGCTAGATAGAATTTTTTATTAAAGGCCTTTTAAGTTGACCTATCATTGAGAGATTGTGCAAGTAGTCCGGTAGCTCAGTCTTAGACTGTCTGTCTATGGAAAGTCGTTACAGTAATGTAACCATTGTCAGAGAAACTATGGTTATGTAGGGATAGTCCTGTCTGGAAAAAAATTTGTGTAGAAAAACTAAGAGAGAACTTGCTCATTTCTACTGAGGAATTAAAGAACCATTTGTGACTGATGTTCATTTTTATGAGGGATTTTTCTCCCACTAAGCAGATTTCAATGAAATTTTAAGGAAAGAAAATAGAGCAAATCTCTCCATAATCTGTGGCTTTGTTATAGGTTATTACCACTACTATAATATCTTGATTGTTGTTGTTGGTTTCCAGACGACAAGCTCAGGAGCCCCATTCTGGTCCGGTCCAAAACGCTGCCCACACGCTCTCAACTTTGATTCTAACAATGTAAGTTGTGTATGCTATTCTCTCTTTCTCTCTCTTAAAATATATTACAAATGTGGCAATGTATGGACCTTTCCAATGTTTACAGATGTATTTGAGCTTATAGTCTATCCAATACTTACACTAGGTTATGTAGTTGATGGCTTACCTGGTTTACACATTAGACCACATGATTTGTGAGCTCTTTACCCAGTCATGAATCAGAAAGACAGGATTTTCACTGCTTACAATTGGAAAGGTGTGTTTTGCAAGATTTTAAATTTAACTAAATATGATTTTTCTTTGTCTCAGTACCTATTCAAATACTCAAAGCAGCTTCAGTTTGTTAAGACAATGGCATATGTGATTACTTAGGGAAAAAAGGTTAGAAGAAAGAAAAAAATGGTATTGATGTCTTACAAAAATTCTTTTAACATTTCATCAGGCATAAAAAAAAAAATATTTAAAAAGAAGAATAGGTTTTCATTTCATTATTATTTTTTTGTCTGTTTGCTCATTTTATGTATTGAAAATTTCAGGAAGTTCATCTAGATTTTATAGTGGCAGCATCTAACCTGAAAGCAGAGATATATGGGTTGAAAAAAGTCAAGGACCGAGCTGCAGTCAAGGCTATGGTGGATAAGGTTGAAGTACCTGAGTTTAAGCCTAAATCTGGCGTCAAAATATCAGTCACAGACGCTGAACTGGAGGCCAGTAATCAGAATTCGGCCTTTGGTAGGTTCTGAATCTCATCATAAATCTGTATGTTAGATTGTATGTAGGACTTTGTGTACCCAGATTCAAATATGCAGGGGTAATATGGGGATCCTGACTGACACGTCATGTTCTACGCTCACATGACATGAAGACAACAAGGAAGGTGGGGGTATCAATCATCTGTTGTGATAGTTTTACCATATTGTCATTTTCTTTACATTTGGGAAAGGGAATTCCTGGAGTATATAGCAAATTTGGAGAAAACTGCATGACTTGATAGAAAATTTCTGAGGATGAGATGGCTCCTGATAAAGATGTTTAAAAAAAACCTTTGTATGACTTTAGTTGGATTCTGGTATTTTAGTGTCCATGTTTCATTTACTTCCTTTTCCAAAACTTCTTTTTGAAATATTTCTATGCTTTACACTAAGTATTCCTTGCTCACTTATTGCTTAGAAACCATCCCCACTTGACAAACAGAGCTTTCGCCTCTTGGAGCTGGGGGTCGTCTTGTTTAACACCTGTCTGGAACATACCAAAGTCATAAAAAATGGTACTGATAGAGAGTACTTGCTTTTTGCTCAGCATAAAGGGATAGTTCCTGGACTGGTTAGCCTGGTGTTTGGATAACGTGACTGGGTGTACTGGGTGTGGTATCACGCCACATGTGGATGCCGTAATACTGCAGTGTGGCAGCACTATATCTGTCTCAAATAGGCATAGTTTCCAAATGACTGAAATTTTGTTAGGATGTTGAAAACAAATACTCATTATGTAAACATTTTCACACTATCTGATGGCCAAGCGGTTAGAGCATCTATCTTGGAAGTGGTATTGGTCCTTTGCCACAATATACCAGATTCATAAATATGGTACTGGTATGTCTACCTTATGTTTGATGCTCAGATATAAGGGTATCTTAAGGACTGTTTGGCCTGTTATCTGGATAATATAACTGGGTGTTGTATGGTGGTGAGGCAGCACAAATATCAAATACTGATGCACTTTGCTCAATGTACCTTACTTAATATGCAACCTGTCTTATGTTCTAGATACCAGCGAGTTACAGCAGAAGAAGGACCTGCTCCCTGCACCAGAGTCCTTCAAAAGTAAACTGTTGTCTCCCATCGACTTTGAGAAGGATGATGACACTAACTTCCACATGGACTTTATTGTTGCTTGTTCAAACTTGAGGGCAGAAAACTACGACATTCCACCAGCAGACAGACACAAGGTGGGTGGGGTGGGGCTGGGGATGAAAAATTAAGTTGATTGCCTGTCAAATAATGGGTAAATATACCATATGTATTCAGGTGTGTGTGCGCGTGTTCTGCCAATTGCTTAAATGCAGTGAGTGAATGAATTGCCTTCAGTTTTAGTTTAGAATGTCTGAGGATGACGGAGCTGTTATCATTATGGTCCGTCAGTTCTCTAGTTATGTGAAGATTTGATGAACAAAGAACCAACCTTTTAATCTGAAATAGATCAACCAAGTTGGCCATGTGGACAATTGTTATAGCCTTGTATGAGGTGAAAAAATGATCCTTTGTCAGATGAGGCAAGTCCAGAAGGTTCCAGATCTATCCATTTCTGTATTTGTTTACTATTGTTAATCCTCTGAATATCCTAAATGCTGAAACACATATAAATGTTCTCCATTCTTACCACTTGAAGATGAGTTAACCATGACTTGTACATGTATAGACATAACACGACGCGGCTTGTTGTTGTTTTAGAGTAAGCTGATTGCTGGCCGCATCATCCCGGCTATTGCCACAACAACCGCCATGGTGGTGGGTCTAGTCTGCTTGGAACTCTACAAGGTATGTAATCTCTCCCTGATACACAGTACTGGTATAAACATCATAGGTTGAAATAAACTCAAGCACGAGGCTGATCAAATACTTTTTGGCTTGATAGAATTGTACTTTAATATTGTCAGGCATACATGTATTAAAAATATTTACCGTATAGATGTAAAAAAAAGCTTTTTCATCGAAGTATTTAAGCTTGTTTGTTTTCAGTATTAGTAAAGTTATTTGTTATTTTGCATTGCTTGTCTATTTTGCCCCGATTCTCAAGCAGAACTGACACACACAGATGTGATTTGTTTGTTTGCAGTGTTCTCAACAGCACAGGAGAAAAGATGGGAAGAGTTTCATTGACATCCAATTTAAAAGATGTTAATGTTTTCCTTACCATAAATACTTATATATTTTCCAGATTATCCAAGGCTGCAAGAAACTGGAATCCTACAAGAATGGTTTCTGTAATTTAGCCCTGCCTTTCTTCGCATTTTCGGAGCCTATTGCCCCTCCAAAGAACAAGGTAAAAACATAGAGCAAATACCTCCTAGGATAATGCCTGTGTGAGTTCTAAGTATAAGAATGTAGTATAAACAAGACTGCTAAGATATTCATAGTTTGACATTACACTGTAGTAAACAGACTACGGTGGGCCAGAATTATAAAGGTGTCATGTTTTATGTTTCAGTATTACGACACAGAGTTCACACTGTGGGACAGGTTTGAGGTGGAAGGGGAGATGACTATGCAGGAGTTTATTGATTATTTCCAGGTAAGACTTAATGTCATACATATAATTGTATGCTTTATTATACCTCTGTGTCACAGATGTGGCAGCTACATGGGCATCATTTAGAGACAAGGTGGGATGCAAGGGCGTCAATCACCTTTAATGGAATCGGAGATATTGTCTTGATCAAGAATTGTTCACATTTCAGTTGGAATGTTGTATACTTTATACACTAGACAAGAGAGATACAAGCTGTAACACTGTATAATACCTAGAGTCATATCGTCCCGATTTATTCTGAAAAATTAAACATATCTTTGCTTATGAATTATTTCATACAAAGTGTAATGTAATTCCTTTTTGTCAGAATTATAGTTAAATATTCGGAGCAGTGTAATACCCACATTCATAAAATACCTCATTAATTTCTTTACTTTGGTTAAATTACATATCCTCTGTTTTCTGATATAATAAATTGTCAAACCAAACAGCTTTTCACCAGAAGAAGGTAAATGCTATCTACCTCTGTATGTGAAAAACTTGCATGAAAACTTGTGCTGGTTTGTAAATACAGACCCGCTAATGATGTTCATGTTACTCTCCAGAATAAGAAGAAGCTGGAGATCACGATGCTGTCCCAGGGTGTCACCATGCTGTATTCATTCTTCATGCCACCAGCCAAGAGGAAGGAAAGAATGGAGCTGTTGTAAGTTGAAATTAAGATGTTTGTCTCTATTATGATTTAACCCTTTCCCTCATATAGACTCATTTTGATGCACTCAGTAGGTAACACATAAAGCCTGATCTGCAGAAAACCACAGTTAATCCTCACCAAATTTAATTACAAAATCCTTATTTTACAGACCACTGAGGAGCAGTGAGCAGCATAAAACCTGATCAGCCTGCGAGTTACTCGCAGGCTGATCTGGTTTTATGCTGTTCGCATAGGTCTTTTTATGGTTTTCTCTATGAGGGAAAGGGTTAAGTTGAATTTCAGATTTCAATCTTGGTTGTTTATGTTACATAGATTTGATTTTAGTTAAGTCTTTATTAAAACAGTCTAAGGTTATATTTTGGTAGGATGGAAAGCACTATTGCTTTATATGATTTTTTTTTGGTGCCACTTGCATGTCTTGATGTGTACTTGAACAAAACTTGTGTCCAGCTGAGTGACCAATCCCCTTTCACATAAAATGGCAGACAAAGGTTCGATTCCAGGTTGCGTTGCTTTTCATGGTCACGAGGCAGATCAAGATTATGTGCCCCAGTAGCTTTATAGTTGGGTCCTTGCATGGCATAAAAGAGGCCCTTGGTTTGAGTCCCAGTCAAACCATTATATTTTTTTTCCAATCCACAAAGTGAGCCTGCTAATAATTGCAGGTTGATCTGTTTTTACACTGCTGATATAGGTCATTTATGTGGTGTATAGGTTAGTTAGCCAACTGAGGTTATCCTTCTTCCAATTGTGCACTTTTGTTTCACGCCTCAGGCTGTCTGACGTGGTGAAGAAAGTGTCCAAGAAGAAGATCCCGCCATATGTGAAGGCCCTGGTGTTGGAGTTGTGCTGCAACGATGAGGACGGAGAAGATGTTGAGGTCCCCTACGTCAAGTACATCTTGCCACAGTGAGGGTTATCTCCCCTTGCAAGCTATTTATAGACTATCTCCAGAGCAAGGGCTCTTCATCGGGCTGTAAAGGGAGATAATTCAGTGATCAAAACATCATGACATTTTGTAAAAAAAAATACAAATTATCACCTAGAAATTATTTGAAAATGTAATATATTAGGCCTCAGCATAAAATATTTGATTTGAGGAAAGTTGGTGGTCCTTATTAAATTAAGGTCCAATGCTATGAAATACTCCTCCTGTTTAAGGGAGAAAGATCTAGGTCTGTGAACATCATCAGTATAGAATGTATTACAGGAGTTTTATTCCTGTGTGAATTACACTGATAAGTGATGACTGATACAATAACTGAATGTTTCAGATAATGCAATAATATTTCACAGAGATATTGGTCAAAAGCAACATTGGAGTCATTTTTGACATACATTACAGATTAGAGACTCTCAAGTATGTAACAAAGGCTTAAAGTAGATTATTTTTGCTGATAAGATCTATTGAAAACCATCGGTAAAGTTTTCAACCTTTCACAACTCGCAGTTGATATCACAGGACTACATTCAATCATTGTGTGATTGGGAATGACATTCTAACTTGATATTGTGATAATATTGTCTCAGACATGTGCTATAGTGAAAGATGTACTTGCATTGTTGTACCAGTTGGCCATTGTGAAACTGCTCATTTTGAATAAACACTGGGAAAAAAAAGTATACCTAACAGTTACAAAGTAATGCTAATGGGAAACCAAAAAAGGGATACATACATCTTTTTGAGAGCCTGACACATTAAGGTAAATATGTTTAAATTTAGAGGCATTAAAGATAGCTGCACTAGCCAAATAATTAGACTGATTTTTTTTTCTCTGTGATTTTGCGACGTATACACAATAGTGCTATTTAAGGAGTGAGAGAGTTGCATAGGTGGTTTTCAGTGGTATTAGAAATGCAGGTTAATATTTTGTGATAACGTACATGTGAAGAGTAATTTTGGCCTGTATTGAGAGGGGTCTCTGAGGAGGGAGAATGTTAGGCACCAGTGTTGTATATACAGGGTGTGTTTACGGAAGGTTCAGGGTGTTATTTGGGAGGGTGCAAGACTGCTCCACTGTGCTGGTGGGCCAGGGAACTCTGACCTGGATTCAACATCTTCATAGGCAACATAAACAGTAACATCGGTACAACCAGTGTTTAACCTGATTCGACTGAAATGGAGGCTTTAAATTGTCAAGTTACATACCGACTTTTACCTGGTTACTAACAAACTCAGCGGGAGGTGGGGGGATAAAGATTTAAATCTGATTTGAAATTTTGTTACAGTAACTACAAGGAAGCAGAGGACTTGGAACACAATCTCAAGTAGTCTTTAAACGAGTGTTCAGGTTCCGCATGCTTTTGAGACATTTTTGTATATTGAGAGGCCTATCCCTGCCAGCATAGAAGGGTGCACACATTAAGTGCTTGTTGATTTATATATTTTCTGAAGTCCATATTCTGTATACGTGAGTGCTGCATAATAAGTGAGGATGGCCGGATGTTGATTCATTATTTTGTTTATCACATTAAGTTAATGGTGTGTGAGAGGTGTTTAAGAAACGCATGTTCACTGGTGTACAATTGTACTGTAATATACTTATACCTTGCATCAAATGGACTTTGTGTTGTTTATATAGTATCACAAAATAGTGCCGATATTTCACATCGATTACAGAACAAGTTCTCACAACTTCTATAACTCGCTCTTGGTTGCTCTAGTAGCGGTCTATGTGGGTATTGTTTGAGGAAATTGGAGCAACCACCGTACCCTCGAACATGCATGACCCAATGTATTAACCTGAGGCACCTTAGTCATGTGCATTCCACTCTGCTAAAGTGCACCCAATTGTGTTATGGTAATGTTTAAACCATTCTTTACATCAAACATGAAACAAGTCTTAAAACTTGCACTAATCCCTATCGAAATTTGTTGGGTAGGACCAATATTTAGTGACTAGGAAGGCCACAGAAGAATATTTTACATGATGGGGTCTAAACTTAAGATTAATGTCCACAGCCCTGTGCGCTGCCATCGTCATGATAATTGTAACGCCATTTTAAAGCACTGTGTGATGTAATAAATTACACTGGCGTGAAATTGAGCCCAATCCTGGCTCAAATTCCACCAGGGTCTCCATAAAGAGAACCGGTTTCCACCAACCATACAGAACACCAGTTATACCTAAACAGGACGATTTTCATTATTCTTGTTTCTCTAATAAAGTACCCAAATATTTGATTTACTAAACAAATATTGCTAGTTGTTAAGGTGAAGCTTAGTAATGCACTTGAATATTTAGTAAAGAAAAAATGTTGAATGCTTTCTACCTTATATATGTAAGCAGTATTCTGCGCTAGGTATTGGTGGAGTAGTGGATGGTTTCACAACTGTACATGCTCACTTCCTGTACGAGGGCGCTGTAGACAAAGTACAGGACTGCGGATCTAAAGGTCGTGGTTATAAAGCTCACTAGGGACAGATACTTTCATGAAATCCACAGGCACAAAAAATTGACATTTTTAGGTGTAAATAGACCATTTTACAAGAGGATCGGCAATACCCGGTATAATTTGCCGATTAAAATTGACCAATCAGTGACTGGGGGAAAATATCGGGTGTATGATTATCTGTGCGGGAAATGCTCGTTGATTAACGTAGGTTTACAACACATTTTGTATTGAAACAGTCTAGTGACCAGATTTTATCTAAAAAAAAAAAAAAGATGGACACTAATGCAGACATAAGATCCTTTTGTCCCAATTATTCTTAATATTGATAGGTTTCCATATGGGGCATCCGTGGCCGAGAGGGTAAAGTCGCTGACTTTAACACTCTCTCAGTCCCTCACCGCGAGGGTTCGAATCCCGGCAGGGTCATTCGGATTTTCATATGAGGAAGCCTTCCAGCTGGCTTGCGGTAGGTCGGTAGTTCTACCCGGATGCCTCCGTGCATTCGGGGTCTTCCTCCACCTGTAATTAGCTGGACGTCGCTATGTGACTGGAATACTGTCGAAGCGACGGTAAACTTAAATAGCCAAGTCAAGTTAGTCAGGTTTCCATGTACCAATACGCTGTGCTTCGGAAGGTCTTGTTCGCTTCCAGAGCCGGCCAGTCCTAAAATAGGCAATCAACACGATTAATTGACCACGAATTTCAAGAGTTGTAAAGCTGTAGATATATAAAGTTACCAAAAAGTTTATGACATATGTATCAGCTTCACCAGACCTCCTGTCATTACACACATGTACGATTGTTACACATGTACTGTAATGTGAAACTACAATGGCTTATGTTGAACTCCTTTGGTATAAACAGTATCTTTATGAGGAGTCCCGCTGCAGAATTGCCGGAAACCGCCGAGTAGGCACGACTATGACTTCCGATATATACGAGTATATTATAAGTACTGGTGTTGACTCCTGTAATATATACGAGTATATTCTAAGTACTGGTGTTGACTCCTGTGATATATACGAGTATATTCTAAGTACTGGTGTTGACTCCTGTGATATATACAGTGATCTCATATGAATTATAATGCAGAAATACCAACAGAGGAACAAAGTGGGGAAAGTTTTAACTTTGGTAGAACAACTTAGATAAAAGGTAGAGAGTTCTTGACTATGTTAAAGATGTCGGTTAAGTTTATTTCTTCTAAATATATACACGCTTCTACAATATACAAACATTTATGTTGTTTAATATGCATAAATCACAATCCAATATTGAAATTTAATAAATAGTTCCCCTTTGAAGCACTAATTTCACACTCCGTCAATTTTCGACACTCAGTGATTCACCAGTTTACACTATGAAAGTGACACTCCACACTCGGAAATAGTATGTCCATTTACAGAAATAACTAACGGTAAGAACGCATAATACGTGTTGATAATAATTGTCAAAGATATAAGAAAAAGTCTGGAATAAATAAAACACCAATATCTGACTAAGTATTCATGACATCTAAATTCATTGACTCATTCAGAAGTGGAATTCATGAGCAAGAACATTCATTGCCGCCTTCATGCACAGTTTTGCATGTTCAGGTCTCTCCTTGGCCATTTCACGAGACACCTGGATCAGTTTGTAGCAATGCTCATCTCCGTCTTCTGAAAGACTGCTTGTGATCAGTGTGCTCCAAGCGCTGTCACTCACATCAACATCATCAGGTATGCATTCTGAAAGCGCCGGGGAACCCTGAGCAATGTATGCTGCCACGAGGACTACAAGAAAATCATACATGGTATTGAATCCATCTTTGTTGCTTAGCAACGGCATTATCTGATACAAAGCCCAACAACATGTGACGCCATGCAGTAGAAAGAAGTCATTTTTATTTTCAGCAAGTGTATAAGCTGTAATGCACCAAATGACAACTTCTTGGTTAAGTTTTACTGATCAATGGTACCATCTTCATGGAGCACGGTGTCGGGAATCTTCACACAATCCACATAGTCGCACAGCTTGGACCCATGGAGGGTCAGCAAATACGAAACCCGTTTCTGAAACATTCCTATCTTCAGTGAGTTCCATCTTTTTTCTTGTATGCCATCTACAGCTGCTTGTCGCAATGCCGTGTTTTCAGCAACGACACTCAGGGCCTCGGCTATTGACAGACTCCCGGAACCAAGCGCTTCCCTGCGATCTTTCAATGTGGAACCCTCTGCCACGATCGGCCTGTATGAATGATAAACATAAGAAAGCCCTTCCAGAACAAGTCTGCTGTTCCTAGCCGCATATCCGTATCCAAGATGGATGGTGCCGTGGAGTGCCGAGCCCGCCAGTCCAGCTGATAGTTTCGGATATTCTGCAGCAATCAATTCGTCGATATTGTCATGATACTGATTCTTTAGTAATTTTTCGAAGTAACTGAAGATTTTGTAATAACCGACTCGCTCTCCTAGGAGATCCTTTACATCACGTGACTCTTCTTCCTCTACTGGTGGCTCTAATTTAGGAATGTACCAGTCCACAAACTTCTCAATTCTTTCCAAGGGTACTCCGAGGCGATCAAGGGCGACTATACCATGTGACAGATGGTTTGAACGAAAAACATTGAGTTCGATGAAGTACTTTTTAGTTGAGTGCTGATCTAAGACTGATGCTATGGGAGCGGAGGACATCTCGCAATGTGAATTTCTTGGCCGTAAAGAACAACGAAAGGCCTGGATTAATTTTCTTGACGACCTGGAAGAAGGAAAAACTTTACAAAGGAATAGAAACATTAAAACCCAATACTTTATGTCCATGATGATGCAATAATACAAAATGTTCATATCCTAAGAGCCGACCAATTTTCTTATAGTAAACAAGCTGTGGCTTACGCTATTTTAAACATTATCTCATGTCTATGGTCCAACTCTCCATTAAAAGCATTATGTATATCATAATAGTGTGTACAAATAACTTTAAGGCATAATGGATGTATTGTGCATGGTAAAGCAGGTAATTACAATACGAGCACGGTCATGTTTAATTGAACTAAGAATGAAACTTGCGATGATATTAATATATGTTTTAACCCATTACTAGTGAATAAAGGAATATGTGTAATATGTTAAATCATTCATTTTCATCGCTCATGATATATTTACACTAGCCTTGCTGTACAAAATTTTAAGTAAGTATCGTAACTTACACATATTTGTCTTTTTTAAAAATTCACAGAGAATTATGCCGTAATTAAAATTCAACATTTTTCCAAACATGTGTCACATAACTGTTTACAAATAGTTATAACGCAATATGTAAATATTTATCGTTCAAATGATGTGTTTAGTTTACAGAGAGCAATATCGAACTTGTAAATATTCTTCTTTTAAATTAAATGTCTATATTTTGTCAGGTAATCTTTTGTCTATTTGACTAAAATTCTCAATTATATTTAAGGTGAAACGCATCGTAGACCTTTCATCAGCTGGCCTGCATTTAGTACATAAATAGTTCTAAAACAGGAGTTAAGTGAAGTCAATTAATTAAATATGAATCATGACGAACATATTGAAACACATTTCAATTTGTGTGTGTGTGTTTTTTTTTGTTTGTTTGTGTTTTTTTTAATTTCATAAATTTCAGAAATAACAATGATAGGATATAATAATTAATCTATGTAAATTGATCGAAACTGAAAGTTTCTTTAAGAAACGAACGTCCCTGAAATGAACCCGTGTGGATATGAGTAAACAGATTTGAAATTACCTATACATAATGGCATTGAGAGAAAAGATTATCAACATAGAGTGCATCTTCCCTGCAGCAGTGACGAATTTTGTAAGACCGTATTTCCTTTCACGGGTAGTCACAGAAAACAACATTTTCAGATATACATAGTATGGTAATTACATAATTTGTATGAACACACAATCTAAAAATCATGTCAATCATTGTTATATTTATTTAATACTATCCTAGACAACGCATTTTTCTTATATATAATAATTTTACTCTCGTGTGTTTAATACGACTAGTCCATATTTGTGTACCCGTAATATGTGATATCGTTCTACTTTCGGTTTGGCGATATCCACTATAGTATATCACGCCAAGAGCGGCTCAATGATGGGACGTTACGTTATTTATTATTACGTTTAGAACCAGACTACGTCAATGCTAAGTTTGCCTCTTAAACATGACTAAGAAGGATACATTTATCATATTAACATATTATCTGTCTACGATGATCAACATGATTATAGATCATGGATAATCTTCATTCTTTTCGCAATAGGCATGGAATTAATGTATATCTCTTTGTATAAGGTACATAAGTCTACCTTGATATACATGTGTATTGGCCTACCTAAATCAGGCTCGGTTAATCTTTAACATCGAAGCATAACGAGCCTATCTAAATGAGTTTGATAGCCATTATTAATTCAAGTTTGTATAATAACATCTCTAGATGATAAATTCAGGCTTGTTGAACTTCAGTACAGTTGATTGACCGGTTCCGGATCACTAACGAAATTTTTTCACTGATCATCGCAAAAATATTAAAAGATTTTGCGTATGTTCTAGTTAATGGCTCTGCACCTGATTATTTACGTTGTAGATCATTTGGTAATGTATAACTCGTAATTTCTTATCAAATAAATTAACATTACTTTAAATTAATCTGTAACAATAATTAGATATACATAAATTGTACATAAACATATTTTTACCTTAACATAACAGTGACATTTTCCGTTAAGAAAAAAGATACAGGGGAAATAACCCTGTTAAGAATGTAAACAACTGGTAAGTATACCTTCGTCGAACTGATTTTAATAAACTCCTGTTTCCCAGAATCCCGAGTTACCGTTTAGTAACACGACGCCTTGTTAAGATCTGCAATCATCAAAGTGGTGGTAGGAAAAACTAGTTGTCACATTTATAAATTTGAGAACTGACCTACCTGAGAAACGTTATCTATGGGTGTAAATAAACTTGACTTATGGGTTGAACAAACTTGGTGTTACTGAATTTGACCTATGGGAAAATTTGGCCTTATTGGATACTAGCCGGTTTTATCTAGTCGGTACAATGACTATTTGAATAGAACATGTTGTTGTTCACGTGCATACCTGAACGATTTTGAATTTTACGTCAAATGTGAAGAGCCAAGCTCCATCAGTATTGAATTTTACATCAAATATGAAGAGCCATGCTCCATCAGTTAGATGTGGGGATATGGGCTGCTGAGAAAATCGTACTCTCCTCAGGTATAATTATTTCAGCGTTAATGTGATATTTTGAACGTCATTTTCATATTGCAAACATTTTCACTTTTCCTAACGAATCGACTGTATTCCATTCAACCGTCGGGAGGGATTAGTATAAGTTGTAAGAACTTGTCTCCCAATCGACGTAAAATAAATAAGTTTAAAATAAATTAAACTGTAGTCATTCGTGCACGTGCCTGGATGTAATGATGATAAAATGCTCTGGCCAAAACAAAAAGTTCCGTTTATGATCTCCAGCAAATAAAAAAGAGGGTCGGTAGGTCAGGATTTTATTTATTTATTTATTTATTTATTTATGAAACGAAGAGTAAAAAGGGGAAATATTATTTTAAAGGCGGAAAGGTAAAAAAAAAAAACTTTAGGGTCGGTCGGGCGACCAGAAACGGAACTTTTTTTTTTGCCCCTTCTTAATCGTGAACCCAACTCCACATGTGGTCCTTGATGAAAGGACTTTTACAGGAGACAGATAACCAATGCAATAATATGACCAGTATGTGTTTAGATAGATAAATTTCTTATAAGGTTCCAATGTATACTGACACCAGGAAGTTTTGGTTTCGATCTTCGACTGCGTTAACATACGGGACATGTATATCTCCATTTTACATTAAGGTAGTTCCAATATACGGGACATGTATATCTCCATTTTACATTAAGGTAGTTCCAATATACGGGACATGTATATCTCCATTTTACATTAAGGTAGTTCCAATATACGGGACATGTATATCTCTATTTTACATTAAGGTAGTTCCAATATACGGGACATGTATATCTCCATTTTACATTAAGGTAGTTCCAATATACGGGACATGTATATCTCCATATTACATTAAGGTAGTTCCAATATACGGGACATGTATATCTCCATTTTACATTAAGGTAGTTCCAATATACGGGACATGTATATCTCCATATTACATTAAGGTAGTTCCAATATACGGGACATGTATATCTCCATTTTACATTAAGGTAGTTCCAATATACGGGACATGTATATCTCCATTTTACATTAAGGTAGTTCCAATATACGGGACATGTATATCTCCATTTTACATTAAGGTAGTTCCAGGACTGGATGGCCTAGTGTGACTGGGTGTCATGCCGCTTGTTTGTGTGGTGTTAAAGTGAGTCAGCACACTATCTGTCTCGTCCCCGAAGTGTCTAGACACTGATTAACCCTTTCCCTCATATAGACTCATTTTGACGCACTCAACAGGTACCACATAAAGCCTGATCTGCAGAAAACCACAGTTAAACCTTACCAAATTTAATTATATAGTTTTCATTTCCAGACCACTGAGGAGCAGCGAACAGCATAAACCTGATCAGCCTGCGAGTTATCGCGGCTGATCTGGTTTTATGTTAGTTGCATAGGTTTTTCATGTTTCCTTGATGAAAAGGGTTAAAAATGTTCAATTAAGACCAAATGTTCTTATAGTAACTAAGCTGTGTCTACGCTATTACATTATTCATGTTATGGTAACTCTCATAAAGCATATGATATCTATATAGTGTGTCAAATCTTTAAGGCATTGGATGTTATTGTGATGGTAACATGTTAATTACAATAGTACGGTTGTTTAATTAAACTAGAATGAACTTGCGTGTTTATATATGTTTCCCTTACTAGTGATAAGTATGTGTAATAGTTAATCTTCTTTTCATCGTCATGATTTTTTGCCTGTGTCAAATAATATTTATATTTGAACATGTGTACATAATGTTACATAAGTAAGTTCGTAATCATATTGTTTTCCATACATGTTTCAAATACTGTTACAGAGTTAGCTAACTCGTACATTTTCTTTCCAAACATTTTCAAATGTATCGTAATTGAATACTATTTTAAATTGTAATAACTGTTTAATGTTATAAGCAATTGTTATTTTCGTTCAAATATATGTTGTTTAGAGAGAATATCGTACTTGTTTTCTTTTTTAAATTTAATGTCTATAATTTTTAGTAATCTTTTGTCTATTTGACTTCAATTCTCATTATTTTAGGTGAAAAGATGTAGACTTTCATAGCTGCCTGCTTTGTTTGTTCTAAATAAGGTAGTTGTGAGCAATGTTTGTGCCATTTGAAAAGTTCATTGTGTGTGTGTGTGTTTTGTTTTTGTGTGTGTTGGTTTTTTTATTCATATTTCAGAATAACATTGTGTTAATATTACTATGTAAATTGTCGAAACGTTAAAGTTTCTCATTAAGAAAACGTTAATGAAATGGGATATGATAACGATTTGATTACCTTCATCATATGAGAGAAAGATAAAATGAGGCATTCCCTGCTACGATTTGTAAATATTTCTTTCACGTATTTCACAAAATCACTTTTTTGTTGTTGTTATGGTTTTACAAAATTTTTGTTAGATTGTCATTTGTTGTATTTTATTTATTTTTATCTAGACAAGCATTTTTATATATATATTTGACTGGTGTTAAATACGATTGTCTATGTGTGTATTTGATATCGTTTACTTCTTGGTATCCTTTTTATATCCGCCCAGAGCGGTCAGTGGGGTTACGTTATTTATTTTCGTGTTTAGACCAGTCTCGTCATGCTAGTTGCTCGCTTAAGTACTAGAGTGTGACATTTTCTATTCCATATTATACGTCTGGACAACTATTTAATCTGGATAATTTCATTCTTATTTCGCATAGGCATGGAATAATGTCATACTTGTATAGGTACATAAGTTACTTATTTCGTGTTGCTCCTACTCTAATCGGCTCGGTTAATTCTTTACATCAAGCATTAAAGCTAACTCAAATGAGTTTGATAGCTATTATTTCAGTTGTTAAAGTCAAGAGATATATTAGGTCTGTTATTTTACATTGTAATACCTGGTTCGGATCACTATTTTTTTCATATCGTCAAAATGATTAAAATTTGGCTATGTGCTAGGTTAAGGCTCACGCTGAGTTTTACGTTGTAATCTTTGGTAAGTAAACTTTTAATTTTCTTATCAATATATAACTTCTTTAAATTTTCTTCAAAATTATTAAAATTGTACATACATATTTTACTTATATAAGGCATTTCGTCTCGAAAAAGATAAGGGAATACCTGTTAGAATGTAAAATGTATATTTCGTCGAACTGATCTATATACTCTTTCAGAATGTGTTACCTTTTAACACGACCTTCTTGTGATTGCAATCATCAAGTGTTTATAAGGTAGTTTAATTTATATTTGCAAATGACTACTAAATTATTTATGGTGTAATAAATTTTATAGATTGGTTACTAACTTGACTTAATTGTTTGGTACTAGCCGTTTTATCTATTACATATTATTTGCATTGTACTGTTTCCAGTGTAAACTTGTCAGTCTTATAGTGCTCGAATTTGGAGAAATTCATACAACTCTCGATGTTATGGTTTTAAATGATTATTCTGTCTGCACAAAACCATCCAGTTAGGTAAGATCATAAATTCTTACAAACAATTCTATATTTGACAGGTTCGTGGTAATAATAATGTCTTGGACTGATTATTCATGATTATTTACAATTGGACTAGAATTTTATTGTACTATATTATGAATTTTATAAAGATTTTTTTTAATAGGTTAGTTTGAAAACGAATAAAATGTAGGTTTAAAAAGACATTTTAACTGAAGATTGTTAAGTGATTCTCGATGTAAGTGGTGTTAGATATGTAATGGTTTTCGTTAACTTTGAAAACAGTGTCTGGGGGCATGAGCTCGAAGTAAACTATTCAATATAAAAAATAAAAAAAACGATTTTTATAATTTAGGGTTTAATCATTTAAGTGATTTAAGGTTTCCTCCGTGGTTAGTGGTTATTTTCCACTTGAATCACAAATTTTTTTCCCCCCCCCGGGCCGAGTCCCGTTTTTATGTGAGGAAAACCTTATTAGGGGTTCGGAAATCGCTTGGTTATTTTTCGGTTTGTATATTTTCCCGGGGGGGTTTTTTCCCAACCCTTATTTTCAAACGAATTTTTGTACCAAATTTGGAATTTCTTGGAAATTTATTTTAAACGAAAAATAATTTGTAAAAAACGTAGAGGGCCCGGGTTTTATTTCCTTTTGGATTCGAAAAAAAATTTATTAGATTAAAATTTTAAAAAAGAGGTCATGAGCACATTTATATTGGGGATAACAAAAAAAATTTACTCTATTTTTAAAAGGAATAATAAAAAGGGAAAAATTTCCGGTTTGGCCCGGGAACCTTTTAAGGGAAACTTTTTTTTCCCTTTCAAATTCTGCCCAATTGGGGTTTTAATAAAAATGTTTTCGGTGGACATTCCAAAATTTAAAAACGTATTTAAATTAGAAAACATTTTCCTTTGCTACACTTTTTTACTGCCCCCGGTTTTTTTTGGGTAAAAGGCTTCGATTTCCTTCGGGTGGGGAAATAGGAAAACTGGGGGAACTGGAGGGACAAGGCATAAAAAGGCCTTTCCCCCGGTGGAAATTTGGGGAATTTGTTTGGGTATAGGAATTTCCACCTTAAACCCTCCTTGGGTTGTTGGCAAAAACATTAAACAGATTTAAAAAACAAAAATTTAAATTTTTCCCGGGGTTTTATGTATAAAAAACTCAAAATTTTCCCGGAGGCCATTTTTTTTTAAAAGTTTTTGAAAAGTTTTAAATAAAATTTTTGAACAAAAAGGGGTGAACTCAAAAATTTTTGGGGGGGAAAAGGTCCCCAAAAATTCTTTGTGTTAATTAAATTAAAACTTTTTGTACCCTTGCAAAATTTTTAATAAATTGTGAAATGAAAAATTTGGGGGGTGACAGAAAAAATGGTTTGAAAACATTTGCCTTAAAGATTTCCCTTGACCAGCTTTTCCCGGCCAAATGTTTCACAATTTATAATGGGGTTTAACTTTTTTACATTTTTGAAAAAAGGTGTTAAGGTTCTTGGTTGGGCCCCCGAAAAAAAATTTTTTGGGCCTTAAAGGGTTTTGCCCTTTGGGGACCTTGAGCCGCGTGCGCCTTGGCCTTTCTCAATACAGCTCAATGGGGGTTAAAACATTTTACCCGAGTTTAAAAAAAATTGCCCAAAACGTTAATGAGGATATGGAGCTACCCGAAAATAAAATTTGACCCCCAAGTATAATTGATTACCCATGCCTTTCTAATTTCTGAATATAAAATTGGTTTTAAAATTTTTCCCGAGTTTAGGAAATGTGTGGGTTTGGTTGGGCGGACCGAAAAAAAACTTTTGCCCTTAAGATGCCCTTTGGGCCTTTGAGCCCGTGCCGCCTACATTGGTTAAATTTAGCCTAATGGGTTAAAACTTTTTTAAAACCAAATTTTTGAAGAAAATGTGCCCAAAGGGGTTCGGGGAGATATGGGGGGAAACACAAAAATTTTAAATTTCCCTTCGTTTTAACCTTAAACCTTGGGGGAAAGCTAAACCCCTATCCTTTAAATAAGTTTAAATGGGGTTTAACTTTTTGGGGATTTAAAGAAATTGTGCCCAAAGGTTCATGAATTATTCACAAAAAAAACCCATTTGCCCTTTTTTGGAGGACCTTTTTGGGCCAGGTGACCCTTTGCTTCGGACTTTAGCTCTGGGTTTTAACCCTTTTAGCCAGTTGAAGAAAATTTTTTCTAAAAAGCGTTATGATTTTAGGGAGAAAAACCCGAAAAAAAACATTTGACCTTTAAAGTATGCCCTTTTTACCCTTGAGCCAGCGTCCCGCCTCAGCCCCACATAAACCCAAATTTGGGGTTTAACATTTTACCCCGAGTTTGGAAGAAAATTTTTGTCCAAGCTCATGAGATAGGGGGGACCAAAATTTTTGGAAACTGCGGGCTAAAGAACGGAGGGAACTAAAGGGACAGGACGGAAGGAGGGTGGGGGCATTTTTTTTAAAACCCCCTTTTTTTCCCGCTTCGGGGGGCCGGGGGATTAAAAAAAATGAGAACAGTTTTTACAATTTTTACTTGGAATTTTTTCCGCTACGATAAAATCAAAAGGTTTCTTGCAGGGTGCAAAAAAAATAAATTTGGGCCCTTACCTTTGATTTGGCGCTGTTCTTCAATTTCTGCCACTTATACAGCTCAAAATATCTAATGATAATGTGCAGTTTTACTTCTCAGTGATGTCCCCGTGCAATTCTTTTTTTTTCTTTTTTTTTTTAGAATTTATGATGTTAGATTTTATGTAATAACTCATTCAATATTGAACCCAGTTACTTAGGATTTCGCATGTTTATTATAAAAAAAATATTTTTTAAGAAAATGATATTTATTTCGACGTTCCGCGAGTTGTTTGTTGATTACATTTCAGTGATGTTCCGGACCAATCATACGGAAATAAACCTTGAAGATATTATTGTAAAAAGTAGTGTTTTTTTTTTTTTTTTTTTTTTTTTTTTTTGTGCATGAGCTCTACGATACTGGTACCTGTGTCAGTGAGTGTGTTAACCTCACAAATCAAAGCAGCTTACATCAACAAAATCTCGATATGTTGTTATACGGACACAAGGTCCGGTGAGTTCAACCTTACTGACTAGAAATATGTTCACTTAGTTGACCTCGAGATGGGGGAGGGGAGCTTATTCTGAATGTTGTAAAATCATTATTTTTCAATGATTTCAGTGATTTCATGGCTATTATTCACGAATATAAGCACTGCCAAAAAAAAATGAAAAAAAAGTTCACTCAGTAGATTTTATTTTTCCAAAAAAACATGAAATGAGTTCCGCATATTCTTGCCAAGTTTGGGCACCGGGTGAAACAGGTGCAAGTTTGAAACGTCTTCCTTGCAATCAGGGTAAAATACACAGATTAGAACGAGATTGGGTGACTGTTAATCCGCATATAGATAAAATGGAGATAGGACCAATATGGCCTTTTGTCGCGAGAAGTTTACCCTTAATTAATGTTAAACCCCCGACATTTGTTACGGAACCATTTGTACTAAATGGTACTCTATCGAAAACTCTCTTGCACAAAAGAATTTAAACATATCGGGCAAATATTTACATTAAATAGTACTAATTTTGTAAATATTTTTGAGTAAAAGATATACGTCAGGAAGCGTAACACCACTTGCCAGCCACTTCAAAACCTGCAGTGTAATTATATACCCTGTGACCTGAGTACATTTTTAACATTCTTTTCTGACATCGCAAAAGTCACGGACACTGTTTTGACCACTCATTGTTGATAAACCTTCTCGATGACCTGATTGCCCTATTTAATCCTAATCCAAAATGATTTTCTCCCCTACTTCGATTGACGTGTGTCCATTATTTTTCTGTGTTGTTATTTTTGTTCGGGTTGATTCTATATACCTTCCTGTAGCGGGTGACTGGGTGCTTTGTCTGTATGAAACGTATGGGACATTTTTCCTTTATGCTGATTTATACCTCACTTTTCCTTGCAATATCGATATACATATTTTCTACCTTCTCTGTAATCGTACTCGTATTTCAGTCATACTAGTATAGCGACATCCGGTTATATAGCGACATCCGGTTATACAGCGACATCCGGTTATACAGCAGCATCCGGTTAGAACCACCGGATGCTGGAGAGATTCCACACATGAAATTCCGGGACCGAAACCCGCAGAGGTGAAGAGCTAAGTGAGTACAAGTGAGCTAACCACTCGGTCACGGAGACCCCCAACTTTGAGCTCAGAGGCCGAAAGTAGAGTGCCGTAGTCCAGTTTTGGTGTAGATGACGTCAAATCAAACGGTTGCGGGTTCGGTCCCGTTATGGGCAATACTTTTTCACAATCTACCCAGGCACAAAGTACTGGTCCAACCCATGAACTGGCGGGAGGGACTGGCATTGTCTCCAACTTGCCATAGAAAAAAAAATAAGTTTAAAACACCCAATAGATGTTGGTTCGAAACTTTCCTGGGAAGTTTCTTTCAATGCCTTTATAGACGCAAGGTTTTGATGGTAGTGAATGTTGGTCAATAATTATTGTAAACGCTGCTCTGTTATATCAGCGCTGTTCAACAAAAGCCGCATGCATCAACGCAACTTTTTTTCTCCAAGCTACCCGATAAAAAGGTTGAAAATGCTGCATAACGTTCTAACGTTACTCAAATTTCTGTTAATTGTTTTCTTTTGGCAAACACCCTCGTCTGAAGTTTCTACACCCAGTCACCTTATGTTCAGCATTGTCACCCACCGACGGTAACGTCTCTCTCCTTTCACATTTATGACAATGACATAGCATGTCTCGTTTTGTTTACGCTGTCTTCTTCTCTCAAATGTTTACTGATACTTCACCGCCTACTCGGTTTCTTTTTGACCTAGTACAATGTACTACTCAGATATTAAACTTCGCCTTTTTCCGGAATCCTTCGAATATGATCTTCGGAAAAAATCGCAAATGACGCCAGACTGTCTTTATTTTGCTTGAAACAAGGTTCCACTTATTTTGATAAATTTAAAGACTATATCTGTAAACATTCACTTTTCTCTAATATTTAATCCTCTTTACCAATCATAGTGCGCATGCGTGGTGCGAACTATATAAGTTTGCACGTGCAAAGTAACCCTACACCAAATAGTCATACGACGAGAGTTTGTAAGTGTAAAGATGAAAAATGAAGATGACACGATATTGATGAAATAACAAAATAACGTGGAAGTATGTTCCCACAACATTACTTATATGGTATATAAGCATTTCAATCTCCTGTAAAAAAAATTCACCACGCCCTCATGACATTTTCAAATTGCTGTTAAAAATACATGGACTATCATAAAAATATGTATAATTATACTGAAATATGTATATTACTTATAGATAATGTACGTATATTGAAAAGGACGCAAACTATTTTTGGAGAGATTTATCCGTCCGTTCTATAGCGTTGCCTTCTTGCTCTTAACGGTCTCTCGTAAACCCTCTTTAGAATGACACAGCAAAAATTTACATTCACACAAACTTCAACTGCTTTTGACAACTTTGATCTCCTTTTATTCGTTGTTATATTAAGACCATTAAAAATGATTTAAGAGATAAATGCAATTTTGATGGACGTTTTGGTGTCAAGGATGAGAGGCAATAATAAGATTCAATATTAAGATATTTAAATTGTCAACATTATTAGATCCACGTGCTTCCACTTTTCATTAAATCATTGACAAAGGTATTTTACTTTCATTAAATTTAAAGTATTATTAATTTTAACGTTTGGAACGATGCCCAGTGGGCATACGCTTGGATATAAATACTTTAAAATAATGTAACCCAGATGTTTCATTCGTTTATAGATTTCCATTTAGTTCTAATATCTTCTTTTGAGGTAGCCACGCATTTATTTATTTTTCATTTTTTTTTTTTTCATTCATCATTTTTTAACATTTTGTTCGTAAATTTGTGAGCAGACTCTCAACTCAGTCGGAAATTATCGGGTAATTCCGTCACAGGATTAAACTCAAAGTATTGCCATTTGGTTCAACGAGGATTTGTTTTCGGTGTTTTATTAGAGCATGTGATCGTATATTAAGTATTTTTCAAAATATTTGGGCCAGATATATGGATGTCTTTGTTTTGTATTTTCCTGACCCAATCGGATCATCTCGGCGATAATATATACGGAATTACCCGAGATGTTCTGACCATAATGTCACTGACATGAAACATTTGCATTAACCCTACATACAATCTACAGGACATTCTTTCACATGAGTCGAATTAATTCTCAATAAAATTGGAAAGCTTAAAAGAAATGTGTTAAAAGAACTCAGCGAAAATTGCAGTGAAATTTTTGACCAAAGGTAACTATAAACTCATTATTTTGGACGTCATTTGACATAAATACCCGGCAATAATAAATTTAAACCCGATGTTTGACATATAAATACCTGACGACATCGATGTTTGACATATAAATACCAGACAATATTGTCACTTGACATAAATACCTGACAATATCGCCGTTTTTCATTGTAAAGTGAGCTAATATCCGTTTTATCCAAACTTTTCGAAATTTGCTTTGATCTATTTCTAAGATCTTTCTTATTTATTGAAGATCTTCAGGAAAATAATTTAACAAAAAGATTGTTCTTCACTGACCTTTACTAATACATACAGATCACCTAAGTTCAGAATGCAGTTTACTTTGTTAAAAAGTAAGCAAAAGGATTAAAGGCATTTTTCCACTTTTTTAATTACAGGCCAGGGCAATTGAAAGATAACAGCAATGGTCTTGTAATTTACTTTCTAGAGGCATGTGTTAATTACAAGAAAGAAACCGAAACACGCACTTATAATCCCTTTCATTGAAGTTAGACAATGAAACACATTTTGAGTATAAATATTCTGTAATAGTCAATAAGCACGTGTGTATTATGCAGAATGTTAAACCCATACAGAATTGCGAATGATGACGTCATTCCTTAGGCCCATCGGGTTATTCCGTCTCCGGTACCGACTGTGTCATCTTTTATTTCATTTATTTAATTTTTAACAATTTAAGTTAATTGCCTAAAGAAGATGACAAATTAGAAATAACAGTATGATAATGAACAATAATCATTTTAAGCATTTTTGTGACTATATCCTTTGTTTATGTACAATATATGAAATATTGTTCAGTTTCAGTGTAATATGTTAATTTCAGTCTATAAACAGTATTGTGCTCCAGTGTTAACATGAGACAACCATGCAGTGATCGAGTTCCCCGTGTAACTTGGGTCAAGGAAAGCACGGATGCTTCCAGTTCTTCATGCCTACCATGTGGTGTCTATTATCTTGATAAAGAGAAAATGTTCCAGCATTTCATCAAAAAACACAACTCGGCCCTATGGGTCTCGCTGTGTTTTTTCTATGAAATATTGGGCATTCTTCGGCTATGAAAAAAAACCCACAGGGAGTCTTTTCAGGAGGAAAAAAAGTCGGGACACGCTATTTTAGTTCCATTACTTTGTGTATGCTCAGCGTGAATTCGATTGTGAAACTTTTTGTCACCCATTATAATACAGATCCATATTAATGGACGGTCTGAAATAACAGTAATATTTCCATTGTATAATAGAAATGATTGGGGGGGGGGAAATAAATACTAATAAGAAATATGACGAGGGCATTTTAATTGATATAAATTGTTTTCTCTGAGTCCATGTGTGGTCTCCGACACAACCGGTCTAACGCAAATCGTGTTAAAATCACATCCTTTCCTTGCGAAGTTATGGCTTTTTTGCGCTGATTGAGTATTCCGAACTCGGACATGATGTGTGCAGCAATTTTATCACAACATGTATCATACACGTCTTTATATTCTTCAGTAGGAAGGTCTCCCTCTCAGGAATTTGATGTATCAACTATTTATAGTTTCGCTTTCTCTTTGAAAGCAAGGCCGCTATGTAAAAGTATATTGTAATTGTTATATGTAGCGAATAATTAACACTTTCATAAAAGTCGGCATTCTAGACATATTTACAATTTCGCTGATTCACGTTATGATCAAGCAACTGCTGTTTTGAAATTTCACTTTCCGCTGAATTGTGTTACGAAAATAATTCAAGATGCGCAAGCCGGTTACAAAGCGGTGAAACATGTGTACAAAGTTATCTTACAACATCTTAGAATAAAAGAACCCTAACCCTAAAATGATTTTCGTTGACATTAATTCGTGGGTACATTTATTCGTGGATGTATGATCTAGAGAACGTGAGGTCTATATAAAAGACATGTTTTCGTGGATATTAATATTCGAGGATAAAACCCACCCCCAAATCGACGAAAATTAGTGTCCCACGAAAATCAATGATTTCACAGTATATTTTTTTATTGACAAGTGACCTATGTAATGTATGGTTTCCTGAAAATGTTTTTTATAACCACATATTCTATAAGAAATATTTATTTATGATAATGACTATTATTAATTACTATTGATTATTATAACCACCGACAATCATACATCAGTCGTAGTTTACTGTTTGTTGATGGTGTTATTTCTTTATCGTGTTGATGTTTCTGATATGTACAGACCTGCTTTATACGACGACGACAACAACAACAAAATTTATTCTTGAATTTTTTATCACAGATACATTTTCGAACATATCTTCTTCGGGTAAGTTTTAACACCACTTGGTTTTAACGCAAATTTGTGTTATTGTCGTTTATGATACAAAGACACCACTCGTTTGTCTTTATTTTCCTGTATACGATAAGTATTTTTCACATTTATTTTGTAAACCCTCATTTTACAAATCCGCACCGTAAGCGGGCCATTGCTCTGTAAGTGTCTGTTTATTTCATCTAAACAATATACAGGCTAGACTGAGTCGATAAGATCGCAAGGTAGATCTACAAGGATAATGATACAATATAGACTAACGATAAAGAAAGAAGCAATCCTCGCGAAATAGGTCTATATTTTGGTCCTGCTACCCCGAAGTTTTATCTCTCCAATCGCATGTTCTTTTTCTTCTTCCCTATAGCAGAAACTTCAGGTCGTACCTCGGTGCAATACCCGGATGTCGGTTATCAGTCGCCATACCCAATCAGGTTTTATCGTCTGCTGTCTCATTCATTTTGACAATTTGGCAAAGACAAATAGTAATAAACACTGTAAGAACTGTATTTTATCTCTCCCAAAATGACTGAATGTTTTGTTTATTGAGCCAAAGACTCTTGTTTTGTCAGTGTAAGCAGTCCGGTCATTATTTGCACCCACCACGTAAGTTCGTACATTGATAATATACACACAGATCCGCATCTAAGGGACATGTCTGCCAGAAGATACTTAAAATTTTGTTTCTTGTCAAGTTCAAGAGTAGTAAAATATGGGATTTAAAGCAGATTTTCATCATCATCATCATCATCGACATTTATATTAACGTGCAGGGTCAGGAGCAAATACCACGAGGGGAGCCCCAATCCAGGTTACTGGCTAGCTGCACGCATAGCAGATCTCACATTTCTTTTCCATGAATCCCTATCATGAGGGTCAATACCAACTAGGTTCCACTCATGACGATCTCTCTCTGTCAGAGCCTTCCATGACATTTTCGGTCTCCCTGACCCTCGTCTCCCTTCCATCTGTATAGTGTGGGTGGCTTTGATTGCGCCACTGGAGCGTTCTACATGACCATACCAGCGTAGCCTTTTCTCTTTCAAGATCACCTCCAGGTCTAGGATCTCAAGCTTTCCTAGTAGGTCCCTTGATCTAACAGTAGCCATGTCCTCTGGCTTGACTTTGAAGATCTGTCTGATCATGGCTCTGTCATTTCGTTGTAGGCGCTGCAGGTTTTGCTTGGTCAAGGGCCAGGTCTCACTTGCATGGAGCATTGCGTTACGTACGCATGAACTGTACACTCGGCCTTTGGTCCTGAATGAAAGATGTCTGGAAGATAGGACTGGTAGCAGTTCCTTAAACTTCTTCCAAGCGGTCTTCACACGTGTGGTTGTTGCAAGTTCACATCCTCCAGCAGCTGAGAGCATGTCTCCTAGGTTAGCATACTGATATTAAGAGTTCAAGTTGTTGTAATGACATATAAGTGGACAATGGCGTCCTCCCTGGAATCGGGAGGTCGATGGTTCGATTCCCGGCCGCGATATACCAACGTCGTGAAAAATGGTACTGGCATAAGGGTAGTTGCAGAACTGGTTGTCCCGGTGTCAGGATTATGTGACTGGGTGTGGTATCATGACATATGTCTCTAAATGTGATACTGCAGTGTGGCAGCACTATATCTGTCTCAAGTAGACATCGTCTGCAAATGACTGAAATACTGTCGATGGGACGTTAAACTCAACAAAAGAAACTAAAGTAGACAAGGCAATTTTATATCCTAGTGTACGTTGCTCTAATAAAAACAAAAAAGTCAAATTTTCCTAAAATGTGATTTATAATTACATATAAAATATCACATTCCCAATCAATCCTTTTTTAATTCACTGATATAACAAATTTTCTTTCTTTTTTTCATTTATTTGTTTAATCAAAGCTGCGGTAAATGGAATTTTTATGATAATTTAGTAGCTTTCACGGAATCATACTTCAGTGCAGTGAAACCTCTTTACAACGGCATTCAATATAACAGCATCCTCTTTATAACAGCAGTAGTCTTGAAAACTAAAGTCATAAACCTTCTTTGTCTCTATTCTTTACAATGACAATTTCTTTATAAATAGCAAAATTCGATGAAACAACCGATGTTGTAAAGAGAGCTGACTGAATCTGGTACTTAATTTTGGCTAAATCTATATGGTTTGTAAATAAATTTCAGTAAACGGTAGTAGGATATTTTTAAATATATACTCTTTATTTCCTCATTTCTGAGATTATACATTTATAAATAATATGATGAAAAAATGAACACAAATAAACAACATGTAATCACAAAACAACAATTATGACATTATAGAAGAAGTGAAGAAAGAGAGAGAGATATATTTTAGAATAGTGGAGAGACAAAAGTTAACTGTGTGTTAAGCAGATAAAGTAAATATACTATATATACATATAAAGCAAAATAAAAAATAGTTATCTTCAGATCACAGAAATTAGTAACACCCCATTTAAGTCAGGATGCCATCGTTTATACAGCATGATATAATTTATGGATAGTGTAGCAAAAAGAACTATTCATTTTTCACAAATGTGTTCAAATGGATTTTCTGAAGAAGTGGGAAACTATGATTTTACATTTAAACATCTGCGTCGCGTGTCTCCCTTCCATACGCCGGCCACTAACAGCTGACAAAAAAAAAAGACATTTCGATCAACCATATACACTTTGACAACCTCTAATTAGACATCGCTGTGCGCAGCAAACAACAGTTACTCACCACAATGGTGTCAAAAAGTAACGAAGCAATGCATAAACAAGATAACCAGGCCAGATTAAGCTCATGTTTTGTTCAGGGGTGTTGATATTTCAGCCGCTGTTAAAATGGCTACAGTGTAGTTTTTTCCTGTCTCCGAACAAGCACAATTCTTCATTGATCTCCACTAAATTATTTAATAATCAAAACGTCAAAAGCGTTCTCATCTTTCCAAGTGACTGACTTACAGATGCATATCTTGTCATAACGATTGCGTCTTTTATCATTAGCAATTCATCCGTGCGTGTCATTTTCATGCACACCGATCACATGACAACAGGTGTTTCAACTAATTAAGGATCACTTGATTACAGGTAGTTTATAACAAAAACAAATGCGAACGGAAAAATAATGTTACTCAGATAAATAGAGATGAAAAATCATAAATCGAGATTTTATTGGTATAGTTGAGGTCATGTTTTGATTTAGAGTTTCATCGGATGCAAACGTATTTGAAAGAGTAAAAGAAATGTTTTTTTTTGTGTGTGTGTGTGTTTTTTTGGGGGTGGGGGGACTAGCGATAAATGATCAAGGTTTTGTACGTATCTATTTATCAGCAAAAGTAAATGTTCATTATTTGCTATGATGGTCTTATGAAGTTGAGCTGTATATTTTATATAGCTATTAAAACAATATAATTTAAAATTATCCCAAAAAGTGTTTTAAAGGATAACAATCAATATTCATTATAGTTTTTCAATACACAACGATTGTTAATCAGAAATTGTAAGACATTGAAAAAGTTTCAACCATAGAATCGAGCGGATGTGTAGTAAAAATTGAATTCTGTATTTTATTCTAGAACCAGCTTTAAAGGGTTGGTTATAAGAGGTGTGTGTGGGGGGGGGGGGGTGCAGAAATTATAAAATTCTGTGACAGTTATAGAATTTAAATTTATCATCATTAAGATGTCCCGACAAAGTATGGATCTAAATTGTGTATTGCTGTATATTCAAGAATGAAGCATGACATAAATCAGGGATCTTTATATAAAGAGACCCTGCATAAAGTGAGGAACAGGACAAAACAAATCTCTACAAAAAACAGGTGTCGATATTTGATCTGGACAGATATCATCTCGTATTCTGTTATGTGTGTAGATGTTAACATCAAAATAACCGCAGCCTTAAGAGGACATTAAGAGAAACAATAAGATGTTCAAAGACACGATATTTACGAGACACTGTCGACTGCGCATGAATACAGCACGTGTATGTAATCAGTGATATAAATATACATGTGCAATCAATGATTCATGATGGAGGTGATATACGGTCGGCTGGGATCACGGGACATTTTTTTTTTAAACAATGATGTTCTAATGAGTCAGCAATGTCGTGGGACCAAATGGCCAATGAGAAACAGATTGAACAACCCTCTAGAAGTGCGCTTCGAAAGGGCACAATCATTTCCTCGATTAAATGATAAAATAATTTAAATACATTATGTTCGATTTCATGTTATGCAACAATTGTTTATAATATAATGCTAAAGTACTGGTCCAAACCTTAAAGCTTCGGAAGGGATTTTGAGGAAGCCTTCTAACTTCCTCCACCTGTAATAAACTGGACGTCGCTATATGACTGAAATACTGTCGAAGCGACGGTAAACCCAAATAGTCAAGTCGGAAGGGATTTATATAAGTAATTAGAATTTGCTTCGCACTCGACATAAAAGTAAGTAGGAACGTTTCAGCGGGTTATCACTCATTTTAATTCTGGATTTTTTTTTTCCCGAAAATTCTCATTTATTTTTTCATAGAATGTTAAAAGAAAACCCAAAATTTTAAGATTCATGTAATAAAACACGATTAAAAGTATATTTGCCAAATATTGGGGGAAATTTTAGTATTTTTTTTTAAAATTTAAAATTTTAGTTTTAAAAAAAACATTTTTAAATTACTGTTTCATAAAGCCTTTACATAAGATGTTGAAATTTAAAAAAAGAGAAATCTGTCCGTTGAATTTTGTTATCAAGAAAAATATACATAAAATTTCATGGCTTTTGATAGTTTTTGTATATATTTTGGTCCAGACACAGTGTTTATATCCTCTCGTAACTTGTATATTCCATTCATGTGTTTGACATTATTTTTACCTGCAAGTTATAAACACATTGTTAGTTACACATTATAATAAAATATTCTGAAAAATATCATTTTGATATGTTACGAGGGCGAGTCAATAAGTAACCAGCCTAACCTATTTCGGGTTGAGATCTACCTCTTCTTTTTCAATATAATTTCTCTCCAGGGCTATGCACTTAGACCAACGGTGTTCAGGGTCCTTTCCATGGAACCACTCCTCAACTGCCGCCACGACTTCTTCGTCAGACCGGAACTGACGTCCACGTATATCCTTTTTCAAATTTGGAAAAAGGAAGAAGGCGCTAGGAGCCAGGTCTGGTGAGTAGGCAGGGTGCGGTATTAATTCATACCCATTTCGCTCCACAGCATCCATTGCAACTTTACAAGTGTGGACTCTTGCATTGTCCTGTTGCAACAATGCACCTTTGGAGAGTTTACCACGGCGTTTCTCGCGGATGGCGTTCCTCAGCTGGTCTAGCAAGTTTGCATAGTATGCTCCGGTTATTGTACTTATCTTGGGTAAAATGTCCAACAAAATAACGCCCTTTGTGTCCCAAAATACTTTGCCAGCAGATGATTGAGTCTTGAACTTCTTTGGCCTTTGGGATCCCGGCCCTACGCACTGACAACTCTGGGCTTTATTTTCTGGTTCATAATAATGCACCCAAGTCTCATCCACAGTAACTAGACGCAAAAGGAATTCATCTTTTGACCTGAAATGCTTCAACAACGCACGGCATACTGATGCTCTCCTTGCCATTTGCTCATTGCTAAAGGGATTTTGGGACCCAACGGGCTGTAAGCTTGCGCATTCCTAAACGATCATGCAAGATTGTTGAAACGGTACCATGTGAAATGCCTAATGCCTGTGCTATTTCTTCAACCTGACTTCGCCTATCTGAGTATACCAGATCTCTGACTTTATTACACATTTCTTCGTCGGTGGCATCAACTGGGCGCCCAGACCTGGCTTCATCTTCTAAAGACGTTCTATCGCGTTTAAAACTCCCCAACCCAGGATTTAACTTGAGAATAAGATGGTGCAGAAGACCCATACACATCAACTAACTTATGTATGTCCTTACCAGTTTTACCTTTTAAATGCAAGTACCAAATTACAGCACGGTACTCCACTTTTGATGAAAAACTTGCTTTTACATCACTAGCCATGTTTGACATTCAATATCTGACAAACAAATGACCGTATACATGTGTAGTTTTGTACACAGGTATAGTACATGGATTATCTTTCTTTATTTCTTTTGACTTATACAATATTGTACATCGTCAATACAAAATATAAATGTATATATTTAAATATTATAGTATAGTACATGTATTGAAACAATGCGTGAAAATCGTGGATGTCTCGGTTGATCGGAGATGTCATAGGCTGGTTATTTATTGACTCGCCCTCGTATTAAAGTATTAAGAATGCGGTCTTTCCAAGTTTTTAATGCTTTGATTTTTTTCACCATATTATAGCAAACAGTGATGTTTTACCATAACCTAAATCTCTTAATCGACAACATGGTGACCTCCTTTTTTAATTCATATGTTTTAGTTATATAGTCTAGTTAGTCTAACTAAAGTATTTTTGTGCTCGATTTTAGAAAATGGGTCAGTTAGAAAAAAAATGCTGTTCAAAACGCCTTAAAGAGAACATTTTTAGGTTTTCGCCTCTGCAGGGCGAAAACCTATTGTTCTTCTTCTGTTTTATTATTTTTCTAACCTTTTTTTGTGAACGGCATATCACCATGATAGAAAAAAGTCACATTTCTGATTTTTCTACCAGTTTTGTCCTATGATCTGAATTTGATCCTTACGTTGAGAAAATTTTCATTTTTGTTTTAGTTTTGCCGCTAGGTGGCGTTTTGTAAAAATGGCTAAGGGCTAATAACTCTGTTATTTGAGGTCCGATTCAAATGCGGTTTTTTGCATTGTGTTCCGTGTCAGAAACATAATAAAATATGATACTTTTCAATTATTTGCGTATATAAAACTTTCGTGCTACAGGAGGTTGAAAGTTCGAATCTCGAAAAAACTGTGAAATAAGGGTAGGTCTACCAAAAACCTACCCATTTTATTCAGAGATGAGATAGGAGAATTTTGTTTCTTGCATATGATTTGCAAGACATATACGCACAAAATATATGGTGTGGCGATTTTGAGAAATGCATGGTTTGTCCACAGTATGCGGTCAAACATAACCAATATTTTCGAAAAATCAACATTTTAAAAGCATGACTTTTAAGGTTATTTGCAGCTCCTGACTTTATTTTTTATTCAATCTTCAGCATTTTTTCACTGTCAATGCATTTTTATAAAACAAATAAAATCATAGAAAAAAAATCACCCATAATATGCAAAGGTCAAGGTCATATACCAATTATTATTATTTATATTGGCATAAATTAGCTCCAAATCTAAAAATACTTTATAGAAAGTATATGAACAAAGTTTTAGTTTGTGAGGAGATCTTTCCATTGGTGTTTAGTTTTTGAAGATCGGACTTCATTTGATCAAATGACCACAGTCCAAAGTTTGATCCTCTTATCAAACAATTGTAAATCCGTATGTTTCCTCTTTTTTGCAGCTCCTGACTTAATCTTTTGTTCAATCTTCATCATTTTTTCACTGTTTATGCATTTAAATAAAACAAACAAACTCATAGTAATTAACGATGAAAATATGCAAAGGTCAAGGTCATAATACCGATTATTGTTATTTTTATCGGCACAAAATAGCTCCAAATCTAAAAATGTTTTATAGAAAGTATATGAAGAAAAGTTTTAGTTTGTGAAGAGATCTTTCCATTGGTGTTTAGTTTTTGAAGATCGGACTTCATTTGATCAAATTACCACAGTCCAAAATTTGATCCTTTTATCAAACAATTGAAAATCCATATGTTTCTTCTTTTTTTGCAGCTCCTGACTTTATTTTTGTTCAATCTTCATCATTTTTTCACTGTTTATGCATTTCAATAGTACAAACAAACTCATAGTAAATTTTTTATTTTTATCGACATAAAATAGCTCAAAATCTGAAAATATTTTATAGAAAGTATATGAACAAAAGTTTGAGTCTGTCAAGAGATCTTTCCATTAATGTTTTGTTTTTGAAGATCAGACATCATTTGATCAAATGACCACAGTCCAAAAATTGATCCTCTTATCAAACAATTGTATATCCATGTTTCCTCTTTTTTGCTGCTCCTGACTTTATTTTTTGTTCAATCTTTATCATTTTTTCACTGTTTATGCATTTTTATAAAACAAATAAATTTATTAAAAAAATCACCCATAATATGCAAAGGTCAAGGTCATAAACCAATTATTATTATTTATATCGGCATAAAATAGCTCCAAATCTAAAAATATTTTATAGAAAGTATATGAACAAAAGTTTTATTCTGTGAAGAGATCTTTCCATTGGTGTTTAGTTTTTGAAGATCGGACTTCATTTGATCAAATGACCACAGTCCAAAGTTTAATCCTTTTATCAAACAATTGTAAATCCGAATGTTTCCTCTTTTTTGCAGCACTGACTTTTTTTTCTGCTTAAATATTGCAACAAAAATCTTAGAAAGATCGCTGTGAACAATATTAACAAACCATTGATCAAAGAAATGTTTTTCGAATCATGCGACTCGTGAAATGAATGGAATTGCTTTCGTGAAAGCCATTGATATCGGACTACATAACTAACAGGTAATACTCAAAAATATACTTTTGGGTAAAAAGTCTGATTAAACATTGTGACAAAAATGTTTGAAAAATTGCTGTTAACAGTATCAACAAGCCATTGAATGAAGAAATATTTTTTGAATCATGCGACTCGTGAACTGAATGTAATTGCTTTCGTGAAAACTGATGATATCACGCCTACATAACTGACAGGTAATACTTTTCGAAACATGTGACTCGTGACTTGAATGGAATTGCTTTCGTGAAAACTGAATCAAAAATATTATTTTGGGTAAAAAGTCTGCTTAAATATTGCAATAAAAATGTTTGAAAGATCGCTGTTAACAGTCTCAACAAGCTATTGAACAAAGAAATATTTTTAATGAATTGCTTTCTGAAAACTGATGATATCGCGATTTCATAACTGACAGGTTATACTCAACAATACTCTCTTAGGTAAAAAGTCTGCTTAAACATTGCGACAGAAACGTTTGAAAGATCACTGTTAACAGTATCAACAAGCAATTGAAAGAAGAAATGTTTTTCGAATCATGCGACTCGTGAACTGAATGGAATTGCTTTCATGAAAACCGATGATATCGTGACTACATAACTGACAAGTAATACTCAAAACTCTTCTTTTGGGTAAAAAGTCTTCTTAAACATTGCGACAAAAGTGTTTGAAAGATCGCTGTTAACATTATAAACAAGCCATTGAACGAAGAAACATTTTTCGAATCATGCGATTCGTTAACTGAGGTAAATTGCTTTTGCGAAAACCGATGATATCGCGATTGCGATTCTAGTTTATTATTATTATTCTTGAGACTTCGTTCTCGGCATAACCTTTGACGAAATTGTTAATTAATGACATGTGTTGAATTCGTCTGTAAACGCCATTGCATATATGCCTTCTTTTTTCAGGAAAGGTTAACCCCAGCAAACAAAGGTGGTCCGAATGTGAAAAACATGGGAGCAGTCCAACAGATGATATAAATAAAATAAGAAATGAATGCCAGGGACAGCGTTTCGTTTGGATCACTAAATATAATAACACATTTAATTATTACATAGATAAATCTTGTATCCCATCCCATATTAAAATGTTTTCAATAAAAGAGTAAATTTGACACGCTTTCTTTTGCATAATGACTATGTTTGATATCCGACGATTCAGCTCGTGTAAGTATAGGCCTATCCTTCTATTTTATAATTTATTATACACATTTTCCCAGACATTTCGGAAGTTGGAAAAAGAGGATAGTAGACTGAGGATATTTATTTACTTGCACCACAATATGATAACAGTGTGGTCAGATATGGGTGACAATCATCAAGTATATAGACTGCATTGTGTCCATGATAACGCTTTATTTGGAATTGAAACCTAGATATCGTGATATTTAAATTGGACCCATTAATAAATAAACAATAAGCTTTAAAAAGTTAGTCATTCAGGTATTTTGTTAATAAGTTAAATGTTCTATATATATATATATATATATACAGAAATCTCTACAAAGTTTGATCAATTTGTATGAGTCTATATCATAGTTATGAGCACCCTGTTCGTTTAGGTATTTAACAATAGCGTTATAATGGCGCGCGTAGTACAATGCTGAGAGAGGCTTGCGTCATCCTCTTATCTTAATCTCTTACATGATGAAATAAACCATTCTCTACATCATGTGCTGGATTGTTTTCTGACTCATGAAATACTCGCCGCTGTCTAGAATTAATATCCACAACTGAAGTGGTCATTAATTATAGACTACAAAACATGCGCGTTAGTCATTATTTGAAATCATCCGCGGTCTATTTATACCATCTAACAAACTAGCCTTTGATATTCGTGATAATTAAAATGATCTGTCGCGGCATTTTCTTCCTTTTCTGTATACAGCTGGTAATTGATGAGTTCTCTCGATATATACTATATAAAACAGAAATCTAATATCGTATCTTAAATGTTAGAGAGGGGATTTTTTTTGCATGGGAAAACGGGAAATAGAAGCCAAAGAAATTCACAGAAGCTGGTACCCAGTAGATAGTTACTTGATTAAATAGCATGAGCGAAAGGGTAAATGGTTAAAATAGTTGTGGTTACCTTTAATTATATGAGTGTAATAGGTGTTAATGTGTCTAGACCAGTTGATATACTGTAAAACCATTATATTTAGATGGTGTTATATTTCGCTGATTTTGTTAAAAAGTCAATTTTATGTATAGATATTGTCAGAGATAAATGTTTTAGAAAACACGAGGTCTAAACTATAAAAATTGAAGAGTTTTCATGGAATTGTTGCTCGCGGATAAAAATCATGCGCGAAAATTATTCCCCGCGAAAATAAATTGTTCTAAAGTATACGAAATGTCCGCTAAAATAAAATTGAAAAGATTATAGCGTCTATACGCCCATTAAAAAAGGAACTGTAGATTAAGATTGTTTAGTGAATAATAAACTTCGTCTTTGAGATAACACTATCGTATGAGAAAAGGAAATCACTTGATTTTATGTGCTATTTTTTTTTTTTTTTTTTGCACATAAATGTGCAGTGTTGATGACAGTTTCCATTTTTTCCTGGTAACTTCCCGCTGCCAAATACTTCGGTAGTTAATTATTAAGGAAGTGAAACACTGCACGAACATTAGCTTAATCTCTTTACATAAGTTATGAAATAAATTATCATGATACGATAGAAACCACCATTAAAGGTCCTCCTTTTATAGCGTCCCAACAAAGAAACGTCGAAATGGATTGGAGTTTATTTTAAGAGGCAATATAAAGAAGATTGAAATCAGAACTGCCTCGAATTCCATCGACCTTACTAAGCGCTAAATAAAACTTGGAATACTTAGGGGCGAATTTCATCGTCTTATTTCTCTAATAAAATCCACATACACTTGATTTCTAAACGAATATTGTTAGTCATTTATGTCAACTTAGTAGAATACATCGCTGCTTAATTCAAGTATTACCGTACTAAGCGTTAAAGATCAGTCTGTTTCGTGGAATTCTAGCCAGTACAGACTGGTTAGGATCAAGACTGGTTCGAGGATAGCGTAGTGGTTGACGCACTGGCTGGGGATCCGGACTTCTACATCAAATGCCGCTCGATAGACAAAAAGATTACTATAGGTAATGGATTTTGTTAAAATATAACACCTTTATGTGATGACGCATTCTACAGTAAGTAGACACGTTATAACACAAATCAAAGTAATTAGATGGCTGGGTACAGGTACTTGGCTACTTCATCCCATACCACTGTGAGTTCGAGTCCCGACAGTGTCACTAGGATTTTCCATGTGAGAAAGGTTTGAAGTAGCTCACGCTTGATCGGTAGGTCTACCTGCGTGTCTGTCCTCGCGGCCTTCCGCAACATGTACGTCCTTATATTAATTGACGTAGTCGCAGTGACGGTAATATCCAGTCACGAGGCTTAGGATCTTGTGGGACAATAGCTCTATGGTACACCAGTGGCTTTGGGTTTGAGTACCGGTCATGCTCTATTTCTCACAGGCTGGTATCATAGTATTACTAACTTGGTCGTTCATGCTTGTATTTGTAAGTCATGGGAAATGAACAAAGAGAAAACCCACTTATATGTCATTTCTAAATTTAATTGAAAAAAGCAAGCATACAATAAATAATTAGGTCACATATATATATCTACAGCAGTATACAGCATTCCTACACATCTCATGTGCTGTCGGGACATTATGGCCTCCCGACGGATTCCCAGCAAATCGTCGGGCACAACATTCAAATTTTGTTATCATCTGTCACACAACCAAACACTCCTGATACATTATGTATCAAACACTTTGCATGCGCCAAAACTGTTCATCATTTCAAGCTTGCATTTTACAGGTAAGTGTGAGCCAAACATACTTAAAAACGCAAAAAATTACTCGTACTGTAAAATCATTAATTTTCGAGGATTTAAATTGCGCATAATGTGTAATCAAGTCAATTTCATGTGACCAGAATATATATCCAAGGATATTCATTATAGAACATGTAAGGTCGATATCAAATGAACATTTTTCATGGGACTGTTGTCCACTGATAAAATCTCCCATGAAATCCATCAAAATTAGTCCCCCACGAAAATAACTTCCCGCGAAAATTAATAATTTTACAGAATCTCTGACTCAGAATTTATCTCTTATCATTTCTCAATGAAAACAAACCTCCTATCTCAAGGGTTATTGCTGGTATAAACATTCATATTCGTTCAAAAAAATCTTCCATAACAAAAAAAGGAAGATATTTTCTAAGTTGTGTAATATTTAGGAAACAAACAGGGTAATGGCCACTGAGAATCTTGTAAAATGATGGACAAGGCACTTCCAAGTAATTCAAGTCCCTGTGAAAGTAAACAGGAAAATATTGATGAAACTATTTGATGATAAATGTTACCCTGCATTCTGACAAAGAATGCGGAAATTAAAATCAACAGAAATAATTTAATTTATACCTCTTATCATAATAACATCTAGGATGCACCACAGTATACTGATGTTTTACAACCCCAAAATGTCTTCCTTTTTCATATCTGAAGAAAATGATTAAAAATATCAAATTTTTTTTTGTTGTTGTAAAATTGGCCATAATACATTGATTTCATTAGAATGGATTTGTAGGTAAGTTAATAATTCCAGTATCATTTTGTATCTACTTCTTTGGCAAACAAAAACAAATTTTGACCAACTTTAATTCAGTTAAAATTCTATAACTTGACCTTTGATCTTGACATTTGACCTTCTTTACACACTTCATGTATTTAACTTTTGACCTTAAAACTTTGACCTATGTTACTTAAAGCTTTGACTACAATCAGAAACCATGGCTAGAACAATAGATTGGTAAATGTCACAGACAAGAAACAAGACAGTAACCTGCAGATGTACACAGTTTGACATGTCACTCAGACTTTCATCTGTTTACATAACTTTTTACATGTACTTTTGTAAACCAGCACTTTGTGTTTTATTATATCCAATGAGTAACACACTTACAAAGTCATAAACAGCAGCTGTTTACATCCTGAATCTTTTTTATCTTCAACTTTATTGCAGCTTGCGACAACAATAAATAAATGCAACTGAAATTTATCAACTTGGTTTAACGGCCTGTGACAAAACCACAAATCTCCTGGGCCTATACAGGCTTGGCATATTGGAATACATCCAGCCATGTTACAAGAGGATGCACTGTGTAAACACCATCTCCTACTCTTAATCTAAACTGGTTAAAAATTCATTAAGCTTTTAAAATTGTTTTATGACCTTAATCTCACCTCCTTATAAAATATTCAAGATATATCTTTTAAATTACTTTCATCTTTTCTCAGAATCAAATATGAATTTAAATCATAAACCTCCTAATTATCATATAAACAACATTTAAATCCTTTTAGTTATAAACAACATTTTAAGGAAGTCTTAATTTAAATATAGATTAAAGATGGAAAGATATGGATAACTATAGCAGTAAGACGTGTTTTAATATTCAAATACAAAGAAAACTGTTCATATCATATAAATAATAAAAGCAACTTAATGAAATCTTCTATCATATTCCTTTACAAAATGCCAATAAGATAAACAGCTGCAGGATAAGTTAAATCCAGATTATCCAGCAAGTAACTAATGCATAGCTTATCAGTTTTTAAGCTGTTTTCTAATTATCAGTACCTGTAAGAAGAGAAGGGAACACTGTGCAACTTTTCAAACTGGTTTCAGTTTTGTGTGTGATCTGGCTTTAAAATGATCCAATTAAAAGTAGGTATCAAAATAGTAACGAGATATCACACTCTTGACTAGTTACACCAGAAGACCTAATCCTTCCCATAAATGATGTACTTCCTAAATAAGTCACGAAGAAGAAAAGCGGATGTTACTTTTTTTGTTTGGCATCTTGACAAAAATATCTGCAACTCAAGAACAGCTTGCCATGTAACATGGCGAGACTGAATTACAACTCATGAGAATAAATACGCTTGTACTATGTAGGTGCAATTTCTCCCAAAGTTCAGAGCAAAATGCATGTACCTTAAGTAACTGCCAAGTACCAGGTATGTAAAGAAGTGTTTCAATTTGCAAGCAATATTGCGGTTAACAGATTCTTTTGTCAAGGAAAGTACTTGTTTTTGCATCACTTTAGAACCATTCCGACTTTCTGTGGAAGTGCTTCAATAAGAAAATTGTCTTAAAGTAATTAAGATCTGGATGCTATCCAAGTGCTCTAAATGATTTTCTATAATAAAAAACTGATTTTATTCTTAGTACAATATAAAGTCTTAATTGATTGCTTAAAGATTGCACTTCTTGTCAGGTTTTACTTTATAGTTAAGAAAATAAAAAGAAAAGTGGCACTGCCTGAAATGTGAATGTTAGATAATTAAGTTAATTGATTATGAGTATTGAAATTTCTACAACCACATTCAACAGGCGTTTAATATCTAGTTGAGTATTTAGTAAGATAGATGTTTACACACCCAATGCTGTACCTGTTTGTCATATAAATTCTATTTTTACAAATATTTTAAATCCTACTTTTAATTAAAATGCAAAATTAATGTAAAGAAAGCCTAAGCAAATAGAGATGTTCTTTATCTAAAAGAGAAAAATCTGAGAGAAATGAAAATAATTCTATTTCTAAAATTTTAATAATTAGTTTAAAACATTAGTTTTATTTGAAAATTTAAAAATTTGTTTAAGAAATTCCTTATGCAATTTGAAAGTATTCATTCAAGGGTTTTTAATTTGGTAAATTATATAATCTGAAAATAATCCCGATATCTATACAGTTACAGGAGGTGACACCATTATGGGATAAAATGTATTCTGGCAGATTAAACGCTACTTCAAATTGTAAACATCCTAATTATTTCCAACTACAGTTGTTGATACAGCAAATATTGTGGTATTGAAGGTGCAACTCATCTGGCTGGTACCCAGTATTTAACACATTAACTTTACATTCCGGTACCTGGCGCATATTGTTTTCATCAAGATTGTATCATACGGTTCACATGGGCGTCTTGTCCGGTTCTCTCTCACACAGCTTTGCAATAAAACAACCTGTCTTAGTTTTCAATGATGCTTGATTTTTTTTTTAGTAGCTTTACATATTTTTTTAATATCAGGGGCTGGATTAATCGAGCCATTGCTTCTGAATGCCTTGGTTTCAACTGTGACAAGTCTCAGATTGGACCTGTAAATACAATCGGATGCGAAGTATTACAGAAAGATGTTAACGGTACAGCGTTGGACTCGAATTATTAAATCTACCCCCCTCCCACCTGACAACTGATGACTCAGTCACTCTTGTGTCTGGCCGATATTTTTTTCACTAAAAATTATTTTCAATAAACAGAAAGATCGGCAGTGATTTATCACATTGGGCGATTCAAACAACCTGTGACATTACTAGTCATGAAATATTAACAACCAGTTCTCTTTGATGTTTCGTTTTTGTTGCTTGCAAAAGATAGCAATTCTAAACACTTTATTTACTGTCAAAAAAAAAGGGTTTGAATACCTTGAAAGCAGTTTAATTTTTCAGTGAAAATATCATTAGCGCTTTTACATTTTTCTGCCCTAACTTTTAATGGGTAATTCAGTTTTGATAATGAATACATTCTCATTCTAAAAAAAAAAGATCAAACACTTCCAAATGAATGGAAAGTTATCTAAATATAGAACATTGACATCCTGCTTAACAAATTGTAAAAAAAAAAAAAAAAAAAAAAAAAAAATGAGAAAAATCAATTTATGTCATTTCAATTTCAGATAAATGTCATACTCAAATATTCATACAGACTCAATCAAAATTGTAATTTTATTACTTAATTGATATTTTGAAACTTAAATACATACTAAAATCATGTTTGAGAAGTCTTCCTATGAATAAAGTACACCAATACATTAAAGAGTAAAAGTTTGCATTTAAATTGTGATTTTGCTTTTATGTTACCAATTTCGTCCATGCAATACATTTATCCATTTTATAAATGCAAATAAGTGATCAGTGAATGTTAAATGATGAAATTCTTCATTCAAGAACATCTTAAACATTTTATGAAGATAATAAAATGTTTCTGAATCTTGAAATTTTGGAAAAAGAATTTATGTCTTTCTGCATATAAAAAAATGTATATAATGTTATATACATTGAGCTATCTGATTAAAAGATATCAGTTAGAATTCAATGCAATCTGAGACCATACATGCACATGTGACTTTAACATGTTTTAAGTAATTTAATCAAAAGAATGTAAGTGTCACGTGCAAACACAGTATTGATGAAATCACAGTTTCATCCGATATTTTTACCCTCAGTGTTTACTTTGATAACTAATACCATGAAAAGCCTGAGGGAGACATCTGAAATAATCTGACCAACTTAGGTCTCAAAGGTGACAGAAATTAACACCTTCGTGTTGTAACTACGATACCAGAAAATACCTGGTCCCTAAAGTGACAAAACCACAGGTGACATAAAAAAATCTATATGAACTTGTGAAGGTATTTCACCCAAGCACAGCTTGTGGTATTAAGTGATTCTTTTTGAGTTTGGTAGGATTTTTGAAAGATTAATTTCCTTTTCATTTACTTCAAAGAATAGAGAAATACATGTATTCTATTTCAGATGTTTTAATGCTGACATAATCACACTGCATAAAAAAATAGACAAATTAAATTACTGAAACAGAAATTGATAGTCAGGATTATGTGAATAAAACCACATGCATAATTGTATCAAATACTCATTGAACACCATCAACTATGGTGGCATTTAATTCAAAGCATTTTCGCACATATTGATAACATACTTTTAAATAAAGCCTTGAGCTCACTTAGTGAAGAAAGGCGGCAGTCCATTCAGGCACAATAATGACTAGAAGGTTGTAGTAGCATGCTTATGAAAGATTCTTGCAAATGTCTAAGGCTTTTTGGAGAACATCTTTTGCTTCTTCTCTGTTGAAGAGATCACTATGAAGAGCAGCTTGACCTTGAAGACGAAGGTCGCGAATTTCTGACCCATAATCGACTGAGGTCTTTGGCGAGGAGGCATTGCAGTACCCAGAGATTGTAGCATCATCGCTAGAATCGTAGGATAAATCTAGAATATCTGCGGATGAGTTTGAGCCAGTGCTACATGCGCTTAATCTTTTATCCATGTCCTTGTTTGTGTTCTTCAGGATACCACGCCTGCGGGGTACCACGGTGACGGCTAGACCACCAGCACCAAGGGTATATGTTGAGCTTTCCCTGCCAGATGTCGTCTGCTCGAAATTGAAAGCACCAGCACTTGCAGTATCACAGATAGTGTTTTTGGCATTGTTAATTGACAAATTATCGGGCGACTCTAGCGCTGAGTCTCCCTCGCTGAGATCCATGGGGCGTGCAGATAAACTGCCACCCTTTTTTGTGGCTTCATTAAGCTCACACCCACTGTCACCAGCACTGTACTTTCCCGTCTGCTTCAGGATGCCTCGCTTTGGCATTCTGTGAGAATCAAACACCTTTGTTGAGTTGCTAACGGTGATAAAGACTGCGTCTGTGCCATCCGTTGCCAAGTCACTGGACTTGGACTCGGAACTTTGGTCACCATTTGACAGAGTCTGTTTCCTCTCATCCCCCTCATCTTTGAACACACTGTCAGCACTAGCCTGATTATTAATATTTGGGTTAGAGTTCTCAATTCCTTCATTTCTCTTATAAATGGTTTTAATACTATCATTGCACATTTCCCCAGATTCACTGTCCACAATTTTAGGCTTCTTAAGAATACCCTTTAATGGCTTAACAGTCTTAGGTTTTGTTCGGTTTTCTGATTCCCCTTCATCACTTTCTGACGATGATGACGAAAGACTCTGGTTTGGACAGTTTGGCACCGGCTGTAGAACCATGGGAGGCATGTAGGGTTGGTTGTCCGGTTGGACTCGGTGACCCAGGTTGACCCACCAGTGGGAGACAATGTCTGTAATTGTGGCACGTTTGGCTGGGTTTGCAGTCAGCAGATGTCGGATAAGCCCTGCCGCTTCTGGAATGAAAAACAAGCATAAAATGATCCACTGTTGTTGTTTTTTTTCACAAAGAACATTTAACACTAAGAAACCCTCAAGCTATTTTTAAAGAAAAAATGGTAGAATACCAAAATGGTTAAAAAAATATCTTTTTTTAGAATCAATTATCATTTCAAAATTAAAAAAGAAAACACACTTGCAAATTTTAATTTTACAGTTTTGAGAACCTTCAGCCTAAAATACTAAATAAGATTCTATAAGGTGTCAGTTTCTTTTTCAATTTTCATGAGAAATATCTAGCATTATATAACATTTGTCGCTAGATACAAAAGAAGCTACAAGCAGGAAGCTAATTGCTATTAAGCACAACTCAGACAGCCACCAATTAACTCTGACACCCTGACAGAATATATTATTACTGAAAATCATAACTGGTCCATAAAATACATCCATGTGGTGTGTTTAACAACTACCTGATGACAAACAAAAATGTT
>CM037778.1:18775846-18825846 GCA_021229015.1 Solen grandis | reverse complement strand
ATATATTTATATAAGCACTTTAACTAGTTTTGCTCTCACCCCTCGAAATACATGTTTGATATTCTTAATTCAGAAAAACATCCCAATATCCCGTGGTCTGCTGGAAGACATGTTGATTACTCTTGACATGAATCTGGATGAAGTCCTTGATTACAAAGAAATGGCGCAAGGTATGGAGCAGGCTAGGAGAGAGAAACGTGAAGATCGCAGGAAGGAACTGTCTAGAGAGTCTACTATGGTGTCAGAGAAATCAGGTATAAATTTCCGTTATGATATTTCTCAGACAGAGCTGAAGTTTTGATTTTGTGAATAGAAAATATTTCCTGCAACTTTTCTTGTTATTCACGTTTCCTGATATTTTTTTTACACCTTTATGTTAAACTCAAAATTCCTGGATTGTAATTACTGGTAGAGTGCCTATTTTTTGTTAAGTAAAACCCTTATAAGTTATTTCAAGACTGTTGTCTCTATACATGAAATTACTTAATTGTTTTCATTCATTTAAATGAAAATGGCTTTTTTGTAAATGAAAATATCTTGTGTTTTGAAGGTCATTTTCTTTAAAAAGTAACTCTTTTAAATACCAAGTAATTTTTTTCTTAATATACAAGCATAACATAAACTATTTCCTCAAAATGTGTGTTTATTCCAGCCCATTCTGCTGGGTCAAGTTCAAAGATTGTGCAAGAAATGCTTCTAAGAAAGGAACAGGAGGAGGAAGCTCTTGTTGTAACACCAGTCAGAAAAGCATCATCACCCAAATCTCAAGGAAAGAGTACCAACACCTCGATGTCGTCGAAAACCAAGAAGTCCAGCGACAAGTCTTCAGAAAAGTCAGCTGTTGGTAAGAACACTGCATCCTCTGCCACCTCGCAAAGTAAAGGTACTGTCAAATCAGAGGTGGTCAGCACGGCAGGTGGTACCACCAGGTCAGATCATACCGCCTCCCCGTACCTGGAACCTCCTCCGCCGGACACTAGGCTGGAGCAGATGATCCTGTCCACAGATGAAGAAATGGTGGATCTTCGCAAGAGAGACCGGGAAGGACTGAAAGGATACAATGCCAAGGTGAATTGTGTGTTGTGATGTGCTGTGTACTTTACAATGTGGTGTGCTGTGTTTTAACCCCTCTGATTCTCTGGTGTGTGCCATTTTATTGCATTGATAATGCCCTTTAATACAACATTAGACAATTGTAAAGCCAGATCAGACTGAAATGAATTTTCTGTGCTACCTAGCTTCTCATCTCACTGTGAATTTGATTAGAACAGTAGAAGCAAACAGTATCAAACCAGATCAGACTGCAAGTTATTGCATTTAACCGTAAATGCCTGATCTAGTTTTATCCTGGTGGCATAAGTAATTTTTTCTATAGTTTTCATGTGATAAAGGGTAAGATCTGTTGTTTCCTTCTCTGTAACTGTGTGTGATTCTTCTATGCTTGCTATTGTATCATCTAATTTCCCTGTCTGTTCAATCTTTTAAGACAGCAACAATATCTCTCTTTACCTCATGAATATTCATGTGCAAATTTTTGACTTAATGAATATTGATTAATAGAACTTTAAGTGGTAAAACTTTGAAACAATGTATTCTTTTTTTATTTGGTTTGCCAGGGCTCAAAATTAACACTCGCATTTCGGCAAAATGTGAGTAGAAAACAAAGTTTGTGAGTTATGTTTTAAACCACTAGAAATTTTTTGCAAGTGAAAATTTTGGCTTAAACATTTTTTTAAACATGCCTAAATGAGATAATTTCAATAGGATAATCAATAACATCATCAAAACTAAACAATCCTAGCTTGTTTTTAATATCACAAGCGAAATTTACACTGGTAAATTGTATGACTAGTATAAAACGCGGGTTCGGTCTGTCGATGATGGTACACAAAACATGGACACATGTATGTTAAAACATCTGCTGTTTTCAATTTATATTTCCCCTAATGAATATTAATACTTGATACCGCTTTTTGTTATTATGATTCTAATTATTAAAGTTTAAAATTATGATATTAATTAAATTTTCAATCAATAAAAGTTACCCACAACCTCGTATTGACCTTGGAAGCTTGATTTACACTAGTCCTTGTTTCCAATGGAAACACGTCTGATGCTGATTTCGATCATCAATTGAACAATGTCAAAATGAAAGATATCCAGTTTTTTTATTACATCTTGTGATGTCACTGAACTTTGCACAGAATCTGAAATCAACAAACCAAAGAAATCACATAGGTCTAACGCACTGGCGTTAAAAAACACTGAAGAAATGGGAGAAGGAGTTGGTTGCCAAACTTAAAATAGAGTCTGGGCGCAAAATGAACACTTGCATTTTTGGCAAAATGCAAACAGAAAATTAAGTTTTCCAGTTATGTTTTAAACCACTCGCATTTTTTTGAAAGTGGGAAAAAATATTAAATTTGAGCCCTGTTTGCAGACTGTGTTGAATCTGAACTATAAAATTGTATAAGCAAGCAGAGGAGACCCTGATCAGACAGCTCCTTCTAGGACCACTCTGATCTGGGTCTGCTCTGTTTTCCAAAATACATCAAAATGAGTCTATATGAGATAAAGGGTTTAGCTAATATCACGAGCAATATGGATTAAATATCTAAGGATGAGGACTTTTAAAGAAGTAACATAGTTGTACATTTCTGTGTTCAGTACTAACTTCCTAAAACTCATGGTGTCCCATTGAAATTCAGATGCTCAAGTTCTAACAAATGATTTTCAATTAATCACTTGATAATAGCTCTTCTTTCATGACCATTGATATTGAGGAGTCTGGCGGACTACCTAGCCCCCAAATGTAATTTTAGATCCACTGCTAGAATGCTAGTGAATTCTGTTGAAATGTTAAAAAAAAAATCTTGTACATTTGAAAAAAAAAAGTGTTTCAAAAAACATAATTATTCCAATTTTCTTTCAAAATTCTTTTTTTTTTCATGTAAAAATTATGTTGCCTATTTTTTCTATTTATTTGCATATTTGTTCTTGTAATTCTGTCAGCAGGAGAAAGGTTGAAATATCACAATAGTGTAAGATGATATTGACAATGTACAAAACATCTGAAATTTTTAACCAGATTTTCAACGAAAATCCTTTTTATAAGCATGGCATACATCATTGGATGTGTAGGCAGGCGATATTTTTTCGTTGGATCTCTCCCATAAGAATAAAGATACAGTTTTCATACTTGGTAGGTAGATATCTTATGGGAAGAGGAAGATTTGAATTGAGTTTCAGGATAATAGGGTCAATGTCACTTACTAAAAATAGATTTTTCCTTTCTGTCAAATGATCAGATTTAGTAGATACTTTATGGGAAGTGGAAGATTGGGACTGAATTTCAGATCAGTTGGGTCAAAGTCACTGTTACTAAAATAGTTCTGCTTGCCTAGGGCAACACTTGAAAACCTGGTTTAGCATAATTTGGTGTGTTTCTTGTTGTTTTTTAAATCGCCAAATATGCTAAATGGCACAAGACCATATTCTAGTAACTATATATTTAAAATAAAGTGATGGATGAATTAATTAATGATGGATGAATCTTTCTCCTGCTGAAACATTTCTGTGTATCCCTTATGCATGTTTTACTGAAGATATCAACATAGAAGGAAGTTGTAAGTCACTTGTTTTTTTTCTTGTAATAAACACATTAATTTTATCAAATATAACTATGTATTATTTACTTAAATAGCACTTCTAAAATTTAGAAAATTGTTATAATGAGCAAATCATTACCATTAGATAGAAATATATATATATATCCTTTTTTTTTTTTTTTAAATTTCAGTTTAAGATTCTGTCTCATGTAATTCCCTAATTAATTCTCAAATTAGCAGCTATATACATCTAATGTCTTCTGCACATTTCTTTACTTTATATGTTGCCTGTATAGCACTTTAGTTGGAACAATTTAAGTTTTAGTTTTATCCTAACAATGTATATTCACTTTTAGATTTATCCTTTGGGTATCCAAAAACAGTAGCTTATTTATAACCAACATTGTGTTATCTGCTCCGCCCCCACACCCTTAAGGAAATAATTATTTTGCATTATTCTAAGTTTTAAGACACTTTTCTTCCAATATTATTTTATTGACTTAGTTTTGGGACCTTGTTTATTTGTTTATACAAGCATTTTTAGTGTTATATATATCTGCCATTCAATGTGAAGCTTGTCTTTCTATATCATTTTGTTGCATGTTTGTTAAATGTGTCCTTTGTTTTATATGTTTTGTGTGTTTCACTGGACTATCTGTGTTTGCCAAACATGAACCTTCTTTACTTTTACTGTGTTATTTTCTTGTTTTAATATATTTTGCATGTCAATACATCATGCTGTTATTATAAAGTTGAAGAAACTGAATCTAATTATATAGATTGAATAGAAGTTAAATTCATCTCTTAAGGTGAAGTTAATAAAGTTAATTCTGAAATATAAGGTACAAAAATAACCTTGCTGTACTTATTTAGACAGCATACATGTATTATGTTTGCATAAACACATGTAAAGTGTATTATAGTTAGAAAAAGTTATTAAAACAAAAAAGCTTTGATGATAATAAAAAGAAAATATATACCGATAGATACCAACATGCTTTTGTAAATGAAAACTGTCATATATATATATATATATGCTGAATTTTGTAAAACACAAAACTATTCGCACATTTGTGGACCAAATGTTTAACAACTGTTTCCCTGTTTGTTAATGTGGTACAGCTTACAGAGACACCAGGAACCATCAAAACTGGTAACAAGGCAATAGACGATCACTCAATGACCTGTACCATGAAGGGAGAAATCGGAGACATGATCGATGACTTCCGGTCCAAACGTTTGCAGGAGTACTACGCCGTTGTCAAGATGTGCCGCAAGAATGACATTCCTTTGACACAGACTCTTCTCGAAAGAGGTAATATATTATCTGACGACTTATTTTGATCATACTCTTATTTATAGATACTTGGTGATGGTATGATATTAGGACTGAAACAAGTCAATTATTTTTACCTATGTACCTATCTTACTATTACCAGCGGGTACCTGTGCAAATATAGTCACTGCATAAAGATAAGTCTCAATTGATAGGTACCATAGCTTGGTTTTCACTGACCTTTTCTGTATAATAATTTTCAAGATGGCAATGCCCCCTAGCAGTACATATAATGAGAGAAATTTAAAAATGTATGCTAGAAATATTCACTTCATGATGTAAAATGTCATATACATTTATCATAATCAATAAGCATATAATTTCAACATTTGTTTTACCTTATTAAAGCTGCAATATTACTCAGAATCAATGCAATGAATACAGAAAATAAGGTAAAAATATGAAAATTCAATTTTTTCTTTTGGCAATATGCAAAATATTGTCTCTGTAGGTCAGACAATTAGCTCAACTGATGTTGATAGAATCACCAATATATTAACCCTTTCCCTCATAGAGGACACCATGAAAAGACCTATGCAAACAGCATAAAACCAGATTAGCCTGCCAGTAACTCGCAGGCTGATCAGGTTTTATGCTGTTTGCTGCTCCTCATTGGTCTGGAAATGAGGATTTTGAAATTAAATTTGGTAAGGTTTAACTGTGGCTTTCTGCAGATCAGGCTTTATGTGATACCTATTGAGGGCGTCAAAATGAGTCTATATGAGGGAAAGGGTTAAATCATGGTTCATACTAAAGTTCTAAAGCAAAATTTAAGGGTTTTTTCATGTGTTTTTAAAGCCTTAAATTTAAAAATTAAGGACTTTCATAAACAGAAACTAATAATTATGCTTGAAAATTTAAGGCATGAAAGGAATGAACCTAAATTTTTAACAACTTGATAAACATCTTTTATGATCAATAAAGTAATTTCTAATTTAAGGATTTTTTAAGTTAAGTTTTAGGTTTTTTCAAGGGTTTATAAGGCAAAATGTGATTTTAATAACACAAAGAACTCTGGAATCCACTAAGCTCTGTGGCATAGTCAGATCAGCTATCATGCATAATCTCAAGAGTTTGTAACCAAACAGGTGTCTGGGAAGTGTCCCCATGTCTACCCTGTGTGTTTATATGTGTCAGGCACCTGTTGACCGAACAATTTCTCTTCCTAAGCCATTAAAGTTCTGTAAAGGAAATGAATTCCCAGTAATGTGTTCTGGAGTTGCATAATATTTTTCATCAGAGAAATATTTCACTAAAGTTGAGCACTATACTCCCAGATGAAGTGCATGCATAGCATTCATAGATGATAAATGTCCACAATCTATTACAAACTGAGAGTTTCAAAACATTCTGGCTAAATTGGCGTATCTGTAGTATTGCATCTTTAGACAAACTACAAATTTTAGAAATCTAAACATGTATACCACAACATTCATATTCATTTTGACTACATTTGTGGTTAGTAATTTAATATTTGTTATTCAGTATATGTGTGTTCTTAGAAAACAATAAGAAATTTCTGTGCAATATACTGCTCTGTACTTCTAACAATTGATGAAACTCTTTATCAAATTTCCAAATATATGTATTAACAAACCTTTACCTCATGAATATTCAATAATTATATCAATTGACTTTTCGTGCAGACTGTGTAGAATCTGAGCTACATTTAATGAGCAAACAGAGGAAACCCTGATCAGACAGCTTCTGGAAGGAGCTGTCTGATATGGGAGATAACTTTGTTGGCCAATGCATCAAAAGGATGTTATTTTTTTACTTGCTTGAAAAGGTGACATTTCATGTTCTTAATTAATTTTGTGGTATTGATTTTTTAATCTTAATAGTGACTACATCATTAGCCAAGGTAACGTTGAAAAGTTTTGTGTTTTTGTTATCAGTGTTTGCAGTTTTCCAAAACCTACAAAAAGACATTCAGCATGATTGAAAACACACATGTACCAGTAAATAGGGAATGGATGTTGTACAACACATTGTTTATTGTTGTATGTTAATATATCATGATGGCACAGATTTTAAAATTTAATTAAGAAGACTTTTAAATTTTTATTGTTACACCCAAACGTTTGTACTTGCTTGTTTTTTTTGGGGGGGGGGCATTTAGATTTACCTTGGTCAGTTCTGTCATAATATCTTGTGTAGTGCATATCTTCATATGCATATAAGCCAGAGTTATAACTTTACAGGAATATTAATCAGTTTGAGAAGCTGTGCACTTAAGAAATTCAAGTCATAGCCAGAGCTATAGCTCCTTAGTGAAAAATGGAAAAAGTGGGTGCATCCTCGTTCAGTGAACACATATCTAGCCTTTTTTGTTTGTTTTGAAAATATTAATCAGCTGACAGGTATGCAAGCCAAGCCACCATGATACCTTACATTAAGCATTTTTTCCCTCAATTCTCCTTTTGCACCTTAATATTTAAGCCATTTTTCTGTTGAAACGTTTCAATGTTAATTTATGTATTTAAAGAAAAAAAATACTACAGCATTGTTTATAATTGGAATGTCCTTGATTAAAGACTGGCAATACAATCTGTGATGATCAAAATTTGACTTGGTCTATACAGTCAAAAAGTAGTATTCTGTGGTATACTAGTATTGTCTAAGGGGTGGCTAAGTTATAACACACAGGACTGCTAATCCAAGGGACTGGGGTTCAAGTTATTAGATTAGGCCCTAATCCAGATCTAATGCTAACCCCGAGCCTCTATGGCTGAGTGGTCATTACTTAGCTCCTGAAAACTTGATGCAAAATCTAGTCCAGTCACCCTGATTTTTCATGTGAGTCTTTCAGCTGCTAAATCTGTGGTTCCTAAGTGCCTCTGTGGACTGCACTTAGGATCTTTCTCCATTTGTAATTTGCTGTATGTTGCTATAGCACTGAAATATTGTCACAGCAATGGTAAATTAAAACAAGAGCTGTCAGAGGACAGCACGCTCGACTATTCAAAATGCTTGTTGGTAAATAAAATGAAAGCTATTTCAATTCTTGCCCTTCGCATACCCTGTACATAATAATAGTCAAAAATGAAAAACCTTGATAGTCTGACACCCCTTAATATTTCTATGATGTCTAAAATCAGTCCCATGCCTAGTTACTCAGACATAAGCACAGTAACTGTGCATGCAAAACTTAACCAAAAATCCAAGTAAGAAAAGGGTCATAATTTGCATAAAATTCAGTCCAAAAGTTATCTTCCTTGGTTTTCTGATGCCCCTGAAGACACTCCTCAACTTTCTAGTCAATTACACAAGCAGTTTCTGAGATATAAGCTGGAAAGTAGCTTGAATGCAAAAATTTAACCAAATTTCTAAGTTAAAAGGGTGCCATAATTTTTAATATATTCAGTCAAGTGTTATCTTCCTTTATGATACCCCTAGACAAAACCATCAAAAGTTCCCCTAAACATATTCATAAACTTTCAAGTCAATACCATAAATGGTTATTGAGATACAAACTGGATAGTAGCTTACATGCAGAACTTTAACCAAATTTACTATTGCATGCAAAACCTTAACTAAAATTTCTAAGTTAAAAAGGGGCCATAATTTAAATTATATTCAGTCAAGAGTTATCTACCTTGGTTGTCTGATGCCCCTGAACATATTTACAAACTTACAAGTCAAAACCATAAATGGTTATTGAGATATAAGGTTGATAGTAACTTGCATGCAAAACTTTAACCAAAAGCTGCAACGATGACGCCGACTCAAGGGCGACAATAGCTCTCATATTCTTCAAATAGTCGAGCTAAAAACTACTGATACATATTATACAGTAGGATTGGATATTTGAACTCAAGCTGAAAACTTCATTAAATTCTGAAACGTTATTCACATATATGTAAATTTTTCTTAAAATTATGAGTAATGCTAAATTGAGGTTACATTATTTACTCACAGTTATCTGAGACCATATTTTACCATACCATTGCCAGTACTCCTGTACCCACCTGAGAGACCTCACAGTCAGCTGCAGAAGATTCGGCATCCAGATTCTGCACCGCTTGTCTCCGCCCACTTTGCTGATCCACCAAAGCGTCCCAGGACACCCATAGAGGTCAAGCATAGAGACAAGGTTCGAAGGTCAAAGAGTGGGAAGCTGCTGATAGACAGTCGACACAAATATCCATCTAATAAAAGTGTCGCTCCTGAACCAGCGAAACAGAATTTGTCAACAGGGCGGGCAGTGATCAGACGACGGGTGGACTGTTGGATGACATTTGAAGAATATGAGAGACTGACCAGGTATTTAGATTCTATTGTCTTAAAACTAAATAAAAAAGTTAAAATCCTATTTATCTTACAAAGATTGGACAGAAAGCAATCTCACTTATGAAATGTTGTTGACACCGATGGTGCTGATCGCATGATCCTTGATGTGCAGTAAACCCTGGTGTTCGAAACAGGTGACCAAATACTCTTTCATACACACCGGACCATCCTGGGTTCAAACCCGTGTTACAATTGTGAAATGTCAGTTGCTTTACTATGCCATCTAGACATCCCAAAACAGTGCTTATAACAACGGTATGTGAGAGAAACAGAAATGTCAGATTTCCTCTCTTCTCCATTAAATGTCAAGAGTAGGATTTTTTCTTATAAAAGCATATCCTCTTTGTGCGTGTCAGTTTTATTCCTTTCCTGAATAACAGAATAAAATCTATCTCCATTTGTATGTAGTAATATCTATGATTGAAAATTTTGATATCAGGCATGAAAATGAATTTTATGAAATATTCAATGATATTAGTTATGATAAATTGCATGTGGAAATATCTTTTACAGACATATGGCTATCCGATTCCAACACTTACATGGAAATGCGCAGACAAATGTGTTCTGGCCGGGACATCTTCTGGACAAGTTGCGACTATGTATGCCTCCATATGACAAACCATCGGTCAGAGATAATGAAATATCTTTATATAGACGCATCCATCGGACACCTGCCGTTAACTATGGGTTTGAGGCAACTGATACTTGGCCAGTTAATGAATCTAATTATGTTCAGGTTGGAATACATGATCATTTCAAAAATAAAACAATTATTTAACTGGTGACTAGAATTCAAGACGAATTGAAATGGCCTCGTTTGTCAAGAAGGGGGAAAAAAAATGGAAAAATCGTAAAACTGTGTTTGTTTCTTAAATTCTTATGCAGAGCTGTGTTTCAATGTGATGATGAATCTGTGATAATCAGCAATTAGTGATGATAGGGTAATAGCATTGTTTTGTACTTAGTTGATCAAAAAGTGATGAAGGCCGATTTTTACTTGCACTAAGACGGCAATCTTTTTTAGCAGGTGTTTATTGTTTAAATCTTGGCTAAAGAAACCATTGTTAAAAATCATGTTAATATTTGTTTAAGACATACATGTATGTAAATTATTTTGATGATAACCATGGTAAATTGTTAACCCAAGGTATTTTAACCAGTGTTTATACAGTTGACTGCCTAAGCCAGTCTGATAACTGTATGTATATTTTGAATAAAAATACATCTTAAGATGCTTTCTTTAAATTGATTCAAAAGTACAGTCAAACCTGTCTTAAGCAGTCAGTCAAGGGAACAAGTGAGTGACTGCTTATCAGAGGTGGTTGCTAAATGAAGGTTAAACATATAACAAAATGAAAGTGTTGGTAATATCAAAGACTGCTTAATACAAAGTCATAAAGGCTTGGAATATTTCAGTATTTGAGAACATTCATATATGCATTTAGGTAAATATATAATTAATAATATAATAAATAAGAATAAAAACAAAGAAACACAACAAATGACACAAACCAGGTTTTAAAGTGTCGCCCCAGGCAAGCAAAACTATTTTTAATAACTGACCTTGACCCTATTGACCTGAAAATCAATCCCAATCTTTCTCTTCCCACTAGGTATCTATTAACTAAATCTGATCATCATACCTCACTCCTTGAAGTTAACAGAAACGAGGAATCTATTTTTAGTAATAGTAACCTTGACCCTCATCATTCTAAAAATCTTTCCCAATCTTTCTCTTCTCATAAGGTATCAACTTATCAAGTATGAAAACTGCATTTCTATTCTAACAGGAGATAATCGATGAAAACGAAATGTTTAATGCCCACCCATCAACAAACCCATTCTAAAAACCAGTATTTTTGTTGAAAACCTGGTTTAAAAATGGTACTCAGGTGAGCAATATAGGACAAATATATCCTTTCAAGGTTGATTGCATTCGTTTCTAAACCTACAGACATGACTAATAATTAACTCTACTCTACAGGTAGATTGTATTATTTATGGATCTGAAAGTAGAAGTTTAAATCTCACTGGGAGCAAGACACTTTCATGACCTCCCCAGACTCCAAGTACTGGTCCAACCCTGGGAACCATCTAGAGGGATAAGTATAAGTGTCAGTCAGAACTTGTTTCCCACTTCCCAAGAAGACATACATTAACCCTTTCCCTCATAGAGGAAACCATGAAAAGACCTATGCAAACAACATAAAACCAGTAACTTGCAGGCTGATCAGGTTTTATGCTGTTCGCTGCTCCTCAGTGGTCTGGAAATGAGGACTTTATAATTAAATTTGGTAAGGGTTAACTGCGGTTTTCTGCAGATCAGGCTTTATGTGGTACCTATTGAGTGTGTCAAAATGAGTCTATATGAGGGAAAGGGTTAACTAGAATCTGTTCCAACAAACAATAGGGGTTTTCTGCTTCAGTATTGCACACTGTTTTAAACCAAGTCAGTTTGTAAGATCTTGCCAAATGTCATATTAATATTAACTGATATCAGTAGTTCTTTACCATCATATATTTGCAACAATACAATTATGGGAACAAATGCAGCAGTGTACACAAAATTTAGTAATATGCAACTTTCTTAGTATATACTAGTCCAATGTCAAATTTGTTTAGTACCGATATAAATGGCCTGAAATTACCAACAATTCAAAGTTACACCTCAAGGAAACAGCAACTAAAGGAATATAGTAAAACTAGACTTTAAGAATAAAATATTTATTTCATTCATCAGGCAAACATATACAAGCTATACAATTAAATTTACAGATTTATAATTTACATCAACACACTGACTTTTGCACATTTGCAAATGCAACTGAACTGGACAGAGTATTATGGATAAATTTTGTAAATGAAAATCAAAAGAATACCATGAGACTGTCCAAAAGACCAGTTTTTTTTTTTTTTTTTTTTTTGGTCCCCAGTCAAACTGCAAACAGCTGCTGGCTGGAGTCAGTGAGTTCAATATGTCATGTTATATTCCATTTAACCAGCCCTGCTTCCAGTTAATGGTAATAAATCACTAACATGAGCATTTGCATCCCTGTTATATAGTAGTATATAAAATACAAGTAGGGCACCAACTTGCAGCTGTTTGCTAATGTGAGTGACCATTAGTGTTGCAGATTATGATTCTATTTCATCAAACTGGTATAATCAGGATTTTTTTAAATGAGGGTCCAGTGACAAATTTCTAAATTTTGGGGGGACCTTTCGACCATGTGAGGCTCAAAATGGACACTTCTGTGTGTCATGGAAATGAAAAACCATAAATGATGTGCAGTGTATGGCTAATTACACCATCATTATACAACTTGAAGCTCGGGTTTGGTTAATTTTCTGTTTGGGATCACAAAGCTGTAACCTACAACTCCTTCTATATACATATAGTTATGATTTCTTGATCAGAAAGAAATACAGAGAGAGAGAGAGAGAGAGAGAAGAAGAAGAAGAAAGAGAGAAACATGTTGCTATAAATATTACAGTACATATAAAAGTTTTCAAATCAGTCCTTAAAGTGTGTACCAAACTTTCACAATTGAATGCTTTATAATAAGGCTGACAAATTCTGAATGTCAAATGTGCACCAGTTAAAATCTTATATTCACACGCAGACAAAAATAAAAATCTATACATGCATGCATAGTTTCTAAACAAAGTAAGCATCCTACCTTTACTAGAACTTATTTCTTCTGAATTATTTCAAGTTGTCCTACAAAAGGAAATAAGGTTGTTTTTTTCTGATATCTATTGCCATGCCCTATTACAATCAGCATTGTTGTATCATCCAAATTAATCTCCACTAGTGTCCAGCATTTGCCAAAAGTGGATAAAAGAGTTATCTTCCTAGATTTTATCCACACACACAAAAAGTGTCATGCAGCTATGGCTGGTTTCCAGCACAGCGGATCACAAGTGGAATGGGAACAGTTTGATGCGGGTACAGTCTGTTGGGTGGCGTAGAGCCAGATCACACTGCAGGAGGAGCTCCACATATGGAGGCCAGTGGCGATGGTCTATGACAATGTAAGGGTTGTTTGGGTCATTGCGACATGCATCCATCAGACTCTAGAAAAAAATAAAATTTTACAATAAATACTGTATGTGTGAAGCATGACTTCTTCAGAACACTACACTAAAAAAATAAACTTACGTCAACAGTTTTGTAAACTCAGACTTGACATTTTCCAGACTACTTCTGCACATGTGCACTTTCCGCAAAAAATATTTTAATGTAAATAAGCCAAACACAGATAATAAAGAGCAAGAATTGATCATTTATTATAATCTGATGACTGATGAACATTATGTTTACCTGTACAATGTTCTTCAATGGAAGAAGTGTTTCCAAGCGCATATTTTCCATCCCTGCTACTTTCTCCATCTGCAAAATAATTTTTCATTTCAATGAGGAAAACATTGTGTACAGGACATCCTCACTTCTGGACATTTAAACAAAGCAAAGCACTGTAACTCTGACATCATGTGTTCATCTATTAATCGAACCAAATGTTTTGTTTTAGATAAATATTAAAAATGTATGTGTGCTTCAAAAACTGCAATTATCAGTTGGTATTTTAAATTCACAAGCCTGGGGATATAACTCATTTCAATAAATTTTAAACTGTAATCTCAGTTGCACAACTACATACGAAGGCAGATAAACCTGTAACGTTTCATCAATATGGGATAAAACACTGTTACAGAATCTCACAGACAAAAGCAAACATTAATGTCCCCAAAACCAAGTGAGTGCAAACAAACATATTTCCATAGAAAGATAGTTTAGTGACTTACCATTACCCAAATCCTGACCCCATGTTCTCAAAATTAAGAGGAACTTCAGTATGATTTTCATAATGACTCAGTGTCAATCTGTGCCCATTATTTTCAATAGGGATCTGAGTATGATACTCAAATTTGAGCCTCAGATCATACCTGAATATCTTAGAAATACGGGGCCCGATCAATGAACAATCATTATATATGATTCTTATAATTACATGTAGGTGAAAGCTGTTGAGAGCAAATGTCATGAGTTCAATCCCTTCGTTAAATGAGATGAGGGTATAACAATAAAGAAAAAGATCACAAAAACCTAAGTTTACCTTTTTCTTGACTTTGTTGAATGCTTCACGGTCAGGTAAAGGATAATGTTTATCTAGGAAAGCCACCTGAAACCATTACCATGTTGGATAAGTATTTAAAATTCAATAATAAAACGAGCTATATTCAAATGAACGCCATGCCCCCTCATGTGGGCTTTAGAGCTTGGGGGTCAAGATCATTTGAAGGTCAAGTTTACCTGACAGGCAGAGTTAATCAAGGTACATGCATGCACCTGTGTAGTTTGGAGGCTGCATGTTGAAGGACTTCCATACTATGGTCCAGACAGACAGACTAAAACCAATATGCCCCAGATCTATCAATGCGGGGGCATAAAAAAAAATTTTCATCCCATAATAAACTTCTTTACCAAACTGCAGAATTCTAGTGCAAGTAAATTGATATTAAATGGTATACCAACAGTTTTCAATATACTTTTGGAAAAAGTAAAAAAAGAAAAGGAAATAAACTAGAAATGTGTCCATAAGACACAGACGCCCCACCATTTTGATGACATTCAGGTGATGAATAATATAGAAGTTTGACAGTATTTGAACATTTCCAAAATACACTGTTATATTTATCAATAACACATTAGAAACAATTCTATCAAAAATGAGCATTCTAGTACAAAATATGAAGAAATAGTGTATTTGGATTTAATTTTAAAATTTCTATTTCAGAAGATGTTGAAAACTTTGAAATAACTGCAAAGCTTTTTCAGTCTGAACTTTAACCCAGGAGAAACACTCATCAAAAATGAACATCCTTGTCCACAATTTGAATTAGTATTTAAATAGACCTTTTCACCAGAGCTTGGGCAAAACTTGACATCATTGGTACTTCCATACTGTGAAATCATTTATTTTCATGGAACACTAATTTCGCTGATTTTGTGGAGGGTTTTATCCATGAATAATAATTCCAATGAAAACTTATCTCTTATATACCGTTAGACCTCACATTTTCTAGAATATAGATCCATGAATAACTGTATTCACTAAATCACATGTAGGTTTTTCAGTTCTGCTAAAAGACTTATTTTTTTATTTTTTTTTTGTTTTGTTGGATGTAACTTCCCACTGACAGTATTTCAGTCATTTGGAGACAATGTCTACTTGAGACAGTTATAGTGCTGCCACACTGCAGTATCACACATTAGACATGTGGCATGATACCACACTCAGTCATATTATCCTGACACCAGACCAACCAGTCCTGGAACTATCCTAAATATACGGAGAGCCAAGCAAGGGAACCATACCAGTACCATTTTTTTTAAAACTTTGGAATGTTACTTGGATCAAACCCACAACCTCCCTCTCATGAGATGGACTCTCTAACCACTCAGCTGCTGGGGACGCTCCAACAGACCTTACCAATCAATGACTGGTGTAATTCATGAATGTATATTTACAATTAGGTAGCTAGCTATCTAGGCTTTTCTTTGCTGTATTTTGACTAATATTGTATGTGTTACACCAGCATTTAATGGGTCAGGGAAATAACAGTAAGGGTTTTTTGGAATGCTCAAAGAATGTTTTCTAATTCCTGAGTGAAATGGTCTATACTTGCAGGAAATTCAAAGATGCTGGCATGCCAACATTAGCACCCCTATTCTATGAATACCCAAAAGACAAGCTTAAGTTTAAAATTCACTGAATCTATCCACTGAAAATGTAAGACTGTTTTACCATGGAGATGATTTTTCCATGTCACTATTTCATCAATGATCATACTTACCATTTGCTCTGCTTTTTCTTTATTCATCTGATCTACCTTCTGACATTTTGTTTTCAGTCTTTTGTAGACACTGAAAAATTGACATTCTTGAAATAAAGTTCATCATTTTGTCATCCACAATTAAACATTCTTGGAGGGATTTTTTTTTCTTATACTATTTTCTTTCATAGGAATTTTTATATCTGTATTTCATTTGACTACAAGGAGAAATTATAATCTTACGTTAAATCAATAAATGTTCTATTATTTCTTACTGTTATTATGGATTTAATTTTCTTTTGTTTCTTTTTGTCTTCCCATGGAGATCCTAATTGATACAATGTGACATCAGTCTTTTTAATGTGATATCCCCTTTTATTGATATGACATCATTTTTGTGTCACCTGCTGTAAGTGAGGTGACACATAGGGCTCACTTATCCATTGTCTGTCTGTCCAAAGAACACTCTTGCTTATTGATATGATTGTGATCATGTCATAATTTACCATGATTTTTATTAGAACAAGATCTGTCAACACAGCGATATTTTAAAATAAGCATGCAGCAAGTATTTTTCACAATAAATATGATAACATCTTTTACAGTGAAAGATATGATTTATCATTTATGAATATTCACCAAATGCGTTGAATTAAATTTAGACATACTGTATAATAAAGACCAAAATTTTTATATTTAATGACTGACATTGTATTCCTGTGAATTACATATGAATAAGATTTCGGGAGACTAAGTCATGGAATTACTGTTTTTTATTAACAGCTCAACTCACTTTCCTATGGAAGTTTTGTTAATTCAAATGAAAAAGCCTGACAGATGGATCTAGGAAAGATCAAGTCTATATGAACCCATAATCCCATGCAGACATGTTTTGATGTCTTGGCAAATAGAGCAGACACCTTCCAGGCAAAGGGTTTCCTCTGTTAGCTCATACAATAATCTAGCTTAGATTCTACACAGTTCACATGGCAAAGAAAATTCCATTGTTTTACATACCATTTTAAATTCAGTAATTTGTACATAAATATTCATGAGGTGAAGGTTTAATGTGACACTGAGATACACTGTAATAAATAATAGTAATCAGCCAAACTGGAAACATTTATCTGAAAACTGTGAGTGCTCAATGGCTAACCTTTAAAAACAAGAGGGCCACAATGGCCTTTAATCGCTCACCTGATTACAAATGAGAAACATACATGTATGTTGCATTCATCAACACAAACTTTTCTTATAATTTCGACAAAGATTTGACTAAAAGTGTGTGAGAGATTATGGTCATAAATATTGTCATAAAGACTGCAGATGATTGCTTAAGAAATGAAGATGCTAGAGTGTAAACAAAGTCAAATATGACATTTTTTTATATTAAAAGGGGCATAACTCCTGACCTAATTGGCTGATATCAACCATAATAGAACTTGACAGAGACATTATGGTCATAAACATTGTCAAAAAGATGATTGCTGAAGAAATGAAGATGTAGATGTGAACAAAGTGAAATCTGGCATTTTTTTTTATATTAAAAGGGGCATAACCCCTGACATAATTGGCCAATATCATCCATAATCAAACTCATCTGAGAAAGTTTGAAGATGATTGCTTAAGAAATGGAGGTGCTAGAGCATAAACTTGAAAATTTTTGACGACACACAACGGTCACAAAAGCTCACCCTGAGCTTTGCACTAAAACTTGCTCAGTCTGAAATTTGATTTTTTTTTTTTTTAATTTTCTTTTTTCTTTTACTGCATGCATTAATTTGTTTCCTGGACACTTTTCATGGGGATAGGGACAAATTATTTGCCATATAGATTCTAAATAATAATGATTTGTAGTGAACAGCGTTAAACCTAATCAACTTGCATGTTATTCTTTTTTTTTTTGACTGCTTCCTAGTAGTCAAGGTCTGAGGTACTGTCACTCACTCTTTCTTTGACAACTGTCCTGTTTCCTGGAGCTTCAGCTCGGCAGCATGGATCAGGGCCTCTAGCTCTATCTGCTGCTTCCTCTCTCTGCATCAGTAGTCAAATACAATGTACATAATTTACTACACATACTGTCACAGTAACTGGATAAAATTAGAGCTAACACATTCACTACACTGCGTGACTCAACAAAATAAAAAGATCCTGAATTTTTTGTAAAGCATGAAGGATGGGATAATGCACATGATTTTCTATATAACATAATATATAGTTTGAAAAAAAAATAGAAAAAAAAAAGAGGGCAATGACGGCCCTAAATCACTCACCTGAATTCAACTGCTAGAGAGAAAATGCTTAAGTAAGGAAAAAAAATTACACTTAAATTATATAGTATTTAAATTTTATTAATTTTTAGTTCTGGTGGCCATCATGGTAGGCAGACCTAAATAATTTTAGCTATTTTTGCTGAGTACCACCTAAGGATCATTCCTGTAAAGTTTCATCAAAATCTGCTCAGCCGTTAAGAAGATGTCATTTAAATATTTTCTATTTTTAACTCTGGTGGCCATTTTGGTTGGCGAATTGGAATGATTTAAGCCAATTTTGATCAGTATCACCGAGGGTATTCCTGTATAATTTCATCAAAATCTGCTCAGCAGTTTAGGAGGAGATGATGTTTAAAAATTATTTTATTTTTAGCTCTGACAACCATCTTGGTGGCGGACCGGAATGATTTTAGCTATTTTTGTGCTGTATCACCAGGGGTGTAAAATTTTCTTTAAGGTCACTCTTCCTTTAGGATGAGTAGATGAAAAATTTTACTCGTCCTTAAACAAAGTTAGCACGTCCTAAAATGATTTTAAATTTTTGCATTCTGTAAAGTTGTATAAGGCTTTTGATATTTTGCGGAAACACCGCAAAACAATTTTTCTTTTTTTCATCAACTATGGAATACCAAAAACCAATGATCCAGGGCTTTTCTTGTGCATTTTGTTTTATCGTAGGCGCTTTGTTGCTTCCTACGTTTTAACTCTCGCTTTTTTGTGTTTTTGTCATATCCGCCACTGAGAAGCGTATTCACTGACAATGTTTTCGCCATTTTGACTGCCGGAAACAAAACATATTTGCAGTCCCGGACTGTGTCGCAGTCCAGGAATGTGCCGCAAACTAACAAAAAAACGTATTGAAAAAACACCGTTGAATACTGTGAACATGTCTGCGCTAGCACTTTACGGATCTTTCTAAAAAAATGAGCATCGCTATGGTGATATTTTGTCAAAATTAGCATCCCCTGATCAAGTAAAGAGATTTATGATCTCGATTAACCATCATCACAATATGAAATTCATTTTTTACAGAAACATTTCTTTCTTGACCGCAAAAAGTTACTTATCAGGTCGGACGAGTGGTCAGGAATATTAAATACGAGCCGACGAGTGGATTTTTACAGCCCTGATCATCCAATGATCATTCCTATTGAGTTTCATAAAAATTTGCTTAGCAGTTTAGGAGGAGATGTCGTTTAAAGATTTTTCTATTTTAGCTTTGGCAGTCATCTTGGTTGACGGGTCGTAATGATTTTAGCTTTTGCTCAGTACCACCTATGGATCATTCCTGTAAAATTTCATCAAAATCTGCTCAGTAGTTTAGGAGGAGATGTTGTTTAAAGCAAAAGTTGACGACGCATGATTGACAAAGACTGATCACAATACCTCACCTGGGCACTTCGTGCTCAGATGAACTTTAAAAAAAAGACATGTGTCAGATGTGATTCAGTGAAGATGAAAGAATTCATATTATGGCTGTTGGGTCTAACATCCTGCCTATACTCTTTATATATATGTTTATTGAGTTTAATGTCTCACTGACAGTATTACAGTCATTTGGAGACCATATCTACTTGAGATAGATATAGTACTGACATACTTCATTATCACGCCGTAGACATATGGCATGATACCACACCCAGTCATTTTATCCTGACACCAGGCCAACCAGTCCTGGAACTATCTTTATATGCTGAGTGCCAAGCAAGGGAGCTAAACTAGTACCATTTCTTACGATTTTGGTATGTTGTGGCCAGGGATGAACCCACTACCTCCCGCTCCAAAGGCAGGTGCTCTAACCACTAGGCTTCCAGGGACGGTAGAATTCCCATATGTATTAAACATGTCTTACAATGATAAAATATTAGATGTAACATCAAACAAAAATATGTAGTTTCTATTTTGACTAACAAATATTCTTTAAAACAGTGTTAAAAAATAACTCCTATGGTAGGTAGCAAATTCATCTTTCAGATAATATTTTCAAGTTTAACAGAAACATAAATAAGATTTAATCTTTTTATTTATCTACTACCTAGTATATGGATGTGTATTTGATCACATGACACTCTCTCAACTTAACTCATGCCAACCTCAATGATAGTTGACCCTCACCCTTAATTTACATGAGGGTGCCTAGAGTATTTTTAGGTGGCAGCACCTGTAATAATAATGAGGAGCACGAATATAATTAGGGACATCATACAAAAAGCTCTTTTCCTCACCAATATTGGCAGTTGGTTTTTGTTTACAAACCTTTTGGCCATGTACTGAGGTTCATGAAGCAAGTTGCTATTATAGGTAGCAATTTTGTTACTGCTTATTTCAAACCTTTTATCTGGTATTAGAACTTGCATTAACTTCTTATATAACAAGATCGTCTGTGTACCACTTTTCTTAAAGGTTATGAGAGTTGTAGTCAGTTCCTTTTTGGCATTAAACAAATTCTCTGGAGCATGAAGCATTTCCCTGGGGTTTTCCACTGCAACAGGGGCCATAAATGCCACACTTTTTTATTTTCCCACATGAGGTTACTGTATATTATTCTCACATCTGGTTGTTTTAGGAACAGTGAGGTTATTACTCTATTAAACACTTACAACAAAGCATATATTTTGTTTGGTTTCAATTTTAGCCATTGTGTAAAAAAGGCAACCTTATGAGGCATTATGGGCAGTTACTTCAGCCATAATCAAGCTCAGCCAAGATCTTGTTGCTAGTTAAAAAGCTGACTCCAAGTATGGTCAAGATCATTCATAAATGTAGATGTTATAGCATTTCCAAAGCGAAGTCTGGTATTTCTGATATTTAAATGGTCAGTACAGACAGACAGACAGACAGACAGACAGACAGACACTGTATATACACACATATGAAGAAGATAACAGAAAAGATGTACTACTTTCTGTCAGTAACCTGAAATGGAGAAATAGCTATTTATCATTTGAACTTCTTTAAAAGTTTACTACAGTTATTATATATACATAGTGAATACATCAATTACCTCTCAATTGCTTCTGTTATGGTCTTCTTGTTTGTCTCAAGGAAGCTACAGCACTCTGCTGACATGCTTATCCTTTTCCTATAGTCCTCACAGAGCAGCTTGAACCTCAAGTCATGGTCATATGGACAAGCTATAATAGAGGTTAAAAAACAGAGTTCTGACAACACAGCATTATGTTTCATGGCATTACAAGGGTTTGATTAAAATATATTTACTAAAGGTGATTGTCACCGCCACATCCCATCTTATCTGCATGTAATATATATGTGAGTGTAGGACATGACATAATGTAATTTGTACATGATGATATGGATTTTGATTAACCCTTTCCCTGGTCCAAAAGCGAATAAAACCGTAACTCGGGCTGATCAGGTTTTATGCTGTTCGCTGCTCCTCAGTGGTCTGGAAATGAGGATTTTATAATTAAATTTGGTAAGGTTTTACTGTGGTTTTCTGCAGATCAGGCTTAATGTGGTACCTATTGAGTGCGTCAAAATGAGTCTATATGAGGGAAAGGGTTAAGGTTGGTCAATGCCATATTGCAGCTTCATATCATGTGCAGACTTCACCCTTTGAATTTCAAATGTGCTTGAGAATTGGTCGGAAAACATACCGTATCTTAATTGAAGATAGGTATTTATTTTCAAGAGAAAATCATGAAATTAGTATTTTTTAATATGGTAGAGATAGTAATGTGGCTGCTTTGTGCTTGAAGTATTTGCTTTTACCTTTTACTATCTTGTCTTTATGATATGGCATAAAGAGTGTTATTCTTAAATAGGCCCCCATTTATGTGAAGCAGAGGTAAAAAAAAAAAAATGAGTTAATAGCCTTTAAAAAAATACTTATTGCTAGACAAATCAATATATCACTGATAATTGTCTTCAATACAATGATACAATCAATACACAATTTCAATAAAAAGAATCAATGACAGCTAGTTGTGCAACTTGGAAATTGATTCTGCTCATCTTTAATTTTTTTTTTTATTTTGTTGAACAGTGTAATTAAATGATAATCAAATGATAAATAACAAACTATCATACTTAGTAAACTGTTGTTGTTAAGCTGACCAATATGTGACTTCAGCAGCTTGCATCTCTCCCTCACAACATCTGTGTCTGTGTCTAGATTCGGTGAGCTGCTATCAAGGCTTGATGGCAGTGATGGAACAACATGTTTTGAGTTTACACTCACTTCCTTTAATCTACTCTGAATCTTAAAGAGAGAGAGAGATATAAAATTGATGTACGGACATAAGCTGAATTGATAATTTTAATGTCATAAAATAATAATGTGAAAATATATCAGCTAAGTTTCAATTACAGAAGACAAGTAGTTGTTCATATAGTTAAATAAAAAAAAATGGAACCATTAAGAGACATTAATTTAGTTTTTATTGAGCATTATCAAGGTTCAGATTTCTGTTGGGGACAGAAAGGCTTCCTGCTGTTTAGATGGGTTAGATTTAATATAGAGCGCAGCTGGAGACTTGGCAAAGGCCCAGCTTGCAAAGTGAGCTCTGCAGTAAGGCATAGCTGTAATTTTTTGTTAAAATACTAATGCTCTGAAAACTTTTGTCAGACACCATCTTGAATGTTTACCACTGGAGAAATTGGCAAAAAAAAGGTATACCCAGGAGTTATTGTAAATTTCAAGCAATGTGGCATGTAAAAGAATGACAACTCTTGATATGCCACAGTGGTGTTCTGGGTAAAATTGTCAATCGGAGTACCTCGGTGATAAAAAAAAAAGCTTCTATCCATTCTGTTTTCTATTGTACTTAAGGTATGTTTATCTAAGTACTTGCAAATTAATTTCATATTCTCAAATGGCTTCCTTATGAAAGGAAAAAATGATTCTTTAACTCTTTCCCTCATAGAGGACACCATGAAAAGACCTATGCGAACAGCATAAAACCAGATCAGCCTGCTAGTAACTCGCAGGTTGATCAGGTTTTATTCTGTTCGCTGCTCCTCAGTGGTCTGGAAATGAGAATTTTGTAATTAAATTTGGTAAGGTTTAACTGTGGTTTTCTGCAGACCAGACTTTATGTGATACCTATTGAGGGCGTCAAAATGAGTCTTTATGAGGGAAAGGGTTAAAAGATCATGAAATATAATAACACATAGTTTCCGTGTGATGTCATAGGCACTGATAGGACTCTTTTTGGCAGCCATCTTTAAATGTATAAGTTAATGCTGATCGAAAGTTGAGAATACTTGCTGTTTTTAAATCATTATGGTGCTTTTATTTTTCAATCTATCTTGCTGAAATTTATGTCAAATTGACCTGATTTAATTAATCATTTTAAATATGAAAATGTTATTTTGATAAATTCAAAGGTAATAACTTTGTAACCAAAAAAAGTTACATTGTTAATTTTGTTCAAGGATAAACCCATACTTTTTTTCTTTACTGTGCATTTATTTTTTTGTTTATACATACACATAAAAAATATCTCATCCTAAAATATACATTTCAAGAGCTTTCTAATGGTGTAAACATTTTGATTTTTGGAGCAGAAATAACAAACTAAAACAAAGAAAATGAAGTTTTGCTTCTATGTAATTCATATAAAATTCCCCTGAATTTGCCTTTAAAGATGGCTGCCAAGAGAAGGGAAATTTACTGACGTGGGAAATATGTATATACTTGAATAACAAAAGATAACTTTCAGTGTAGAACACATAGCTGCTTACATAATAAAATACTTATCAACAACAGGCAAAGTGCATCTAGATCTCTTATCTGAAAATTTTACATAAGGTTTTTAAGTTTAAATTTGTTGCTGTTTTTTGCTTTGATTATTTATTCTATTTATTAGTTAGACTGTCACTAATGAATGCAAGACGAAGCGTACCACTGCACTAGCATATCAGGACAAACACAAAGATATAAGATAGTCGTGTGATCAAATATTTAAGTATTAATATATACAAAAAGTAATGAGGAATAGAATTATATATATATAATATATATATCTCGTCCAATGAAAGCCAGAAGGGGCTATCGGCCTTCTTTTTACATATGCTGATAGCCCCTTCTGGGAAAAATCTATTTTGAAAAAATAATTTATAAGAAATATCAATATTTCAATTACGTGAAAAGTAGTATAATCTGCAATCACAGCAAAAATATTACAGGGATTGAAATATTTTGGAAAAATCTATTTGGAAAATATATAAGTATAAAGTGACAGTAATTATTAATTTTATAAATATGGCTATTCAATAAAATACTTACTCGTATTACAGCTAGAGGGATAATTGACTTCATATACTTGTTAAGTTCTTTCAAATCCATAACAGAAGAAAAAAAACAACAACAGACATACAGGACTATGTGCTAGCCCCCCTTCTGCGACAGGAGGCAGAGGACGTTATGATCACTTTGAGGTTGGTTTCTGAAAATCTGCGGACACAGACCCTAAGAAGACTATTTACAAGAGGATCTATGGGTGACTGTTCAAGATGACGATCAGTTTACGTCATCAAGACAGTTAGACTGCTGAGGGAGGCCAGCCACCTGATTGGCCTCGGACCGACACCGGCAACATCAGAGGACCACGGCGAGGATGGAGAGGACTACTGATTCAGTGTATTATATGGGACTGCAGGTGTGTTATAAATGTATATGTCGGCTTTTCATGTATATTGATTGACTGTGCTGAAATCTGACTTGTATCCTATACGTTTTTTTTTTCTTCTATTTTTTACTTTTATTCTTTTCATGGTATTTGTGAAAACATTCAACTGTATATTTGTATGCTGAATACTATTTTTATTTTCATTTTTTTTTTTCAATCACTCATCGTTGATATTTTTTTAATATTTATTATATAATAATTCATATTTGGGAATGTATATAAAAACCAGGGATTTTTTTTTTCATTTTTCTTCCCATCTTCTTACTCATCATTGAACCAAAAGTTGTTTTTTTTCTTCCTTTTTTTTTTGCATGTGTAAAAAGGTATTTGTTAATTGTTTGTAACTGTATTTATTTTTTCCATTTCTTCTATTTTTTGTTATTTTATTGTATATATTGTGTGCTATATCCATATGTATTTACATTTATGAATTCATTAAATGTGCTACTTAAGTTAATTTTTTTCCAAATTTTCATATCAAATTTTCTTTATTTTAAATTATTTTCATTTCTTTATTTTCTTTGCAATTTTTCAACGTATTTAATTTTATTTTTTTGTACTTTTTTTTCAAAACACATTAATGTATTTTATCAATGTCTTGTATGAAACTCGAGTTCATCAACTTATATGAACAAAACATCAGCTATCTTCATAATTCATATTTTGCATTTCACTTCATTTGTGTTCATTTGTATGCTATTGTTACAAGTTTATTTGTAATAAATAATAAACAAACCATTTTGTGTTTTCAGTCATCCCAACACACATCCATTTCACCTTATTAATGCTTTATTAGCCAGTGCATCACCCCTAATATCAACACTATGAAATATTTAGGTGGTAGGCTTCGTCCGAAAATGATACGTTAAGGCAGTGGTACGCTTGTGCAATGATACACTTTGTCACGCTACTGTCTGATAATTTTTCAATAATTTAGATTTACACTTTCTGATATTCAAAAACTAAGTTTCATTTTTAATACACATGATATCTGATATTGCATAAATTTATTATTTGTGTGTGTGTGTGTGATGGGACGGGGGGGGTGGATCTCAGACTTTGTCCAGTATCAGGGTCACACAACTTACCAAAATACTACCGAAAAACCGGAATACCCCCCAAAAATAGGGATAATTAGCCATAAATTGCTAATTGCTGTTGTGTTTGTTTAGTGTTTTGATGTTAAAAATACGAAGTACCATATATGGAAGTCAGTAATTTATGAATCCAAGTCAAATCTAGATAAACAAATAAACAAAATGCTTAAAAGCTTGCCTTTTAAAATGTAACATGATCTAGAAAATGATGTCCGCGGGGGGTGGGGGCTAATCGGGGTCTTGACGTCTAGACTCTAGAATGGTTACGCGGATAACCCCTAAATATTTACCTGATATATGTCACTTTCAAGCTGTTTATTGGTCGAGATAATGCGTTCAACTGTTTCATTCATTTTCATTCTTTTTCAACGAATACTCTGTATAAAATCTGTAAATACTGTAGAAAGATGTCAACAATATATTCGCTTCAAATAGAATATTTTTGTTTTTGTATTAGGCGCCATTTTGTTCAAAGCAACTGGTTTCCGACTTTTTTTATTACTGTATATTTGTAGCTGAACGACTTTGGGTACCAGTCCAGGATCAGGTTTATACGCCGGGCTCACCGGGTACGGTAGACGAACGGACCATTTAGAACTTGTAAAAACAAAAAATTAAAAGGAATGTTTTACTTTTATCAATTTCTTCAGTTTTGATCACATTAAATCCCGATGCTTAATATTGATTTTTTTTATATGCTAATATTTATCCCAGTTTGTTCTTCATAGAAGAATTGTACCAATGTACTTGTTTGTTTGTTTGGTTTATGTCCCACAAACAGTATTTCAGTCATTTGTAGACTACGTCTTTTTGAGACAGATATATAGCACTGCCACACTGCAGTATCACCCCGTAGACATGTGGCATGATACCACACCTGGTCACATTCTTACACTAGGTCAACAAGTCCTAGAACTATCCTTATATGCCGAGCACCAAGCATGAGAGCTATTCCAGTACAATTTTTACGACTTTGGTATGTAAAGGCCGGGGATTAAACCCAAGACCTCCCGCTCCTGAGGCTGATGCTCTAACCACTGGGAACGTTCACCAATCAATGTGTATCAATGCTCCAGAATTTGCCAAAGAGGAAGGCATATGCAGTAGCACCAGATCAAAGAATCATTTAAGTCACAGGAATACAATCTATATATAGCTGTTAAAAATGCTCACAATGTATATGAGTCAATATCAATTTTCGTCTAAATCTGATTTGAGTAAAAGTAAAAAACTGACTGCTATCAATTCAAACTCTCATTAACTATATGAACTTTAGGAACCAAACAGAGTGTGGAACTTGAATATGCCACCTAAATAAGCAACAGTTTAAACAAAAAATAGCTGCAAATGCAGTGTGTCGGTGGTTGAGTCCTTCCTGTAACAATTTTTATATCCAGCTTAATTCTCTAACTATTTAAGAAATCTTACTTATACTTTGTTGGCATATTAAAGTAATGAATATTTGCTGATATTATGCAAGAAATAAAAAAAAAGTCATAAAATGTAAATTCTATGTATTTCTACAACTGTGAATGAATTTTTGAGGCTTTTTGGCATAAAATATTCAGCTATTACATATTTAACAGCAAATATATCATTCTCATGTTATGTAGTGCCTAGGACAATGGCAATGTGTCAAACTTCCACATTTTTTGTTTTAGAAGGTGCTTACTCTGTAATTTTATTTTGTAATATAGTGGTTGTTACAGGTAGGACTCACTCGTTACATGAGTGACATAAAATGTTACAGAAAGGACAAATTGATAAGGAAAGTTATCCTTTGGTGTTCATTTGGTGTTGTAAAGTCAACAATTGCATTTAAAGATTACATCTGAGTAAGAAAATGTTGTTTCATATAATGAAAGGTTCTTAAACACTTCAGTATCTGACAATTTCGTTACAGGAAAGACCAAATGTTATAGAAGTGACATATTAAACTATGACCACCATCACCTTCAAAGTTTAACAGTTACTGCAAAATCTCATTACTAGCAGAACTTTAAATGATGAAAATTGTACAAATGACATCATTTAAAGATTTAATCCAGTGCTTACAGTGAGTGAATCAACAAGTTGATCCAAGCTCTTGAACCTGGTTGCACAAGAGAAAATGTTATTCAAGGTTTAACTTTGGCAGTCGGGTCCTGGATATGCAGTTGCTGGGGAACAGGGTACCAATGTTAAACATTGTGTAACATTTTCTCTTTGTAATTTGGCTCTGGCTTCATTTTTCATATAGCATTAAAATAGTGTAACACATTGTATGCTGGGATACAAAACAACTGCCTTGAAAACTTTGTCTGCATCTATATGAAAAATGAAATTTTGGCAATATTTTTCAAAAAAGACAAATTGGCTGGAACCAATATCAGGTATTACATATGTGAGAAACTGTTTGCAATTTATAAAAGGACTGCTATATCGGTAGTCGGCATAAAATTGGTTAACATCTGCACCTTTGTGTTCAAAAAGGTAAATTAAATAGCAGAAAGACAAACATCTTAAAATTTTTAACATCCAAGTGTTTTAACAAAACTGTGTTAGAATTCACATGACAGCATCCGGAGTTCTTATACATAAATGGTGAACCCTTATTACACCGACAGTGTTTGTTATGAACATATGTTTATAATGAGTTCAAATATGGAAAGATTCATATGGCTTATTTCGAAAAAGCATAATATTAGACCTAATGCAGAATACAAGAGGTACAGGCAGCAAGGGTTCACTGTATATGTAGTCACAAAGTATTTACTAGACCACTACAACAGAGAATGGGTTCAAGTATAAAATAAAATGGAAATTGTCATCAGGAATTATGAAGTCTGAAATTTAGACAAGGATCGCTAGAGGCTTTCATTCACTGTGTAATGAGAAGATGATGATTGAATCTTAACTGGCTCTGGTATCAAAAATATGTTACTGTAGTCATACTAGCACCTGTCATGCAATTTTGGGGGGCAAAAAAAAGCAGCTGGTATTCTTTCTACCGACCTGGTACACGCACTGTACAAATATAATCATCAACACCAGAGTCCAACACTAATCCTGGACAAAGTCTATTCTTGTATCTTACAACTACATACTTACCTACACAGAGTGCTGGTTCTGGTATGTTCATATTAGTCTCCTGGACCCCCTGACTATTACTGATCTGCCCCTGACTCTTCTTCCACCCCTTACTCTTGCCCCACTCTTACTAACTTCCACCCCCTGACTCTTACTGACCTCAGCCCTGACTCTTACCTCAGACCCATGACTCTTACTGATCTTGGCCCCTTGACTCTTTCTCCTCGCCCTCTGACTCTTACTGATCTTGGCCCCTTGACTTTTCTCTCCTCGGCCCCCTGATATACTGACCTCGGCCTCATGACTCTTACTGACCTCAGCCCCCTGACTCTTACTGACATCGGCCTCATGACTCTTATTGATCTTTGCCCCATGACTCTTACTCTCCTGGACCCCCATAACACTGACCTTGACCCCCTGACTCTTACTGACCTCGATCCCATGACTCTTACTGATCTTGGCCCCCATAACACTGACCTTGGCCTCATGACTCTTATTGACCTTGTCCCCCTATCCTGATTTCCTCACTCACTATTATTCGCCTCCGTTCCCTGACTCTTTTTTTTTTTCTGCCACCTCTTTCTTAATCTCCTTGGCCCCCTGTTTCTTTATTTCCTCTGTCCCTTTTTTTCCTGCCCTTTCTCTTTCCCTTTCCTCGGAGCCCTATTACATTACTAAGCTCAGCCCCCTCACTCTTACTCTCCTCTGTCCCAATGCTTGTAGGCTCCTCAAAGCTCACAGTCTCAAACCTCACATCGGTTTTACATTCCTGTCACCCTACTTTATTGTTAGTTTCGTCGACATGTACTTCCACTGGCAGAAGTACAATGAAGTGATTTGGAACCCAATTACTTTTTACCATATTATCTCTGGTACTTGTCCACATTATTAAGACTGGGGCATTGCCGCACCTAACCTGTTTTGGAAGAATTAACCTGTTCAAATCTTTTCAGACAGTTGAGCATCCTTAAGCTGTGGATAAACTGAAGAAAAAAAATGTATTTGCCAAATACCCATGAAGCTTCCATTTGCCCTTATTTTCATAACTTCCATTTCATAAATTGTTTTTATTAAGTCATCATTCGAAGTAATTCTGAGTATTGTTCTTATTGTTTTGCGAGGTTATCACCCCTTCTTTTCTCAAGTCCTTGTGACAGGAAATCATTGCCTAGGTACATTGTTTCATGAAATACCATCTCTATGATGATTCTGACTCTTAATTCAGCTCCTCTCTTAGTTGAACCATATGCAACCACAAGAGGGCAAGCAAATGAACTGAAAAATGAATAGACGAGTCACGCCTGTAAAAATGCCCTGTCACACCTGTAACAAAATATCACCAAAGGTTGGTTCCATGACTTAAGATGAAATGCAAACTATATATGAAATGGTTAAAGTTATAGAGAATTAGCAGGAGTCTTATTTCATCTTCTAGTCTAACATCCATTTCAAGTATGTTTTTGTAAACAAAGAAATGTCACTACTGTAACATGTAACAGTCACTCCTGTAACAGAAAATAATCAATTTATTGGTTCTCTGGATCCCATGCACATATAGCTGAGGATAACATACACTTAATATAAAAATGATATCCCAACAGCTAGAATACCACAAAACATCAACAAGTTTGTCATAATACATTACAAATATCTTCTAAAATGACGAAAAAGTCACTCCTGTAACAAGTGTAGTCACTCCTGTCACAAAAAAAGCATGTTACAGGAGTGACTGTAACAGGAGTGATATATTTTGTGATAAAAACCTATTTCAAACCACATGAAGTCTCATTAGTTGGGGTAAACACTTTTTATACAAAATACACAACTTGTCTGAATCAATTGCACCAACATCTTAATACAATAGCTGTTGAAAAAAAAGATACAAGCATAACAGATGTGACCCAATAAAAAATTATGCATAGTATGTACTTGCTTTTCTGGCATCAAATGCATCTTCTTTCAAAGTTTTTCAAAATGCCGCCTTTTCCACTTGTACAACAGGAAGTTGACAAAGTGTTTTAAGGGAGATCACTTTCAAAAGACTTGGGGGATCATTTATTATTTTGCATTTGTACATCTTTGTACGCTTATCCTGGGGACAGATAAATTTTGAACAAAATCAGTAGCAAATGTTACAAAAGAAATTAAAGTTATGCTTTTATTGTGTAAATAAGACCTTAGAGGATGGTTGATGGTCTCCAAGGAAAACTTAAAGTTTGTTTTCATAACCCCACCCCCCCCAACCAATATTCTGTGATACAAAACTCTTGCAGCGTATAGACGAAGTCAAACAGAAAATCTGGTGTTCCAACTGAAGTTGCATTAGTATTTCCACAGGTGAAGCCTGAATAGAAGACAAATTATCTTCTAGACAAGAAAATGTGAAAAAGGGAAATAACTCCAAAACTACTGAGGCTAGAGTAATGGAACTTGTGTGCGACACTTCCTCTCATCAAATTCTTTCCATAAATGAAATTTCACTTCAATAGCATAAGTAGAAGAGGAGTTGATCTTCTAGACAAAATATGTGACAGACAAAAAAATTTGTTAACAAAAAGGCAACTTAGTAAATTTTTGACAGAGTTAATTTTTATGACCCCTTTTCAACTTCAAATTTGCCAAAAATACTCTTCAGATGAATAACTCATCAATATAGACAGATATATAACAGATTTAGATACACATGTAATTTAGAAACATGCTCATGTCAATAAAAATGAAGGCAGAGATGCACTTAAGGCAAAAATCATAAATATTTGATACATGGCCCTTTTCAACTCAGAATTTGCTTCAAATACCCTGTCCTTTTGGTAACTCATCATAGGCTTGGTGGATTTAAGATCATTTTTTGGTACACATATTCATCCCAAGAATTTGAAGGCCAGGATAAAACCGCAGCAAAACCTGGAAATATTTGACGCAGTTATGGCCCCTTTTTGACTTTTCGTGACAGAATTTGCTAAAATTACCCAACATGAACAATTGGATATCCTTCATATTCAAGGTTTCTTTTTTTAACTTAAAACATGACTTAATTATCAATATTTGCTGTTTTCGTTTGGAATAAATTTGTTTTCCTCCACACTGATCAGGTCATTGATCATAACAAGGTAAGGTACTTTTATTGCACAGAAAAAGTACTCCTGCTTACCAACCTAACTTACCAAGTTTGAGGCAATGTGTGGTATATGGGTGTGTTAATGGGTATTAATAAATAAGTTAATTTCCTTTTCAAGCATACTGTAAAAATCCTTGTCCCAACATGCCTTATTCTCTAAGGCTTACACTGTTTTACCATGCAGTTGTGACTAAGCACTGTTTACAGATTTCTTGTTTATATTTCTAGGACCTGAACTGCAAGTCCAACATCACCCATAATCTAACTTGGCTGAGAGATTATGGTCATAAACACTACTGCCAATTTTCTACATGCTGAAGCCAGCATGTAAACAAAGTGAAATCTGTCATTTTCCCATTATTAAAGGACTAAATTAGCCAATATCAGCCATAATCAGTCTTGGCTGAGATATTATATGACCATAAACATTGTCATGAAGTTTGAAGATGAATGCTGAAGAAATGAAGCTGCTTGAGCGTACAGATGGAAATCAACAAACCTAGTAGCTTAGCCTGAACACAAATAAGCTAATAAATACTTTAATTAATGTGAAATGCCTCTTAAATGGTTTTGATAAGACCTGTGAACTCTCCCGATTTTGAGCGGAAGCTACCGATAATTGCTTGCATCTCCCGGTCTACCGACCAACACCAGAAATCTACCGCCTTGAAATTTAAGGCCCAATATACGTTATCAACTTTTGGAGCACTGCTCCCTACGAGCCGAGTTATGCCGTTGCGTAGTTGATTCGGCTATTCGGAACGCGATCTCGTTTTTTCAGGGTGGGTGGGGAAGTGTCAGAAATACTGTGTGTCACTTCGCTGATTTGTGGGGTTTGGGGAGAGGATTGAATGATTAGCCACTGACATGCACATGTTTTGAATATAATCAGTAAATAGTACGCGTGTTAAGTTCCGTAATGCACAAAAATACAGGTCGCTCCACATGTATACTACTTAAAGTAACAGCACTGCTGTGGGATTATCCAATCAACACGCATTTTAAGGCTTCCTAATTATGAAAGATGTGGATACTCGGATAGTATTGGCAGCTTATAACTGTTTACATTTGTCACACCCTCACTGACTTAGTTTATCCTGCATTTGGAACTGTATGAAATTGGCAATCATCACAATGGCGGCCATTTGCGAAAACATCAGCAATGTTTACTACCGTTTTTTTAAACATTTAAATTGATTAATTGGTTAACCTAGCTAGATTCCCAACTGGTAATTCATAGATGTACCGATGTCTATATAAATGACTCGAGCTAATCGCTAATGGAGCGTGTCAAGTATCCCAAACCAAAACGTACCCAATATTTAACGTACTTGATATTTTTAATATTTTTAGTCAGGTTAATATTTTTTTTTTTTCACTTGATATTTTCAAATAATATTTTTAGTCAGGTTAATATTTATGATTTTGTATGAACAAATTTTTATTTTTAAATATTATGCACCAATTGAATATGTCTTTGACAGTCCAAGTATTAGTTAAAACTTATTTATTTTACGTCGATTGGGAAACAAGTTCTTACAACTTATACTAATCCCTCTCGACGGTTCCTGGGTTGGACCAGTACTTTGCGCCTGGGAAGGTCATGAATAATTCTTGCCTCCTACGAGGTTCGAACCTACAACCTTCGGATCCGTAACCGGATGGGTTACCACTGGACCACGGCGTCCTGACAGTCCAAGTATAACAAATGCATATATCATACCAGAATATAAAGACAATAAAGTATTCTGAAAACATATTGTGGCCACTTGCTTTAAATTTGGCTCCAACTTCTTAAATTTGGCTTTAATTTTTCTCATTTGGCAAATGTGTTGGCGCAAACATTTTTACATGTTGTAAGTAATTAGTTAATAAGTAATAAAAAATGAAATAAAAGTAAATGAATAATAAAAAAAAATGTGTTTTGTTATTACTGTAGTGCGAAAAAACGCGCTGCGAAAAATCTCCCTCTCACACAACCCAATCTCCCACTTTGGGAGCACAGATCTCCCACTTTCAGACCGAATAAAGTTCACAGGTCTGGGTCACCGTTTACGATAAGTTGAAGATTTTACTCGAGTGATTCTATGTACTTGTGTTGTTGACAATGACACTGTAAGCTCCTTAACCCTTTCCCTCATAGAGGAAACCATGAAAAGACCTATGCGAACAGCATAAAACCAGATCAGCCTGCGAGTTACTTTATAATTAAATTTGGTAAGGTTTAACTGTGGTTTTCTGCAGATCAGGCTTTATGTGGTACCTATTGAGTGCGTCAAAATGAGTCTATATTAGGGAAAGGGTTAATTAGTGCTTAGAAGTAACAAGACTGGTTGCACAGGATACAAGATAATGTGACTTTTGGTCTCCTTCCACATGCTGCAATATGGCAGCACTATATCTGTCTTTAGAAGATATAGTCTCAACATCACTAAAAGACTACCAGTGGTATGTAAACTCTAATAAACAAGCAAATACTATACTAAATATTTTATTATATTATTAATACAATGAAAAGAAAACACATACACAAAAGCAAAAACACAATCGTTTCATTTCTTATCCCAGAAGAAAAGAGACAAAATAACATACAACAGTTCTTTATTAAATGCAGCAAAAAGAAAACAAGAGGGCCAAGATGGCCCTATTTCACTCACCTGAGTAAGATTGCTGTGTTAGGCATGACGACAAAAAATGTGGCATCTGAAGTGTTTTTCTAACATTTGACTAAGTGACCTAGATTTTGATCCTACCTAAATTTGCACTCAACTGGGAATTCATGCAGTCATCATTCTTATCAAGTTTAATGAAGACTGGGACAAAAATGTAGGCCTCTTGAGTGTTCACAAGATTTTTCTAAAATTTGCCCTGGTGAATTACTTTTTGACCCCATGTGGCCCATATTTGAATTAAACCGAGATTTGATGTAAAAAAACATTCTGATCAAGTAACATTAAGGTTAGGCTAAAACTGGCCTCTAGAGTGTTCACAAGGTTTTTCTAAGATTTGACCTGGTGACCTAGTTTTTGACCCCTCATGACCCATTTTCGAACTCATCCAAGATATCATGTAGACAAACATCCTGACCAAATCTAATGAAGATTAGGCAAAATCTGTGGGCCCTAGAGTGTTCACAAGTTTTTTCTAAGATTTGATCTGGTGACCTAGTTTTTGACCCCACATGACCCAATTTCAAACTCATTCAAGAGATTATGTAGACAAACATCCTGACCAAGTTTCATGAAGATTGGGAAAAAACTGTGGCCTCTAGAGTGTTCAGCAATTGTTGACAATGGATGACGTACGACGGACCAAAAGCGATCAGGTGAGCTAAAAAGAATCATCCTTCTACATATAAGTAGCTTTTAGACAATCTCAAAGATAAGACCAAAAAGGCTTAATATTGATTTCACAGTTAGCTGATTAAAAGTTGGTCAATAAAATTTGATTTCATGTCATTTTCCAGCATAGATGATAGCGGTCAACAGTCAAATTCAGAGTTTCAAGTCCATGTTAAAACAACGAGTTTGGAATATTTTTTTCTGCAATTACTAAAATTCTTTTATATGGGTATGACCATCATGCATGCAAGAATTCTTTGACATCTTGAAATCACATATCAAAAAACTAAAATTTTAGGCAATCAATATATATATGAAGCCTATGCACACAATAACTGAATTTAGTTTTTATTTCAAAAGCATTCTCTGAATCAAGTAATATGATGAGTACTTATAACTAACTCATTGTGTTATAACAACAGTAAAAGCTGAACCAACTACATTGCATAAACAAGTCTAAGCTTTATGAAACAGTTTTGGCTTTGTTTGCCCACACAAAATTATGAACCATTCAAATAACTAATCGAAGCGTAACTAGAAAGAAAAGGCCAGCTGCAAACTTTATAACAATAACATAATTTATTCAACAATAAAGTTCTAATTCTAGTTCTTTCTATACTAGAAACTTTTAAGATATTTCTATATATTTCAAGAGATTTCCAGAATATTTTACCAATAGATATATACACATAACAGTATCTATCTTTTGATTAAAATTAATTTGTTCATCATGACTTTCTTGTTGTTTAAATGGTCCTCCAACTATGCTGGGCAAATTAGATGACAAACTGCAGCAGTGGGTCAGGGATGTCCGTCTCTCTGGAGCAGTTGTTAACTCAAGGATAGTCATGGCAGCGGCTGAAGTGATTGTGACGAAATACGCTAAGCACCGTATTGAGAAGAATGGAGGAAGCATCAACATCACGAAGCACCTTGCCCAGTCTCTCCTTCGTCGCATGGGATTCGTGAAGAGGAAAGGGACCAAGAAGGTCAACAAACTACCTACAGACTTCGAGACGATCAGGACTGAGTACGTTACCAAGGTAACCATCGTAGCGACGGAGCATATCCCGGACACTCTTATCATAAATTGGGACCAGACAGGATGTCAGCTAGTGCCTGGGGGCGAGTGGACTATGGAGCAGAAGGGGTCACAGCAGGTAGCCATCAGTGGACTAGACGACAAGCGACAGATCACGGTGTTACTGGCCATTACACAGAGTGGATCTCTGCTGCCCCCTCAGCTTATCTGTGCGGGAAAGACGGACAGATGCCTACCCAGGGTGTCACCTTTCCTGCTGACTGGAATATAACCTACAGTGAAAGTCACTGGAGCAACGAGGAGACAATGCTTCAGTATGTGGATAAGGTGGTGATTCCTTACGTTACCCATGTGAGAGAATCACTGCCCCTGGCAAGGTGTGACCAGCGTGCTGTCGCTTTGTTTGAGGTCTACAAAGCCCACCAGAGTCCGGCGCTGATCAGTAAGCTGAAGGGGAACAATATCACCCCACTGTTTGTACCTGCCTGCTGTACTGACAGACTACAACCCCTAGATCTGACCGTCAACAAGGAGTATAAGGAGGCCCTGAAGAAGCATTTCCATCACTGGTACATGCAGGAAGTTCTAGCCACTTACGACGAGGAGTCGGGGGATGCTGCTGCTACAAGTGTGTGCCTGAAAACATCCACCCTGAAGCCAGTGCACGCAAAATGGCTCATCAACACACACTCCGATCTTGAAATCCGACGTGACCTTATTCAACAATTCAGAAAGGCTGGATTGTTATAAAATGAATGTAGTGTGACGGTGACTAGTGAACACGTGGCTGTATACGTCTCTATAGGTACTAGATCTAGTACATAAATGTAAAAATACTGTATATGAACATTACTATGTTACTTATTAAACATTGAAACAAGTATTTTATGTTTATCTCTATGCACCCTATATAACACATGCAAAAATTTAGAAAAAAAAAAAAAAATAAACAGAGAAAGAATGAATGAATGAATGAAAGTTAGCATAAAGTTTTAAGTACAGTAGGGTACAACACATGTACGAGAGTATCCCACTGCTACATAACGGCGCACAGAACATTAATTTAATCATTATAATAAAACAATTTATTACTTTTACTTGCGGAGGTTATTTTTCATATGGTTCTATTACATGTATCTTATTTTAAAAAAAAGCAGCAAAAGACAAAATGAAAGAAAAATAATTACAACTTCTAGTGTAAGTGCTATGTACAGTAGAGTACAGTACATGAAGGTAACCCACGCTATAATCAGCTGGTACTTAAAACATGAACGTAACCCATAACTTATTTAATTACGTACGGGATTGTTATATTTCTATATAATAATATTTTCAATAATAAGTTATCTAATTATACACATCACAACAAAATATTTTTCAGTGTTTACACTATTTTTCTTATCGTAATGTTCATAAACCGGTATGTGGGTATCAACATCAACAGGTCATCGTCGTAGGTTATGACCTTTGCCTTATTCGTGGGGACAAATATTTGTGGATAAAGGCATCCACGAAAACAACGATAATTAATCCCCCACGAAATATAATCATTTTAAAGTAGACATGTAAAATAATGAACATTTTGTGTAAATCGTAATTGATGCATAATGGTTTAACAACACAATCATAGGCACTATATCAGATATAAAATATCAAAATCTCTTTTAGTAAAATATAATAAAAAATATTTTAATTGGTTCAGTAGAAAAAAATATCTATTAGAAAAACCTTAGGTGAAAAATTAAGCTTAACCTTATTGGCAATCATTGAAATATGTTTGTTTGCTGTTCTCCTAGGTGGGTTAAAGGTAGGTAGAGATTTTTTTTTAACCTCTGACAATGGCAAAGCTGAATGGCCTTGAAGGGATGATTATATTATTAAGCTTACTTGAGTCTTTACTTGCTTCATCAAACATTGTTTTGTTTCGCATGTTTGAATGAAAACAACAGAAACTAGAACTGCCATTGTCATGGCGAAAATACCCCCCGCATGCTGCTTTGTCACAGGAATTTTTAAATGACACAAATGGAGGTAACAGTTCTTTGGCACTGCACTTCTCTTCAATGAGATCTATCAACATATGAAGTTTCATATTGCCAATGCAACCATGTTCTACATGAATCAGGTTTATTTTAGTAACTTTAGTGGAGGTTCACCCAAGGATCATCCCTGCCAAGTTTAATCAAATTCTGTCCAGCGGTTCCAGAGGAGATTTTGTTTAAACATTTCACTATATACATATAAGGCAAATTAGCCCTGCACTTGCCAGCCATGTTTATTTTAACGGATCAGAATAATTTTAGCAATCTTGGAAGATGGTTACCCAAGGAACATTTGTACTAAAACATTTTAAAATCTGGCCAGTAGTTTTGAAGGAGATGATTTTTAAAGTTATCATAATTTTTTTCTTTCCATTGCCATGGCAACCAGAGTTCCAAATGAATCAAGTTTATTTTCGCTACTTTTGTGGAGGTTCGCCCAAGGATCATCCCTGCTAAGTTTATAAAATTCCGTCCAGCGGTTTCAGAGGAGATGTCGTTTAAACATTTCACTATATACATATAAGGCAAATTAGTACAACCCCTGCTGGCCATGTTTTTAAACGGATAGGAATAATTTCAGCAAATTTGGTAGATGGTCACCCAAGGAACATCTGTACCAAAACATTTTGAAATCTGGCCAGTAGTTTTGAAGGAGATGATTTTTAATGTTTTCATAATTTTTTCTTTCTGTTGTCATGGCAACCAGAATTCTACATGGATCAAGTTTATTTTAGCAACTTTCATGAAGGTTCACCCAAGGATCATCCCTGCCAAGTTTAATCAAATTCTGTCCAGCGGTTTCAGAAAAGATGTCATTAAAGCAAATTGTTGACGACGCACCACGACGGACACAGGGTGATCCTAATAGCTCATTATGAGCACATTGTGCTCAGGAGAGCTAAAAAAGGTAAAAATGCTATTTGAACATGGCTTAAGATAAAAATCATGATCAATGTTTCTATCATTTAATATACAATATAATCAAATATTCGAATAATGATAATAATTAGGCCAACCAACAGACAGGGATACTGACCTCAAAATGTAAACTCGTGTCCAGCAAACCTAGTTCACATTTTTATAGATATTTACTACCAAAATCAATAGGGGTCATCTTCTAGTCATGATCAATCACCCTATGAAGTTTGAGGAATGTAGGCCCAAGCATTCTCCAGTAATTGATCGGAAACAAAGTGGTCTACAGTTGGACTGTCCGACCGACCAACCAACAGACCGACATTTGCAAAACAATATGGTAAAAAAAACATAGCAAAAATATTTCATAATTAGGACTTTCTGGTTTGTACTGTTTTTTTATTATTAGGACTTTCTGCCTACTGGCAGAAAGTCCTATTGGGTTTGTACTGTTTTTTAGGACTTTCTGCCTACAGGCAGAAAGTCATATTGGGTTTTTACTGTTTTTTTATTCTTCTTCTTCTTCTTATTAGGACTTTCTGCCTACTGGCAGAAGTCCTATTGGGTTTGTACTGTTTTTTATTAGGGCTTTCTGCCTAAAGCAGAAAGTCCTATTGGGTTTGTTATGTTTTTTCTTATTAGGACTTTCTGCCTAAAGCAGAAAGTCCTATTGGGTTTGTTATGTTTATTATTATTATTAGGACTTTCTGCCTAAAGCAGAAAGTCCTATTGGGTTTGTACTGTTTATTAGGACTTTTTGCCTAAAGCAGAAAGTCCTATTGGGTTTGTACTGTTTATTCTTCTTATTAGGGCTTTCTGCCTCAAGCAGAAAGACCTATTGGGTTTGTTATTTTTTTTCTTCTTCTTATTATTATTATTCTACTTTTTTCTTCCTTTTGAGGTTCAAATTAAAACAGGTTGCCGATGAGCTAGCAGCATGAAATTTTAATAGTATGCACAGTGACTTTGGCGCTTTTGATCGTCATATTTTTTTCTTCATGTGACGTCACATGACGTCAGTGCTGAAAAAAGCTACAAAAGCTTGTACGCGCTCTACAGCCGTCATGATTGGACCGATTTACTTGATTTTTTCACAGAATGTATATAATTTATTATGTTCTTGTTGTGCAGGATTATATACGTTTTGCAATATTTGAAAAGATCAAGGATCTATGGCTGAACCAAGTTTCTAACTTTGGACCAGAAAATGTATTGATGTATTACGAAGCACTTAGATAAGCTAGAAACATGAAATTTGGACAGAATATGTGTCCTATTGATTTCTTTCAGTTCTGAGAAGATTGACGTCGTATGACGTAAAATGACGTCATGACGTGTTATCAAATTTTTTATCAAAATATACGGTTTTTTAGCACTGGAAGACAAAGTTTTTGACCGATTTGCATAAAATTTTCACTGAAGGTGCAACATAGCCTCTTATTGTCATCAGTCACTTCCGCTTCCGGAAAATAGCTAAGGTCAAGGTCAATTATCGGTTTTTTCTTCGACCTTAAATATCTCAAAAACGAAAAGTATTTTATCGAGACACTATGTGTATAATTTGTAGTGCTTTGAAATGCCTTTCAGACGATATATAGTTTTTGAAGATCGGGGTTGAATCAGTTGAGTTATTGCAGAAAAACAAAAATGCTGCAACCCTAAGCGCACTTAACTACTTATATCTCGATAATTATTGATTTTTGTTAATAAGAGTATGAATATAATTTGTAGATCAATGCCCGGTCGTTCTTTTGGTGTTTAAATTTTAAAGATTGACCTAATATTCATTAAGTTATAAGGAAAAACAAAACGATATGAACATATTTATCCCCGATTTTTGCCGTATGCTCAAGGTTTAAACGCCCGTAGCTACAAAGTGTTTAAAGATACATACAATTATGTAGCAAGGGAATTGTGGGAAATGAAAAGACCTTTCTAATGGTACCTAGCTTTTTAAAATTGGACTTAATATAAGGAAGTTACATGAAAACTAAGAATGCAGTAAAACCGTTCTTTCATGCACTCCCGCAGTAAGTCCCGATCACTTGATTCCTTTTTTTCGAAGAAACTAATGATTTTTTAAAAATAACATACAATTTTTTTTGTTTTTTTGTTTTTGCATGATGTAATGTGGTTCTAATGATATGCAGATTTAAATGATCGGACCATAAATTATAAAGTTATTTGTCGAAAGGCAATAATAGACATGAACATCTTTTTGCCGATTTTTGCCGTTTTCTTTAAAAATAACTTTCTATATCTCAGAGCCCGTAATTGAAAAGTTAGAACATGAAACACGTGAAATGTTGGAAATTTAAAGGCCTTTCTAATGGTACCTTGCGTTTGAAAATTGGACATCGGATATCCTATAAGGAAGTTAGAAGAGAAATAAGAATTCATTTAAACCGTTCTTTCATGCATTTCTGCAGTTAGTCCCTATCATTTGATTGTTTTTTTTCTAAGAAACTATCAATTTTTTAAAATAACATAAAGAACAGTATTATTAGCGTGATGCAATGCGGTTCTAATGGTATGCAGATTTTAATGATCGGACCATTAATTATAAAGTTATTTGTCAAAGGGCAATAATAGACATGAACATCGTTTTGCCGATTTTTTTGCCGTTTCTTTGAAAAATAACTTTCTATATCTTAGAGCTCGTAACAGAAAAGTTGAAATATGAAACACGTGAAATGTTGGAAATATAAAGGCCTTTCTTTTTAGCTCACCTGAGCCCTTGTGATCGGGTGAGCTTTTCTGGTCGCCTTTTGTCCGTCGTGCGTCGTCTGTCGTCAACAATTGCTTGTGAACACTCTAGAGGCCCATTTTGCCCAATCTTCATGAAATTGGTCAGGTGTTTGTCTACATATCTGGATGAGTTCGAAATGGGTATGTGGGGTCAAAAATAGGTTACTAGGTCAAATCTTAGAAAAACATTGTGAACACTCTAGAGGCCCAATCTTTAGCCCAATCTTCATGAAAAATGATCAGGGTGTTTGTCTACATATCTTGGATGAGTTCGAAAATGGGTAATGTGGGGTCAAAAACTAGGTCATCAGGTCAAATCTTTTCAAAACCTTGTGAACACTCTACAGGCCACAGTTTTTGGCCCAATCTTCATAAATTTTGATCAGGATGTTTGTCTACATGATATCTTGCATGAGTTTGAAAATTGGGTCACGTGGGATCAAAAACTAGGTCACCAGGTCAAATCTAAGAAAAACCTTGTGAATTCTCTAGAGGCCACAGTTTTATCCCAATCTTCAAAAGATTTGGTCAGGATGTTTGTCTAATTAATATAGTGGATGAGTTCGAAAATGAGTCACATGAGAACAAAAACTAGGTCACCAGGTCAAATCTTAGAAAAATCTTGTGAATACTCTAGAGGCCTACATTTTTGTCCCAGTCTAAATTAAAATTGATATTAGGTCAGGAGTTATGCCCCTTTTAATATTGAAAAAAGCTAGATTTCACATTGTCATTGTCACTTTAAAATTAAAATTATAACTGAAAACAAAGAAACATATTCCCTTTTGAATGCAATGACTTTAAAATTTAAATTATGTTATATGACATCACAGATTTCCTCTGCTATTTATTTATGTTTGCACTCTACAGCTATCAATTCGGGACGGATTTTCTTTAATTTTTGAAGATGGTGTATTTCAGAAAACTCAATAAGTATGATCAGGTTTGACATGGTTTGCAGTGCAGAAAGCCCTTTCTTTTGTCCAGAACAAAAGAAGTCTAGTAATTATTATTATTATTCTTTTTTTCTTCCTAACTAAACGCTTATTTTTGTATGTTGCAATGGACCTAGGACGATGAATTTTTTATGGCTTATTAGTCACGTGAGGAAATTTTGATTTCAATGATTTTCAGCACCCTATGACGTCACAGCTAAAAATATGAAAAATGGTGTTCGCGCTCTACAGCCGTCATTTATAGTCGAATTTTCTTCAAATTTTCACAGATGGTACATCTTGAAACTAAGGTGTGCATATCCTGTCAGCTAACCGAAATTCCAAAAGACCGAAGTTCTGTGGCTGAAATAAGATTCGAACATAGGACCGAAAATTTCATTTTAGGATTAAAGAGCTTCAGGATGAGATAGAAAGTTGAAACTTACACAGTTTGCAGTTCTGCAGAATTTCTACATAATATCTTGAGTCGTGACATCATATGACGTCATGTGATGTCATAAGCATACTTCTTAATTTTCATCTTAGGGCAATGATTTCGACATGATGCCATTTGCTCAGAATAATGAAAATTTCAGAGCTTTGACAGTAGTGTATGCGCTTTTGAAGAAATGCATCTTCAGCACCCTATGACGTCATGTGACATCAGGGCTAAAAATAGTGGAAAATGGTGTTCACGCTCTACAGCCGCCATTTATAGTCGAATTTTCTTCAAATTTTCATAGATTGTACATCTTGAAACTAAGATGTGCATATCCTTTCAGCTAACCTAAATTCCGAAAGACCGAAGTTCTGTGGCTGAAATAAGATTCGAACATAGGACCGAAAATTTCATTTTAGGATTAAAGAGCTTCAGGATGAGATAGAAAATTGAAACTCACACAGTTTGCAGTTCTGCAGAATTTCTACATATATTTTGAGTCATGACGTCATATGACGTCATGTGATGTCATAAGCATACTTCTTAATTTTCATTTTAGGGCAATGATTTCGACATGATGCCAGTTGTTCAGAATAATGAAAATTTCAGAGTTATGACAGTAAAGTATACGCTTTTGAACAAAAGAATTTTCAGCACCCTATGACATCATGTGACGTCAGAGCTAAAAATAGTGAAATACTTATTCTTCTTCTTATTATTATTATTATTCCTTTTTTTCCAACCAAATCTAAGAGTTAATTTCGGTAAGTTGTCAGTGTCTAAGCAACATGAAAATTAAATTGCCTAGACAAAAAAGTATAAATTTTTAAATTCAATAATTTTTAATTTTCAATGACGTCAATTGACATCACATTTGACGTCAGCTTCAAAAGTTTGTTCGCGGTCTAGAGCCTTTATTTTTTGATATTTTATCTTGATATTTTCACAGAAGATGTATGTTATGATGTAGATGGGCACCTTGTCTTTCAAATTTTTAAATTCGAAAAATTTAAGAATTTATGGCAAAACCGAGTTTCGAACTTTGGTCCTAAAACTATTATTTAATGTTACAAAGGCTACTGATGATATAGAAGCATGAAAATTAGACAGCTTATTGGCCTAGAGGTCTACTTTCTTTTCTCTGAAAGATTTCATTTTTAGTCACGTGGTTATGACGTCATTTAAAGGACAAAATCCATTTTTTCAAAGATTTCCCTCCTCTGGCATCATACATTTTGAGTCAATTTTAATGAAATTGAAACTGCAGCGATAAAAATGTATCTTTTTATACATTAAATCATTTTCAATTTTCATTGGCGTCATATGACATCAGATTTGACGTCAGCTTCAAAAGTTTGTTCGCGCTCTAGAGCCTTCAATATTGGTCCGATTATCTTGATATTGTTACAAAAGATGTATTTTAGGATGTAGATGTCCACCTTGGCATTCAAATTTCCAAATTCAAAAAGATTAAGATTTCATGGCAATACCGTGTTTCGAACTTTGGTCAAAAATTAAATTTAATTGTTACAAAGTCCCCTGATGCATTACAAACATGAAAATTTGACAGCATATTGGCATAGAAGTTTACATTCTATTTTCTGAATGATTTTCTCTTTAGTCACGTGGTTATGACGTCATAAAAAAGACAAAATATTCTTTTTAAAGATTTTTTTCGCTCTGGTATCATGAATTTAAAGTCAATCTTAATTATATCTTCAAAATTGATAGAGTTAAAATTGAAGTGATGCATGCTGCAAGAAATTTTTGTTTTGTCACGTGATTATGACGTCATGCATACTTAAGCAAGAATTATTTTGAAAAATCATATAAAATCGCCAATTGGACCAATGAACTTAAACTTTTCAAAAATGTCGAAACTTAGTTCGTTCATAAGGTCTTGAAAATTTCAAGTGATTATGTCATCAAACATGGCAGTTATTCATGTTTGATGGAATGCCTACTTGAAAAAGTGAAAACAGACCTGTTCGCAATCTGAAGATACTTTTTTTTCTTGATTAATAGAACGTTAGCTGAACATGTCCTTGCAAAAAATATATTTTTCTTTAGTCACTTGATTTTGACGTCGATAAAATATAAAAATCATTCATTTCAATACGTATTCGCACTCCAACGTCATGAGTATTGATGCCAATCTTAAGCATACCTTAAAGAATTTATGTTGTTTAACTTGTTTATGACAACATTGATGTGTAAGCAAAATATATTAAAAAGATCAAAAGATTGTATATATTAACTTTAAATAAGTAATAATGCCGTACCTTATCATGCGCAAAAAGTCCAGAAAATTTCAAGTGATTACGTTATCAAACATGACTTATTCATGTTTTTCGTAAAAGGGCTAATTCATGGAAATCTATTAATTTGCAGAAAGAAATGTAAGTGGTCATTGGGTTGGTTGAGCAAGATCCGATTGTTCTTTTGCAGGAATGAATGCCTGCGTTGAATAGTGAATTGTGATACGTTTTTTGAGTAAATGAGTCGCATTTACGATGAATTAGTATAATTATACTAGAGCCAGAAAACCTTTACGGATATCTTATTGCATTTGCTATCACGGCTTTCTGCAAACCTGAAGAAAATGACAAATACATGTATATCTTCCTATCGATTTTTTATGTTTTCTAAATGTTTGACGGTTTCTTTTGATAAATCTCTAAAAATAAGCAAATATACAAAGCAAATGAATAGTTGAAACTTTCAAGACTTTTATAATGTTAATAACATAGAAATAAGAAATTATTTTCATTATTTTGCTTACACCTCTGCCTTTGTTTCCATCTAATTTTGCAAATGTAAAACTCAATCAATTTAAAGGTTGAAAGTAATTGATTTTAAAGTTTTTTTCTTTTTTACAATTTCAATTGTGGATCAAATTGCAATGAAGACATGTTAAGTCATATGCTTACAAAGAAAAAGATATTAAATAAAGAATAAGAAAAAATTAAAATCGATTGAATAACGTACGAAAACAATTCTTGAGGATATTATTATCTTAAAATTTTTTTATTTTTTTTTTTACCAAGAAGAAAATGGACATAATAAATTTTAAAAAAAAAAAAAAATTTTTATTTACATATTAAATCATACATTATGATGCATCATTATTCCTTTTTTTGTATTAACTTATATATTTAATACCTTTGAAATAAGCAAACGGAAAGCCGCTTCGTTTGTATATTAAACAAACGACTTCTAGTTACATATTGCATTTATCACAAACCCCAGCATTTCATGACACATTTTTTATGCTGCTGGATATATCGATAGCTATACATTTGTATATTACGACAAACCGAATCATCATGTATTCTCCCTTTTTTTATTGTTATTAAATGCACCTCTATTATTTATGTTGATGGTTTAAATAGTTACCATTCTGATGATAAAGCATCATTATCATCATCATCATCATCATCATCCTTTTGGCAAAATTTGCTGTCATCGTAGATCTATTAAATATCACATAAAGCAAATATTTTCATTGACTTTGTTTATGGAAAACAATTCGTGTTTTCTACAGGTATATTTCCAATGATGGGCTGAAATCAGAAAGATCAATGACATAGATAAACAACCGCACTGACACAAGTTTTACCCATTATCACGTAAAACTCTATATTTATATAATCCTAATATTCACACATCTAGCTCCGATGTGTAAAACCAATAATCTACTTAAATTGAGACATGTTTTAGTCTTGCACCGTATATGATTTCTTGTGGCTATATTTATTTGCACATGATAATGGATATTTTTTTCCTCTTGGGCCTTGATAAAATATATTTCCTAAGGATACGCCCTATCAAACAATTGTCATGTACAAGTGTGCGTATTATACGAACTAATTTCACTTAATTGTAAAATTGTTGAATATGTAAGACTGTTCTGTTTAACAGTAGTCTTCTTTATGCTAACCCCGTGTTTTATTAAATGATTCCTTTGATTTCCTGACGATTTTAATTGTGAAGGTAGATCTACCACTTAAATGTAACCAACTATCACCTTTATCGATATGCGTATGTGGATTCTACTTCTAGTTGACATTGTGCAAGGCGTACTTGTATCATCACTCAATAGAATAGGATTTATCTATCAATGTTAAAGGTCAATGTTTTAAACGTATCTTCTAACTGACGCAATAATTTACAAATAAGTCATAAAAATGCCAAAGCCATTGTAGCTGCGTAGTTAAGAATAAGTGTGGCTAACTTTGACGTAATCGGAAATCTGTCTACGCTGTGTATGTGTGTGTGTGTGCGTGCGTGCGTTTGTGGTTGTGAGGTAAAAAAATCTTGTTTATTTCGGTGTTTAGGTCAGGGTAAGGGTTTGGGCTTTTTTATGGATAGTATTTATGTTTGGTTTGGTTTTTGGCCTGGAATAATGGTTAATTTCATAACTGAATTAAATACTGAGGTATGCCTCAGAAAAATATATCTCGCTATGACAACATTATACATACAGACCTAGGTACAATCCGTATAAGTGAGGTATGTGTAGCACATGACACATGGGATACCTCGCTATGACAACATTATACATACAGACCTAGGTACAATCCGTATAAGTGAGGTATGTGTAGCACATGACACATGGGATACTTCGCTAAAATAGTAATACAGGATTCCCCTACCCAGTTACAAAATCCTGCCACTTGGCTAGTTTGTCCTGAAGCGGCCTCCATGCGCTGAGCAACAAGCAAGTGGGATATAATCGTATCCTTTAAAGTATGTGTATACCAGAGTATATACAAGCCTTTTTTTATAGCTTATATGTAAGCATCATGCACTTTCAACGATGAAATTTAATACATTTTGGAGTATTATGTCTGTTTTTGAACACAACAACATACATTAACAATAATGCGGTATAGTGAAAACGTAAGAAAATGACGGACACGGCAAAAATTGAAAATCGCGCCATACATGTTTCTGTCATAATATCGACATGACACCAACTCAGACACTTGAAAAATGAGGCAAGTCAACCCAAGGAAAGCAGTTTCAAGATATGGCACAGAATATGTATCGGGGGCAAGAAGATCTGCAAGAAGACACAGGGCGAAGGCAGATGATAATAAAGACGTGCCTCAACATAGTTGCTTCATGAGGACAACTCCCCTGCGCACACAGTACCGACATGCGTCTAGAGCTGTCGCTGATTACCTCATCCTCCGTATTCCCAGAACATTGCTCCTATGTACTTCGCTATATTCCTGTGTATTTTATCTCAACCATACGAGTTTTAATAATTAGATGTATTATTAATTATGAGAAATAAACAACTGCAATAATAATGAATATTATCATAATAATATCAGTTTAATAGTAATCATAATAATTAATAATAAAATAATGTTATAATTTTGACTGAAAGCAGAAAATCAAGTTGCGGGGTAAACGGTTCAAGTCAGTGGCTGAATTGCTCAACAATAGATTCTTTCGCTAATGTGTATAAGCACTTTGTTAACCGTCACAAGCGATATATGGAAGCTAGTTGTGATTATTTTGTTTGTTTGTTTGTTGGGTTTAACGTCCCACCGACAGTATTCAGTCATTTGGAGACGATGTCTACTTGAGACAGAAATCGTGCTGCCACACTGCAGTATCACGCCGTAGACATATGGTATGATACCACACCCAATCACATTATCCTAACATTAGGCCTACAAGTCCTGGAACTACTCTATTATGCTGAGCGCCAAGCAAGGAAGCTATAACAGTACCATTTTTTACGACTTTGGTATGTCGTGGCCGGGGATCAAACCCACGACCTCCCGCTCCCGAGGCAGACATTCTAACCACTTGGCCACCATGGCCACCACTCGGTTGATTATTTTGAGAAACAGTAAACAATGCGAGGGTATCTCATTGTTATATTTGACATTTCTAATCTTGACAAAAAAGTTGACGTTGTGTAATTTGCGCGATGATGTCTTATTGTAAAACCATATATTCCTAATTTGTGTAAAGATATATTCATGAGAATTTAAGAGTTTTTTTTTTTACTATATTTTCCAAAAACAATATATAAAACGACTTCTCCTACTTCTTCTATCGAAATTTAACATAAAAGAGGAAGTTACACATAGAAAGAAAAAATACACCATATTATGGTGGCATATTTCTGCCAGCCACTTATCCACTTAGCTGTGTCGAAACATTTCTGAAAAATTGTCACATATTCAGTTAGTATCTAGCAAGTAGAAAAAAATCAAGTTATCCACTTA
>CM037778.1:18725746-18775746 GCA_021229015.1 Solen grandis | reverse complement strand
TTTCACTTCAATAGCATAAGTATAAGATAACATAAGCATAGCATAAGATAAGTTGATCTTCTAGACAAAATATGTGACAGACAAAAAAAAAAGTTAACAAAAAGGCAAATTAGTAAATTTTTGACACAGTTATGGCCCCTTTTCAACTTCAAATTTGCCAAAAATACCTCTTCAGATGAATAACTCATCAATATAGACTCAACAGATTTAGATACACATGTAATTTAGAAACATGCTCATGTCAATAAAAATGAAGGCAGAGATGCACTTAAGGCAAAAATCATAAATATTTGATACATGGCCCTTTTCAACTCAGAATTTGCTTCAAATACCCCGTCCTTTTGATAACTCATCATAGGCTCGGTGGATTTAAGATCTTTTTTTGATACACATATTCATCCCAAGAATTTGAAGGCCAGGATAAAACCGCAGCAAAACCTGGAAATATTTGACGCAGTTATGGCCCCTTTTTGACTTTTCGTGACAGAATTTGCTAAAATTACCCAACATGAACAATTGGATATCCTTCATATTCAAGGTTTCTTTTTTTAACTTAAAACAGGACTAAATTATCAATATTTGCTGTTTTCGTTTGGAATAAATTTGTTTTCCTCCACACTGATCAAGTCATTGATCATAACAAGGTACTTTTATTGCACAGAAAAAGTACTCCTGCTTACCAACCTACTTACCAAGTTTGAGGCAATGTGTGGTTTATGGGTTAATGAAAAAGTGCTACTGTGTTAATGGGTATTAATAAATAAGTTAATTTCCTTTTCAAGCATACTGTAAAAATCCTTGTCCCATCATGCCTTATTCTCTAAGGCTTACACTGTTTTACCATGCAGTTGTGACTAAGCACTGTTTACAGATTTCTTGTTTATTATTTCAAGGACCTGAATGGCTAATCCAACATCACCCATAATCTAACTTGGCTGAGAGATTATGGTCATAAACACTACTGCCAATTTTCTACATGCTGAAGCCAGCATGTAAACAAAGTGAAATCTGTCATTTTCCCATTATTAAAGGACTAAATTGGCCAATATCAGCCATAAACAGTATACATATAAGTAACTTTTTAGACAATCTCAAAGATAAGACCAAAAAGGCTTAATATTGATTTTACAGCTGATTAAAAGTTGGTCAATAAAACTTGATTTCATGTCATTTTCCAGCATAGACGATAGCGGTCAACGGTCAAATTCAGAGTTTCAAGTCTTGTTAAAACAATGAGTTTGGAATATTTTTTTCTGCAATTATTAAAATTCTTTTATATGGGTATGACCATCATGCATGCAAGAATTCTTTGACATCTTGAAATCACATATCAAAAAACTAAAAAACTGAAATTTTAGGCAATCAATATATATATATATGAACCCTATGCACACAATAACTGAATTAAGTTTTTATTTCAAAAGCATTCTCTGAATCAAGTAATATGATGAGTACTTATAACTAACTCATTGTGTTATAACAACAGTAAAAGCTGAACTAACTACATTGCATAAACAAGTCTAAGCTTTATGAAACAGATTTGGCTTTGTTTGCCCAAACAAAATTATGAACCATTCCAATAACTAATTGAAGCGTAACTAGAAAGAAAAGGCCAGCTGCAAACTTTATAACAATAATAAAATTTATTCAACAATTAAGTTCTAATTCTAGTTCTTTCTATACTAGAAACTTTTAAGATATTTCTATATATTTCAAGAGATTTCCAAATATTTTACCAATAGATATATACACATAACAGTATCTATCTTTTGATTAAAATTAAATTGTTCATCATGACTTTCTTGTTGTTTAAATGGTCCTCCAACTATGCTGGGCGAATTAGATGACAAACTTCAGCAGTGGGTCAGGGATGTCCGTCTCTCTGGAGCAGTTGTTAACTCAAGGATAGTCATGGCAGCGGCTGAAGTGATCGTGACGAAATACGCTAAGCACTGTCTTCAGAAGAATGGAGGAAGCATCAACATCACAAAGCACCTTGCCCAATCTCTCCTTCGTCGCATGGGATTCATGAAGAGGAAAGGGACCAAGAAACTATGTAGTACAACCCCTGCTGGCCATGTTTTTAAACGGATAGGAATAATTTCAGCAAATTTGGTAGATGGTCACCCAAGGAACATCTGTACCAAAACATTTTGAAATCAAGCCATTAGTTTTAAAGGAGATGATTTTTAATGTTTTCATGATTTTTTCTTTCTGTTGTCATGGCAACCAGAATTCTACATGGATCAAGTTTATTTTAGCAACTTTCATGAAGGTTCACCCAAGGATCATCCCTGCCAAGTTTAATCAAATTCTGTCCAGCGGTTTCAGAGATGTCGTTAAAGCAAATTGTTGACGACGCACCACGACGGACACAGGGTGATCCTAATAGCTCATTATGAGCACATTGTGCTCAGGTGAGCTAAAAAAGGTAAAAATGCTATTTGAACATGGCTTAAGATAAAAATCATGATCAATGTTTCTATCATTTAATATACAATATAATCAAATATTCGAATAATGATAATAATTAGGCCAACCAACAGACAGGGATACTGACCTCAAAATGTAAACTCATGTCCAGCAAACCTTAGTTCACATTTTTATAGATATTTACTACCAAAATCAATAGGGGTCATCTTCTAGTCATGATCAATCACCCTATGAAGTTTGAGGAATGTAGGCCCAAGCATTCTCCAGTAACTGGCAGAAAGTCCTATTGGGTTTGTACTGTTTTTTAGGACTTTCTGCCTACAGGCAGAAAGTCCTATTGGGTTTGTACTGTTTTTTTCTTCTTCTTCTTCTTCTTCTTAGGATTTTCTGCCTACTGGCAGAAAGTCCTATTGGGTTTGTACTGTTTTTTATTAGGGCTTTCTGCCTAAAGCAGAAAGTCCTATTGGGTTTGTTATGTTTATTATTATTATTAGGACTTTCTGCCTAAAGCAGAAAGTCCTATTGGGTTTGTACTGTTTATTAGGACTTTCTGCCTCAAGCAGAAAGACCTATTGGGTTTGTTATGTTTTTTCTTCTTCTTATTATTATTATTCTACTTTTTTCTTCCTTTTGAGGTTCAAATTAAAACAGGTTGCCGATGAGCTAGCAGCATGAAATTTTAATAGTATGCACAGTGACTTTGGCGCTTTTGATCGTCATATTTTTTTCTTCATGTGACGTCACATGACGTCAGTGCTGAAAAAAGCTACAAAAGCTTGTACGCGCTCTACAGCCGTCATGATTGGACTGATTTACTTGATTTTTTCACAGAATGTATATAATGTTCTTGTTGTGCAGGATTATATATGTTTTGCAATATTTGAAAAGATCAAGGATCTATGGCTGAACCAAGTTTCGAACTTTGGACCAGAAAATGTATTGATGTATTACGAAGCACTCAGATAAGCTAGAAACATGAAATTTGGACAGAATATGTGTCCTATTGATTTCTTTCAGTTCTGAGAAGATTGACGTCGTATGATAATTATTGATTTTTGTTAATAAGAGTATGGATATAATTTGTAGATCAATGCCCGGTCATTCTTTTGGTGTTTAAATTTTAAAGATTGACCTAATATTCATTAAGTTATAAGGAAAAACAAAACGATATGAACATATTTATCCCCGATTTTTGCCGTATGCTCAAGGTTTAAACGCCCGTAGCTACAAAGTGTTTAAAGATACATACAATTATGAAGCAAGGGAATTGTGGGAAATGAAAAGACCTTTCTAACGGTACCTAGCTTTTTAAAATTGGACGTTATATAAGGAAGTTACATGAAAACTAAGAATGCAGTAAAACCGTTCTTTCATGCACTCCCGCAGTAAGTCCCGATCACTTGATTCCTTTTTTTCGAAGAAACTAATGATTTTTTAAAAATAACATACAATTTTTTTTGTTTTTGCATGATGTAATGTGGTTCTAATGATATGCAGATTTAAATGATCGGACCATAAATTATAAAGTTATTTGTCGAAAGGCAATAATAGACATGAATATCTTTTTGCCGATTTTTGCCGTTTTCTTTAAAAATAACTTTCTATATCTCAGAGCCTGTAATTGAAAAGTTAGAACATGAAACACGTGAAATGTTGGAAATTTAAAGGCCTTTCTAATGGTACCTTGCATTTGAAAATTGGACATCGGATATCCTATAAGGAAGTTAGATGAGAAATAAGAATTCATTTAAACCGTTCTTTCATGCATTTCTGCAGTTAGTCCCTATCATTTGATTGTTTTTTTTCTAAGAAACTATTAATTTTTGAAAATAACATAAAGAACAGTATTATTAGCGTGATGCAATGCGGTTCTAATGGTATGCAGATTTTAATGATCGGACCATTAATTATAAAGTTATTTGTCGAAGGGCAATAATAGACATGAACATCGTTTTGCCGATTTTTTTGCCGTTTCTTTGAAAAATAACTTTCTATATCTTAGAGCTCGTAACAGAAAAGTTGGAATATGAAACACGTGAAATGTTGGAAATATAAAGGCCTTTCTTTTTAGCTCACCTGAGCCCTTGTGCTCGGGTGAGCTTTTCTGGTCGCCTTTTGTCCGTCGTGCGTCGTCAGTCGTCCGTCGTCAATAATTGCTTGTGAACACTCTAGAGGCCACAGTTTTGTCCCAATCTTCATGAAACTTGGTCAGGATGTTGTCTACATGATATCTCGGATGAGTTCGAAATTGGGTCATGTGGGGTCAAAAAATAGGTCATCAGGTCAAATCTTATCAAAACCTTGTGAACACTCTACAGGCCTACATTTTTGTCCCAGTCTAAATTAAAATTGATATTAGGTCAGGAGTTATGCCCCTTTTAATATTGAAAAAAGCTAGATTTCACATTGTCATTGTCACTTTAAAATTAAAATTATAACTGAAAACAAAGAAACATATTCCCTTTTGAATGCAATGACTTTAAAATTTAAATTATGTTATATGACATCACAGATTTCCTCTGCTATTTATTTATGTTTGCACTCTACAGCTATCAATTCGGGACGGATTTTCTTCAATTTTTGAAGATGGTGTATTTCAGAAAACTCAATAAGTATGATCAGGTTTGACATGGTTTGCAGTGCAGAAAGCCCTTTCTTTTGTCCAGAACAAAAGAAGTCTAGTTATTATTATTATTATTCTTTTTTTCTTCCTAACTAAACGCTTATTTTTGTATGTTGCAATGGACCTAGGACAATGAATTTTTTATGGCTTATTAGTCACGTGAGGAAATTTTGATTTCAATGATTTTCAGCACCCTATGACGTCACAGCTTAAAATAGTGAAAAATGGTGTTCGCGCTCTACAGCCGCCATTTATGGTCGAATTTTCTTCAAATTTTCACAGATGGTACATCTTGAAACTAAGGTGTGCATATCCTGTCAGCTAACCGAAATTCCGATAGACCGAAGTTCTGTGGCTGAAATAAGATTCGAACATAGGACCGAAAATTTCATTTTAGGATTAAAGAGCTTCAGGATGAGATAGAAAGTTGAAACTTACAAAGTTTGCAGTTCTGCAGAATTTCTACATATATCTTGAGTCGTGATGTCATATGACGTCATGTGACGTCAAAAGCATACTTCGCAATTTTCATTTTAGGGCAATGATTTTGATATGATGCCAGTTGTTCAGAATAATGAAAATTTCAGAGTTATGACAGTAATGTATGCGCTTTTGAACAAAAGCATCTTCAGCACCCTATGACGTCATGTGACGTCAGAGCTAAAAATAGTGGAAAATGGTGTTCACGCTCTACAGCCGCCATTTATGGTCGGATTTTCTTCAAATTTTCACAGATGGTACATCTTGAAAGTTAGGTGTGCTTATCCTGTCAGCTAACTGAAATTCCAAAAGACCGAAGTTCTGTGGCTGAAATAAGATTCGAACAAAGGACCGAAAATTTCATTTTAGGATTAAAGAGCTTCAGAATGAGATAGAAAGTTGAAACTTACACAGTTTGCAGTTCTGCATAATTTCTTAATATATTTTGAGTCGTGACGTCAAATGTTGTCATGTGACGTCATAAGCATACTTCTTAATTTTCATTTTAGGGCAATGATTTCGACATGATGCCAGTTGTTCAGAATAATGAAAATTTCAGAGTTATGAAAGTAAAGTATATGCTTTTGAACAAAAGCATCTTCAGCACCCTATGACGTCATGTGACGTCAGAGCTAAAAATAGTGAAACAAGAGGGCCAAGATGGCCCTTGATCGCTCACCTGAGAAAGATGATTGCTTAAGAAATAAAGATGCTAGAGTGTAAACAAAGTGAAATCTGGCTTTTTTTTAAGGTGAAAAGGGCATTACTCCTAAATTAACTAGTCACTATCAGTTATAATTGAATCCGATTGTGAGATTATGGGCATAAACATTGTCTTAAAGTTTAAAAATGATTGTTAAAAAAATGAAGTTGGTAGAGAATAAACAAAGTGAAATCTTGCATTTTTTGTATTAAAAGGGGCATAACTCCTGACTTAAATGACCCATCTCAGCCACAATTGAACTCAATCGAGACATTATGGTCATTAACAATGTCATAAAGTTTGAAGATGATTTTAAAAAAAGGAAGATGCTAGAGTGTAAAAACGAAAGGTTTTTTTAAAAGGGGAAGGATCTAAGCCATAATCGAACTTGTCTGAGATTTTATGGTCATAAGCATTGTCATAAAGTTTGAAGATGAATGCTCAAAAGATAAAGATGCTAGAGTGTAAACAACTTGAAATATGGCACTTTTTGAATATTAAAAGGGGCATAACTCTTGACCTAAAGGTACGATATCAGCCATAATCGATCTTGGCTGTAATTTTATGGTTATAAACATTGATATAAAGTTTGAAGATAATTGCTCATAAAATGAAGATGCTAGAGTGCAAACAATGTGAAATCTGGCTTTTTTGAATTTTAAAAGGGGCATAACTCCTGACCTAATGTTCCGATATCAGCCATAATCGAACTTGGCCGAGATTTTATGGTTATAAACATTGTTTTAAAGTTTGAAGATAATTGCTCATAAAATGAAGATGCTAGAGTGCAAACGAACAAATTGTGGACGACGGACGGACGGACGACGGACATTCATCGATCCTAAAAGCTCATCCTGAGCACACGTGCTCAGGTGAGCTAAAAAGGTGTTAACGCTCTACAGCCGCCATTTATGGTCGGATTTTCTTCAAACTTTCACAGATGGTACAACTTGAAATTAAGGTGAGCATATCCTGCCAGCTAACCGAAAAACTGAAGTTCTGTGGCTGAAGTAAGATTCGAACATAGGACCAAAAATTTCAGTTTAGGATTGAAGAGCTTCAGGATGAGATAGAAAGTTGAAACTTACAAAGTTTGCAGTTCTGCAGCATTTCTACAAATATTTTAAATCGTGACGTCATAGGATGTCTTAAGCATACCACTTAATTTTAATTTGGGGCAATGATGAGTTATTGCAGTAAAGTATGCGCTTTTTAGCAACAGCATTTTCAGCACCCTATGACATCACCTGACGTCAGAGCTAAAAATAGTGAAAAATGGTGTTCGCGCTCTACAGCCGCCATTTATGATCAGATTTTCTTCAAATTTTTACAGATGGTACATCTTGAAACTAAGGTGTGAATATTTTGTCAGCTAACCTTAATTCCGAAAAACCAAAGTATTGTGGCTGAAGTGAGATTCGAACATAGGACCTTTAAACTAGAAATCAAGTTTGCAGTCATGTCCTGACGTCATATGACATCATGTTACGTCACAGACTAATACTTAGTTCTTATCATTTGCACTAATTTCGGAATATAATGTCAATTGTTCAGCATGAACATGAAATACTACCAGAGGTGAGTCATTACAAGAAACTTCTATCTCCTGCTATTTGCATTAACACAGCTTGCAGAAAGTCCTATCATTCGTTTTCACGAATGACATCTAGTTATTATTAGGACTTTCTACCTAAAGCAGAAAGTCCTACTGGGTTTGTTATGTTTATTATTATTATTCTTTTTTTCTTCCTAACTAAACGCTTATTTTTATATGTTGCAATAGTCCTAGGACGATGAAATTTTTATGGCTTTTTAGTCATGTGAGGAAATTTTGATTTCAATTATTTTCAGCACCCTATGACGTCACATGACGTCAGGGCTAAAAATAGTGAAAAATGGTTTTCACGCTCTACAGCCGCCATTTATGGTCGAATTTTCTTCAAATTTTCACAGATGGTACATCATGAAACTAAGGTGTGCATATCCTGTCAGCTAACCGAAATTCCGAAAGACCGAAATTCTGTGGCTGAAATAAGATTCGAACATAGGACCGAAAATTTCATTTTAGGATTTACGAGCTTCAGGATGAGATAGAGAGTTGAAACTTACACAGTTTGCAGTTCTGCAGAATTTCTACATATATTTTGAGTCGTGACGTCATAAGCATACTTCCTAATTTTCATTTTAGGGCAATGATTTCGACATGATGCCAGTTGTTCAGAATAATGAAACTTTCAGAGTTATGACAACAAAGTATGCGATTTTGAACAAAAGCATCTTCAGCACCCTATGACGTCATGTGATGTCACAGCTAAAAATAGTGGAAATTGGTGTTTGCGCTCTACAGCCGCCATTTATGGTCGGATTTTCATAAAATTTTCACAGATGGTACATCTTGAAACTAAGGCGTGCATATCCTGTCAGCTAACCGAAATTCCGATAGACCGAAGTTCTGTGGCTGAAATAAGATTCGAACATAGGACCGAAAATTTCATTTTAGGATTAAAGAGCTTCAGGATGAGATAGAGAGTTGAAACTTACAAAGTTTGCAGTTCTGCAGAATTTCTACATATATCTTGAGTCGTGACGTCATATGACCTCATCTGATGTCATAAGCATACTTCTTAATTTTCATCTTAGGGCAATGATTTCGACATGATGCCCGTTGCTCAGAATAATGAAAATTTCAGAGTTTTGACAGTAGTGTATGCGCTTTTGAAGAAATGCATCTTCAGCACCCTATGACGTCATGTGACGTCAGGGCTAAAAATAGTGGAAAATGGTTTTCACGCTCTACAGCCGCCATTTATAGTCGAATTTTCTTCAAATTTTCATAGATGGTACATCTTGAAACTTAGATGTGCATATCCTTTCAGCTAACCTAAATTTCAAAAGACTGAAGTTCTGTGGCTGAAATAAGATTCAAACATAGGACCGAAAATTTCATTTTAGGATTTAAGAGCTTCAGGATGAGATAGAGAGTTGAAACTTACACAGTTTGCAGTTCTGCAGAATTTCTACATATATTTTGAGTCGTGACGTCATATGACGTCATGTGATGTCATAAGCATACTTCTTAATTTTCATTTTAGGGCAATGATTTCGACATGATGCCAGTTGTTCAGAATAATGAAAATTTCAGAGTTATGACAGTAAAGTATACGCTTTTTAACAAAAGAATTTTCAGCACCCTATGACGTCATGTGACGTCAGAGCTAAAAATAGTGAAATACTTATTCTTCTTCTTATTATTATTATTATTCCTTTTTTTCCAACCAAATCTAAGAGTTAATTTCGGTAAGTTGTCAGTGTCTAAGCAACATGAAAATTAAAATGCCTGGACAAAAAAGTATAAATTTTTAAATTCTATAATTTTTAATTTTCAATGACGTCAATTGACGTCACATTTGACGTCAGCTTCAAAAGTTTGTTCGCAGTCAAGAGCCTTTATTTTTTTATATTTTATCTTGATATTTTCACAGAAGATGTATGTTATGATGTAGATGGGCACCTTGTCTTTCAAATTTTTAAATTCGAAAACTTTAAGAATTTATGGCAAAACCGAGTTTCGAACTTTGGTCCTAAAACTATTATTTAATGTTACAAAGGCTACTGATGATATAGAAGCATGAAAATTAGACAGCTTATTGGCCCAGAGGTTTACTTTCTTTTCTCTGAAAGATTTCATTTTTAGTCACGTGGTTATGACGTCATTTAAAGGACAAAATCCTATTTTTTCAAAGATTTCCCTCGCTCTGGCATCATACATTTTGAGTCAATTTTAATGAAATTAAACTGCAGCGATAAAAATGTATCTTTTTATACATTAAATCATTTTCAAATTTTATTGGCGTCATATGACATCAGATTTGACGTCAGCTTCAAAAGTTTGTTCGCGCTCTAGAGCCTTCAATATTGGTCCGATTATCTTGATATTGTTACAAAAGATGTATTTTAGGATGTAGATGTCCACCTTGGCATTCTAATTTCCAAATTCAAAAAGATTAAGATTTCATGGCAATACAGAGTTTCGAACTTTGGTCAAAAATTAAATTTTAATTGTTACAAAGTCCCCTGATGCGTTACAAACATGAAAATAGGACAGCATATTGGCATAGAAGTTTACATTCTATTTTCTGAATGATTTTCTCTTTAGTCACGTGGTTATGATTTCATAAAAAAGACAAAATATTCTTTTTAAAGTTTTTTTTCGCTCTGGTATCATAAATTTAAAGTCAATCTTAATTATATCTTCAAAATTGATAGAGTTAAAATTGAAGTGATGCATGCTGCAAGAAATGTTTGTTCTGTCACGTGATTATGACGTCATGCATACTTAAGCAAGAATTATTTTGAAAAATCATATAAAATAGCCAATAAGACCAATGAACTTAAACTTTTCAAAAATGTCGAAACTTAGTATGTTCATAAGGTCTTGAAAATTTCAAGTGATTATGTCATCAAACATGGCAGTTATTCATGTTTGATGGAATGCCTACTTGAAAAAGTGAAAACAGACCTGTTCGCATTCTCGAAGATACTTTTTTTTTTCTTGATTAATAGAACGTTAGCTGAACATGTCCTTGCAAAAAAGATATTTTTCTTTAGTCACTTGATTTTGACGTCGATAAAATATAAAAATCATTCATTTCAATACGTATTCGCTCTCCAGCGTCATGAGTATTGATGCCAATCTTAAGCATACCTTAAAGAATTTATGTTGTGTAACTTGTTTATGACAACATTGATGTGTAAGCAAAATATATTAAAAAGATCAAAAGATTGTATATATTAACTTTAAATAAGTAATAATGCCGTACCTTATCATGCGCAAAAAGTCCAGAAAATTTCAAGTGATTACGTTATCAAACATGACTTATTCATGTTTTTCGTAAAAGGGCTAATTCATTGAAATCTATTAATTTGCAGAAAGAAATGTAAGTGGTCATTGGGTTGGTTGAGCAAGATCCGATTGTTCTTTTGCAGGAATGAATGCCTGCGTTGAATAGTGAATTGTGATACGTTTTTTGAGTAAATGAGTCGCATTTACGATGAATTAGTATAATTATACTAGAGCCAGAAAACCTTTACGGATATCTTATTGCATTTGCTATCACGGCTTTCTGCAAACCTGAAGAAAATGACAAATACATGTATATCTTCCTATCGATTTTTTATGTTTTCTAAATGTTTGACGGTTTCTTTTGATGAATCTCTAAAAATAAGCAAATATACAAAGCAAATGAATAGTTGAAACTTTCAAGACTTTTATAATGTTAATAACATAGAAATAAGAAATTATTTTCATTATTTTTCCTACACCTCTGCCTTTGTTTCCATCTAATTTTGCAAATGTAAAACTCAATCAATTTAAAGGTAGAAAGTAATTGATTTTAAAGTTTTTTTCTTTTTTACAATTTCAATTGTGGATCAAATTGCAATGAATACATGTTAAGTCATAATTATGCTTACAAAGAAAAAGATATTAAATAAAGAATAAAAAAAAATTAAAATCGATTGAATAACGTACGAAAACAATTCTTTAGGATATTATTATCTTAAAATTTTCCTGTTTTTTTTCTTTCTCTGAATGATAGAAAACGGGTGCATAATCAAATAAGATCCATATTTATGCTCTCTCAATATCTTTTTAAGAAGATGAAAATGAAAAAAAAAGAAAAAAGATTTAAAGCTTATTTTTGAACATAATCGTAAGTATATATTTAAGATAATGATGATTTACATATTAAATCATACATTATGATGCATCATTATTCCTTTTTTTGTATTAACTTATATATTTAATACCTTTGAAATAAGAAAACGGAAAGCCGCTTCGTTTGTATCTTAAAAAACGACTTTAGTTAATATTTTTATCACAAACCCCTTTTTTTTTATCGGAGCTATACATTTGTATATTACGACAAACCGAATCATCATGTATTCACTCGCCTTGCTTCTAATTTTTACTATTTGTATAGTTATTAAATGCACCTCTATTATTTATGTTGATGGTTTAAATAGTTACCATTCTGATGATAAAGCATCATCATCATCATCATCATCATCCTTTTGGCAAAATTTGCTGTCATCGTAGATCTATTAAATATCACATAAAGCAAATATTTTCATTGACTTTGTTTATGGAAAACAATTCGTGTTTTCTACAGGTATATTTCCAATGATGGGCTGAAATCAGAAAGATCAATGACATAGATAAACAACCGCACTGACACAAGTTTTACCCATTATCACGTAAAACTCTATATTTATATAATCCTAAATATTCACACATCTAGCTCCGATGTGTAAAACCAATAATCTACTTAAATTGAGACATGTTTTAGTCTTGCACCGTATATGATTTCTTGTGGCTATATTTATTTGCACATGATAATGGATATTTTTTTCCTCTTGGGCCTTGATAAAATATATTTCCTAAGGATACGCCCTATCAAACAATTGTCATGTACAAGTGTGCGTATTATACGAACTAATTTCACTTAATTGTAAAATTGTTGAATATGTAAGACTGTTCTGTTTAACAGTAGTCTTCTTTATGCTAACCCCGTGTTTTATTAAATGATTCCTTTGATTTCCTGACGATTTTAATTGTGAAGGTAGATCTACCACTTAAATGTAACCAACTATCACCTTTATCGATATGCGTATGTGGATTCTACTTCTAGTTGACATTGTGCAAGGCGTACTTGTATCGTCACTCAATAGAATAGGATTTATCTATCAATGTTAAAGGTCAATGTTTTAAACGTATCTTCTAACTGACGCAATAATTTACAAATAAGTCATAAAAATGCCAAAGCCATTGTAGCTGCGTAGTTAAGAATAAGTGTGGCTAACTTTGACGTAATCGGAAATCTGTCTACGCTGTGTATGTGTGTGCGTGCGTGCGTTTGTGGTTGTGAGGTAAAAAAATTCTTGTTTATTTCGGTGTTTAGGTCAGGGTAAGGGTTTGGGCTTTTTTATGGATAGTATTTATGTTTGGTTTGGTTTTTGGCCTGGAATAATGGTTAGTTTCATAACTGAATTAAATACTGAGGTATGCCTCAGAAAAATATACCTCGCTATGACAACATTATACATACAGACCTAGGTACAATCCGTATAAGTGAGGTATGTGTAGCACATGACACATGGGATACCTCGCTATGACAACATTATACATACAGACCTAGGTACAATCCGTATAAGTGAGGTATGTGTAGCACATGACACATGGGATACTTCGCTAAAATAGTAATACAGGATTCCCCTACCCAGTTACAAAATCCTGCCACTTGGCTAGTTTGTCCTGAAGCGGCCTCCATGCGCTGAGCAACAAGCAAGTGGGATATAATCGTATCCTTTAAAGTATGTGTATACCAGAGTATATACAAGCCTTTTTTTATAGCTTATATGTAAGCATCATGCACTTTCAACGATGAAATTTAATACATTTTGGAGTATTATGTCTGTTTTTGAACACAAACAACAAACATTAACAATAATGCGGTATAGTGAAAACGTAAGAAAATGACGGACACGGCAAAAATTGAAAATCGCGCCATACATGTTTCTGTCATAATATCGACATGGCACCAACTCAGACACTTGAAAAATGAGGCAAGTCAACCCAAGGAAAGCAGTTTCAAGATATGGCACAGAATATGTATCGGGGGCAAGAAGATCTGCAAGAAGAAACAGGGCGAAGGCAGATGATAATAAAGACGTGCCTCAACATAGTTGCTTCATGAGGACAACTCCCCTGCGCACACAGTACCGACATGCGTCTAGAGCTGTCGCTGATTACCTCATCCTCCGTATTCCCAGAACATTGCTCCTATGTACTTCGCTATATTCCTGTGTATTTTATCTCAACCATACGAGTTTTAATAATTAGATGTATTATTAATTATGAGAAATAAACAACTGCAATAATAATGAATATTATCATAATAATATCAGTTTAATAGTAATCATAATAATTAATAATAAAATAATGTTATAATTTTGACTGAAAGCAGAAAAGCAAGTTGCGGGGTAAACGGTTCAAGTCAGTGGCTGAATTGCTCAACAATAGATTCTTTCGCTAACGTGTATAAGCACTTTGTTAACCGTCACAAGCGATATATGGAAGCTAGTTGTGATTATTTTGTTTGTTTGTTTGTTGGGTTTAACGTCCCACCGACAGTATTCAGTCATTTGGAGACGATGTCTACTTGAGACAGAAATCGTCCTGCCACACTGCAGTATCACGCCCTAGACATATGGTATGATACCACACCCAATCACATTATCCTAACATTAGGCCTACAAGTCCTGGAACTACTCTATTATGCTGAGCGCCAAGCAAGGAAGCTATAACAGTACCATTTTTTACGACTTTGGTATGTCGTGGCCGGGGATCGAACCCACGACCTCCCGCTCCCGAGGCAGACATTCTAACCACTCGGCCACCATGGCCACCACTCGGTTGATTATTTTGAGAAACAGTAAACAATGCGAGGGCATCTCATTGTTATATTTGACATTTCTAATCTTGACAAAAAAAATGACGTTGTGTAATTTGCGCGATGATGTCTTATTGTAAAACCATATATTCCTAATTTGTGTAAAGATATATTCATGAGAATTTAAGAGTTTTTTTTTTTACTATATTTTCCAAAAACAATATATAAAACGTCTTCTCCTACTTCTTCTATCGAAATTTAACATAAAAGAGGAAGTTACACATAGAAAGAAAAAATACACCATATTATGGTGGCATATTTCTGCCAGCCACTTATCCACTTAGCTTTGAAAAAAAAAATCAAGTTATCCACTTAGGTATGTATCTTAACAGGAAAAACTGTCTGTTAGTGCCCACTACTGCCAATCACATATTCACTTAGGTTAACTGGATATCATGCTTTTTTCCAGATAATTATGTGAAAAAGTGCCTGTTATCGACATAATTTAACTGAATAACACGAAAAAAGGCGAGATATCTACTTATCTTAAGTGAATATATAGCTGGCAGTAGTGGGCACAAACAGGCAGTTTTGTCCTGTTATGAAACCTAAGATGATAACACGAAAGTTTTCTACTTGCCAGATACTAACTGAATATGTGACAATTTTTCAGAAAAGTTTCGACATAGCTATGTGGATAAGTGGCTGGCAGAAATATGCCACCATACCATATCAAACAACATGAACAGTAGGTTACTACATGAACAGTTTAATCCTTTCCCTCATAGAGGACTCCATGAAAAGACCTATGCGAACATGCGCAGGCTGATCAGGTTTTATGCTGTTCGCTGCTCCTCAGTGGTCTGGAAATGAGGACTTTATCATTAAATTTGGTAAGGTTTAACTGTGGTTTTCTGCAGATCAGGCTTTATGTGGTACCTATTGAGTGCGTCAAAATGAGTCTATATGAGGGAAAAGGTTAAACAAAACATATATTGAGTACATAACAATAATATCTAAGTTCCGTGAACAATTCAACATGTCATGTTATAGTGGTATTCTGGGGCATTTTAAGTCACACCCAACTGCCTCTCTCTTTCTCTTTTACCCTCTCTACAGTACATGTTCTTTGTTGTTGTTGATTGTTCTTCTGTCTCTTTATGAACACTTCTCAGTATATTCAAATATGTTGAATGTGGGCAGAAAACGAAAGAAGAAGAAGAAGACATTGTTTAACATTGCACTGTAGGGGAAGGTCTGACTCAAAGTTGGTAGAACTTGTAGTCCGACCCCATTTCATGTATTATATAAAATATGTTTAAACTAAACTGTTACCAAGTATTTGACCTCATGCCCAATTCATATGCCTAAGATGAGCCATGGATTAGATGTTTGTTGGGTTAAACTTCACACCGACAGTATTTCAGTCATTTGGAGATGATGTCTACTTGAGACAGATATAGTGCTGCCACTTTGCAGTATCACGCCATAGCCATGTGGCATGATGCCACACCCAGTCACATTATCCTGAAACTGGGCCAACCAGTCCTGGAACTACCTTTATATTAAGGGAGCTATTTAATACATTTACCATTTTTTAACAACTATGGGGTGCCACAGCCAGGGATCAAACGTACACTCTTCCACTCTGGAGGCGGACACTCTAATCACTCAGCCACAAGGGACGGTCTCATAGATAAGATTATTTTTCATAAGACTGCATATGTTGGGTAAATGGCAGGATGCATTTTTATCGAAAGCATTTTAATATTTTCGGCTTAGTATTCATCCAATATAATTTTCATGACTCTTCAGAAGATTAATCACAGAAAAAATACTGTGATTTGTAAAGAGAGCAATAAAGAGCAATAACAGCCTGTTAGTCATTTAGAGACTATGTCTACTTGAGGCTGATATCGTTCTGCAACCACGCTGTAGACACGAGGCATAGTACCACACCAAGTAACATTATCCTGACACCGAGCTAACCAGTACTGGAACAACCATTATATACTGAGACCAAGCAAGGGAACTATACTAGTACCATTTCTCCAAACTTTGGTATGTCAAGCTAAAATTTGACAATACAGTATTGCACAAGTAATCATTGTTGGCTATTTAACAAATTCTCACCTCTTCCAAGACCTCCTCATAAGATTGACACTAGCACTTTCAGAATACAGTGCTGGGTTCACTTGTAGCTGAAATTCAATGTTGAACAAGTTACAAGTAATCTTTTAGGAAACAAACTAATGTCCTGAATAATAACATGTTTGGCTCATTTTAAACATGTCAAAAGCCCTACAATAATGTACCATTTGACATAATTATGTTTTATTCCACAGGTTTCTGAACCAAGGAAGAAATGATTTCTGCACTAGCTTATCTTACTGAAGTAAATATATTTAAACCTCTCTAAATCAAGTGAAACCAGCTTTTTTACCGAGGTTAAATAATTTCTTAAAAAAAAATTTAAATGTAGCAGAACGATTACAGTAAAGTAGAACACATTATGTTCATCTTATATACTCTATTATACATCATACCTTACATAAATGTAATATAACAGTTGCTATATGTAATGTTTGGTAGATGGGATTTACAATTATAAATGGCCAGATCTCTCACAAAAAACTCAGTAATACCAGTAATGAAAGATTACATACAGAATTTTATCAGTGATCTGTTCAATGAGCAAGCTATTGGTAAACTCACAAAAACCTAGAAATGCGTCCAGAGGACACAGATGCCCCCGCCTGTTGCTTTGTCCCATGGCTTTATTTGTTATTTTTCACTCCTGCCTAAGCAATGGAATCAGTGTTCCCAGAGAAAAGTGAAAGCTTATCTAAGTGAAAACTGGCCCGTTAAAATGTCCAGATGAACAAGTGTGTGCCCTGAATAATATATTCATGAACCTTTAAGTTTGTAATATAAATACTTTTGGAGTTGCTGGCTCCATAAAATAAAATTTCCATACCTTTTCTAAAGGAGTTTGTACGGTTTACTCTCTCCCCCTGATCTTTTTCTAAACAAATTAAGGCCCATAGTTCTGTCAATGTCAAATGTGAACCAAAAAAAAAATACCCAAGTGCAAAAGTTCATGTCCTGAATAATATATTCCTGAAGTTTCAAAACTGTAGTACAAATACTTTCAGAGTTACGTGCATCACAAGCATTTTTAAAATGTCACAAAGTTTTCAGATGGACGGACAAAGGCAAATCTATATGCCCCCCCCCCCACCCCCCTCTTTGGTGGGGACATAAAAAGGAACAGTCTGCAATGTTTTGCCCTTCATCAAATTCCCTGTGGAGAAAATCTCCTAGTCCCAAGGTGACATGTTGTGCGCCATAGAATTTGGATGATTAGACTTTTTAAACTAAACTTAAACTCCAAAATTAAGCTTGCTCCTTTTTGTAATGTCAATTCAAAATAGGTGTCATTTAATGAGAGGATCAAGATTGCCCTGTAGTTGCTCACCTGAGAAACATTGCCTTCAGTGCCTGCACTGCTTAAAAGCCTACTATACTTCATAAGGATTTAATTATCAAGGAAAATATAAAATAACATTGACATATTGTAGACTAACACAAATAGTGCATTTGCAAATATCTGCTGTAAAATAACAGTTATAAAATGCATTGAAAATGTTGATCAAATTAAGCAGTTTAGTATTTTGGATGGATGTCAAAATACTCTCATTGTTTACATATTGCTTTACTTAGTATTCCCAAAGTAGTCGGAAATAATTTGAATTTGAAAAAAAAACTGTCAGCGAATCACAATTTGTTAATTTGCTACATTATCAATTTATGCATTTGATTCTCCATGGAGACATACAGAAGGTCTATAGAAAACGTCAGAAAATTGACGAAGATATGTGGAATATGCAAATTAGTTGTTTTTGTAAACAATTAACTGAATGTTCTTGAGTAAAAGATTATTTCTTATTTAAGCATTGAGGTAATGTTGCCATCAACAAGTATGTTATAATAGATTGCAACTCATAACAAATCTGTAGCACACACTTTTCTTTTCTGTATGAAGAATACACAGTGTTTTTGGAAGTATAATCGGCCTTAACCCTTTCCCTCATAGAGGACACCATGAAAAGACCTATGCGAACAGCATAAAACCAGATCAGCCTGCGAGTAACTCGCAGGCTGATCAGGTTTTATGCTGTTCGCTGCTCCTCAGTGGTCTGGAAATGAGGATTTTGTAACTAAATTTGGTAAGGTTTAACTGTGGTTTTCTGCAAATCAGGCTTTATGTGGTACCTATTGAGTGCGTCAAAATGAGTCTATATGAGGGAAAGGGTTAAGGAATGAAGATGTCTGAATGTAAAATTGGTAAACCTGTGTGATGTTCTGATATTTTAAGGATCTAATTTGTAGCTTTATCAGTCACACATCAGTAATAATTCAACTCAACAGAGATATTGTTGCCATTATCATTGTGTATAAGTTAAATGATGATTGCTTAACAACTGCAATTATGCTACAGTGTAACAAGTAACTGGTGTTGCACACAACATGAGTCCCCTATCAGTAATGTGCATAATATTTCTGTTATCATAGCAACTAGAATTTTTGTCCAAGAAAAAAAACACCAACAAAGTGATGTGCAGAATTTCCATACTGCCATCTATTCATACACCAAATTTCATATTATCTAAAGCGGTTATTAAGTTATCGAGGGATCCAGATTTCTGGACATCCAGACAGACAGAGGGCAAACCTATAGTCCCCTACTTTGTAAACACCAGTAAGGGGACTAATAAAAGGTAAAATCTAGCATTTTTTTATATTAAAAGGGACATAACTCCTGACCTAATTTGCTAATATCAAGCGTTATTGAACCTTGCTAGAGATAAGTCATGAACTTTGAAGATAATTGCTTCAAAAATAAATACCAAGTGACATGTGGCATTATTTAATTTAAAAAGGGGCATAACTCCTGGCCTAATATCAGCTATAATATGAGAGATTATGGCCATAAACATTGTCATTCATAAAGTTTGAAGATGCAAGAAAGTTTGCTAACTAACTGTGGATGACAGCAGACAGATGGACATCAGACATTTAATGATCCTAATAGCTCATCCTCAGCATGTGCCAACAAAATAAGGTATACCTCAAGTCATAACAGTGACAATTCAAATTGCAATTTATAGTTTCAAATTCTTTATTTTTAAAGAGTCAAGTGTCAGTTTTAACAACTCAGTGCAAAACTATGAACCATAGCAGCTGAGCATGTAATTTTAATTTCGGGCCCTATATGGCAGAGTGCTGACCTGGGTCTTGTCTGTCTGTCTTTGACATCCACCATCTTTTGACTGCAGGCTTTGGATCACTGTCCTCAACACAGGGCTCACCCTGAATGTAAAAAAGTTTGCACCAATACATTTGCCAAATGAGAAAAATAGAGCCAGATTTGAGAAGATAGATCCAAATTTAGTGCAAGTGGCTCCAATATATTTTCAGATAGTCCAGACGAGACTGTGGAATTATGACTATTCTAGTTATGTGAATACATAAAGGCAATATTGAAAGATGCTCTTTGTGTGAGTAGGAAATTTTGCATTGTATGACAACCTCCATATTTTCAGGGTGGACATAATACCCCATGTTGTTTTTTTTTTTCCCCAAAACAGATTGGATGTCAAGGGCTGAAAATGAGTTCCCAGGTACTCACAGGGTGGGTAGACAATTGCTGGTACCAGGGAACAAAATTATTACCCGTTGCTTGATGTCGGTCTTCCTCATGTACTTATTTTCTTTATATCATATATACACGTCAATAGCCATTTCATAATGATTTCCTTTAATAGAATTCTACACTCAAATGCATCAAGATGGACTTGTTTTAGGTAGACAAAGTCCATGTAGTACTGAAATGTCTTAGTTAATACAAGTGTTAATGCTTTTTTATGCAATGACTGCATCAATATGGGAACATGCAGGTAATAGTATAACAGGTACCTAGATAAACAAGTAACTGGTGTTGCACGCAACATATGAGTTCCCTACCCATGAGGTGCATAATTTTTCCATTACCATAGCAACCAGAACTTTGGTCCGAGAAAAAAAAAACATGACATGCAGAATCTCCATACTGCCATCTATTCATATACCCCCAGTAAATTATCGCGGATCCAGATTTCCAGACAGACAGATGGATGGATGGACAGACAGACAGAGGGCAAACCTATAGTCCTCTCTGGTGGTTATTTAGTCCTGTCCTATTTTTATCTTTCAGCATTTACCATACTTTTAAGTAATTTATTTGGTGAATTAATCATGTTCATGATTTATCTTTTTAAAATGGAGAAAACAGAGGGTTTTTGGGAAATGTTAAGTTTAGTTTGTCAGGTTCACCTTAATTTTACTCATGCTAATAACCAGCAACTACTTTTGAACAGAAGCGGGTGAATGACATCACAATTACTTTTGGTAAATCTGGCGAGATTGTGAGGTGTGAACAATAGCTGCACTCATGTTGGAATACATAACAGCATTTTTAAATGTCTTTAAATAGTAATTTCAAGATTAAACGGTGCATATATTAAGAGGGGCATTGTAAATATAAAGGTTGTTTAAATTAATATTTCAATTCAAAGCATTTCAATTCAAAGCAAGTTGTTATCAGCCAAGCTTATTCCTTTCACTCTGAAGTTCATACATTTATATCTGAAATTTTATTTATATACAGTTGAAAAACCTTTCGAACTTCCATTTGGAACACATAATATGACCTATGCAGTAAGTGTGAATATTTAAACCAGCTTCATACTCATAAACATGTATTTTGATATTTCTCAGGACTGATCAGGGAACTAAGACCTATCCGTTTCACCCAAGCAGTGATATTTTTACAACATTTGTAGCAAGAGTCCTGGGACTCACTATGCTAAAATAATATGAGCCCCTGGCATTATGGAAAGTACCGGTATGCATTCTACTTTGATTTCAATATTATTTTCTGTATTTTATGCATCCAGTAGATACATTAAAATTAAAACATTGCATCCACGGAGAAAACATTGCATCCTGGATGCAGGATGTAGAGGTAAAATATCACTGCCTAAGATGACCATATATCCCTTGTTATCATATTTACCTTGATGTGTTAAGGATGCAGTCATGGTTCTTGCTTCATAAGTTGAAAATAGAAGCTACAGGGCCTCAACCATCTGGCAAACAACTGCTGTCATCACCAAGAACTATTTGAACAGGAAGTCTGTTTACAAAAGGAACATGCCACATTCTCATAGTAATGTATTTAATTTCAAAATTAAAATGTATTCTTTTTTTAATATAAATGAAAAATGAGGAGTCCAAAGGCAAGATTCAATTCATAAAACACTGAATTTTAACTGGTTTTCTTGGAATTTCATCTCTATGATGCTTATAGAATTTGTGGGGTTTTACGACCCACTGACAGTATTTCATTCATTTGGTGACTATGTCTACTATAAAGACATACATTTCAGTATCACACTGCAGAAATGTAGCATGAGACCACATCCAGTCACATTATCCTGACACCTGCTTAACCAGTCCTGGAACTACCCTTTCATGCTAAGAGCCAAGCAAGGGAGCTACATGTATACCAATATCATTTTTTAAGACTTTCTTGGTGAGGGATCAAACCCATGACCTCCAAGTTCAAGGCTAGATGTTTACCATACAACAACCATACCGATCATGTTTATAGTTTATTGTTACAGTATTGGACAATTATATATTATCTAGTTCCTAAAAATACGATCTGTCAAAATATTTTCTCCTAACCGGCAAGGATATTGAAGGAATTAAAATTCTGTTTACAAGAAACATTAAAATGGACTATCTTTTTTACCTATGTTAAAACAATTATTACAAAAAAGAAAGGTCCAATATAAAAACTCTTCTACATCTGGATTTTACACATACAAAGGAGTGCTAGAGACAAAAATTGCATCTCACCTAAGTCTGCTCTCAGCAGATTTCTTGCCCATCACCAGCTTGAAGGTCTGTTAAGCAACTTCAGCACCAACATGGCATGGTAAATTAGGCCTCTATATACCATTTTATCATTGCTGCACCAATTGCAGAAATTATGACATTTCTGTTCCCAGCAGATTTCTTATGGGCATCTTTAACATTCTTGCACTGCAGTTGGAAAGGAAGGTATTAAAGAGAACAAATATTAATATAAGCTTACTGTTTTACATGTATCAAAGAAATAATCAGTATTTATATGTATTTTGTTGTGAATTAAACAACAGTATCTATTTCAGGTGCATATTATCATATCACGAGCGTAAAGCCGGTATGATATTATAATTTGCACCTGACTAGGAACATGTGGTTAAATACACAACAAAACAAAGATAGACAGAGATTTTTTCGATTCTAACTCAGTATTCGTCATTTTCCATCCACATTATTTTCTTGAAACATGGAAGCTACCAGCCAAATTACTTCGTAATGCAGTTCTCAATATAGAAACGATGATAATAAATATAGAAAGACACATTATTTCATATTTAGCTATACTTTTTTAATTTTCTTAACCTATTGTTTTATATCATATATTTATGTCCTGTACTAGCTGCCCGATATAATCATCATCACAACCACAAGTGGAGCATTTTTATAATTGTCAACATGCATGCAGTGACAGGCTATGCCTTGTTGCAAATTTACAGCTTTTCCCTTCTGTTTAGAAAGAAAGATAAGATTGATGTTAGAAAGCGGACTATAAAAGCATTTCCCAATGAAAGTCATCAGTTTTGAACCAGTTATAAAATTTAAGTGCATCAAACCCAATATATACCATGTTTTATAATGTATTAAGAAAATACTTCGAAGTAAAACATGAACAAGTATAACAGTACTGACTAACACTAGAATAGTAATTTGCCCCAGGCTGTGAAAAACTCCACGGTCCTCAAATCATCTACAGGATCCCCCAGATTGGCAGTATGCTGTAATAAAGCAAGTCATAGCTGTCAACAGTAAAACAAACCAACATGACTCAAAACTAGGATTTGCACTATGTTCCAGTGGTAACAGACAACAGGAATGTGATCCTTATGTGTCACCTTTGTTTATAGCAGGTGACTCAAAATCCTGCTGCAATGCCTTTAATATCAAACCATTATTTTTAGCTGACCTGTGTACAGTTAAACCTGTATTAGAGGCCAAGTGTATTAAGTGGTCAACCTACATTTACCAGTCAGATTTGATATTACCTAACTATTGTATTTTGCTACATGTTTAACTTTCATTTAGCAGCCACTTCTGTTAAGTGGACACTTTCTCTTGTTCCCCTGACTGACCGCTGAAGGTATAGCCCCTGTAATGGTTCCGCTACATTTCGGAATTCATGACCTTTTACAGATATAACCTAGGTTTTCTAATGTTTCATTAGAGTACCTTGGTTATCTTGACAGACATAAAGTGGTCCAAGACGTAGCGGTGTTTGTCGACTTTACCGGAAGTGAATTACAAGGCATAAACCTTAAGACATGTTTGACTGTACTTGCAGCAAGAGTGCTTAAATGAGAGAGATTAAAATATACCTGTCTATGACAGCCAAAAAAAGACTGGAAAAACCCTCACACAAAAAACCACCAGGCCACAGGTTGATGTCGTCACTGCATCAGAGACACGGCTGATACCAAATGAAAAGAATCATTAGATCTGGTCAAAAAGAAAATGAAAGGACCAGAATACCAAGACATCAATGGAGAGGTCAGGACAAATTGCCAGACTTTATAGACCAGTCAAGATTTTGGAAAGAAATTACAGAAAGATGACTGAAATTTGAAATAGCTTTTATTTTTTTCTCAAAAGAAATATATAATCATGAAATTTTAAATGAAATTTGTGTTTTTCTTATAATGTTGATAATGATCTGAAATTTTCTATGACATATACAACCTATAATATGGTAATTGTTTTGTTAAATTAATACTTTTTTCATAACATTTCATAATTTCCCAATTTCTGATTTGTAATGCGTAATTCCCCCAGTTAGAAAGCCACAGTTTGTAAAAAGAAAAAAACAAAAAAACTAAAAATATCACTGTGATTGGAATAGAAAAAAAAAATTATAAAGCAAATGCCTTGACTAATATGAAATAAGCATGCAGTAAAAAAAACAGTTCTAAACATGATCACTATCACATCAACTATTTTATCTTTTGATCGTGGCCAATTTTGACCCAAGAGCTATGATTTGAAGTTTGATAAGGGACCACCACTGGCCAGCTGCAGGACTCAAGCTTACCTCTGCACCGACTGGGCCTGGCCCTGGTACTGCTCTGCGTCTGCCCCAACCTTTTCCCCAAACAATCCTAACACCATAAACAAGAGCTGCAATTTGTAACAGAAAGAAAAATTGAGATGTTATGGACATCACCATCAGTAGGCTGCAATCTGTAACAAAGAAAAAATCGAGATGTTATGGACACCGCCTTCAGGAGGCTGCAATCTGTAACAAAGAAAAATTGAGATGTTATGGACACCGCCTTCAGAAGGCTGCAATCTGTAACAAAGAAAAAATGAGATGTACATTAGGAATACAACTTTCTGAAAGGGATGAGAAAGTAACTTACTAAGAAAAAAGGGATTGACTTGACTATTTAAATTTACCGTTGCTTCGACATTATTTGTCATATAGCGATGTCCAGCTAATTACAGTTGGAGGAAGACAGGAATTAGATAGTAAACTATTTTAGAAATATGAAGGATAGAAAATTAAGATATGCTTACCAAAGAGAAAACAATTTACCTTGGAGAACTGGTAAGTTAAGTAACATGAAGAGGAACAGAAAAGCAGAGAATCTGAGTATTAACCAATAAATTTGGGCCCAAAAAATCACCAGTTTTCAGAATTATGGGGTACCTAGAAGCAACTTTTGAAAACTCAAAATGTTGGTACCAAAATTGGTACCACACTAATGAATTAAAACCACTTATTAGCTTCAATAAAGTCATCTTTTAATTAGGTCCAGGTCCAATTTCCTTGGGCATCTGCAGCAAAAGAGTGGACTTCTGCAGCAGAAGAGTATAAACATATTATTTTTAACAAAAGAGAAATCAACAAGATAATTATTTCAAACTTTATAATAACCAGTTTTTAACCCTTTCCCTCATATAGACTCATTTTGATGCACTCAGTAGGTACCACATAAAGCCTGATCTGCAGAAAACCACAGTTAAACCTTACCAAATTTAATTACAAAATCCTCATTTCCAGACCACTGAGGAGCAGCGAACAGCATAAAACCTGATCAGCCTGCGAGTTACTCGCAGGCTGATCTGGTTTTATGCTGTTCGCATAGGTCTTTTCATGGTTTCCTCTATGAGGGAAAGGGTTAACTGCAACTGCATGTGGTGCATAACAATCAACTAATTTATTTGAGATGTAAGAAGTCTGAGTGATAATGCAGACAAATATATTAAAGTTATTGGGAAAAGAAGGCTTTGTCAGTATATATAGAAAGCTGTAATGTCAGAAGTCCCCACTGGTAACCCCACCTCCCATGAAGAATTTGTGCCAGTTCATGAAACAAGAAAATAATGGAAATGGGTTCTGATCTTCGAACTGCACTGACCTTTCAAGCATGCATATGATTGATGTGCAATTTTAAATGGTATATGAAACAATGAATTTTTTTTTGCTGTGCATACTGTGTAGAATTTGCACTTTGGTATTTTTGTGCAAACAGGAAACCCTGATTCAACCACTCCTATGGCAGCTGTCTTATCTGGGTCTCTGTTTGCCAAATCACCCCTACTAAACAGTGGCGCTTTCACATTTTGGTGATCTGTTTAAATGAGAGCCCTTGACACTTCTGTTGAAGAACCCCTGGCTCTAGCATTAAAAAAACAGTTAAAGGTAATGCACTTGTTTTGTGGATAAAAGCTAAAACGACACGTCAAGTAATTTGCAGAGTGCCCATGTAAATAAAAAGAATAACCAGAAAGGAGTTGCACAGTAATTTTTGCACTTGCCAGTTACAGTGTAGATTATATGCCTGTGAGTGACACTACATTTGTACAAATGTATTTCACACTTTCTGCCTATTGAATATTCAGGGAGATGAAATGACTTTTCATTTATTATCAGGGCGATGAAACGGATGATCGATAAAATGACTGTAATTCAATGCAACTAGTTAATTTTTTTCTGTCAAATTACAAACATATATAATACATCAAAGTATCAGTGTTGTATATTTCATTTAGATGCGCATATAAATAAATAAATCATGAAACTTTTCCGGATATTTATCAAACACCCCTCATTTGAGAATTTTTGAATTGATGAACAGAGGAAGCTGTGCATATATTGCAGGTAAAGAATTCCAAAGTTTTGGGCCTGAAAAATACAGACTTCAATGGAATAGTTTCTTCACATGGTTTAGGTATTTGATGTTAGGATAATCTTAATGTATTGTGAATTGGTGTTGTTTTTCTCACTCTTTTTTAGTGTTTTTTTTGTTTTGTAGCTCTACTGACAGCTGATGGGGATAAATTATATGACAATTAATGACAAACTTTTTCAAAAGTGCCTTCATTAGAGATTAAACGATGATCATTTATAAATATAATCGATGATTGATTGAAAACTGCTGAGGTCTGTGATCATTGATTGTGTTCCTTCAAAATCAATTTCTCTAATTCTATCCATGTCAGTTGTACCAAGAGATAGAAGAAAAATAGAAAGAAACAGCTAGTATTAACAGTAATTCTACTCCATTTCTGAAATCTATTACTTTAATAGACTGCTTATTATTGTCTCTTGTAATTATGTTTGTTTGTTGGGTGAATGTCCCACCAACAGTATTTCAGTCATTTGGGGATGATGTCTACTTGAGACGGATATATAGTGCTGCCACACTGCTGTATCATGCCGCAGACATGTGGCATACCACACCCAGTCACATTATCCTGACACCAGGCCAAACAAACCTGCCAAACAAACTACGTACCCTTATATGCTGAGCGCCAAGCAAGGAAGATATAACAGCTAGTACCATTTTTTACGACTTTGGTATGTTGCAGCCGGGGATCGGACCCATGTCCTCCCGCACCTGAGGTGGATGCTCTAATCACTCTGCCGCCGATTCTATTCCTTGATAGTATCTCCAGGACCTGATTCACCAGGGGGGACATGTACATCCCCCCAGCTGGCTTGGTCATACAATTTTCTAGGCTATATTTCGATGAAATTGTCATGATTTGGGTAAATTTTTGTGCTCTGTTGTGGAAATCTCCATTGTGTGCCCCTTGTTCCTCACCCGACCAGTCACCAGGCCCCTGCTACTTCTGAGCTAGACCCTCTACTGATAGAGCATCTGCTGTCACATGGCAACATCACATATTGACTGTGAATGCTTTAATCTGAATCAGTGAGACGCTTCCAACTTTTTTTTATTGGTATATTGAAATGAAATTTTGATGTTACTAAGTTCTCTAGCTGGATTCGAACTTGCAAGCTAGTAATTCAATAAATATTGGAAATTCAATAACATGACTTTGCACAGGTATAGGCAAAAGTAAAAAATTCAACCCAAGCAATATTATCATATCGCTCAAGGCTTAGATCCTTTGCACACCTGAATTATCACTATGAAGAATTGAACAAGAGCTGTCAGAGAGACAGCGCGCTTGAATATTCTCATGCAGTGCTTTATAGTAAAAAAAAAAGCCATGCTGAATCATGCAAGGGCCATATATCTTTCAAAATACATGATATTGTCTGTTCTTTTCTACTCATTGCATTTATAGAATAAGTATACAAAGTATCAAAGCAAGAACATGACTGAAATATTTATGTGTGTATTTTTATATGGACACTAAATACATTTGTAAAGTTTCAAGTGAATTGTGGAGATTGAATTTGCATGCATAACCTTAACCAGGAATTTCTGATTTCACAATGGGGAATAATTCAGTAAAAATCCATGCTAGAGTTATGGGCCTTGGTCAGTGAGCTACAGTTATGATATAAGAAGATAGAAAAACTTGCATGCAAATTTAAACCTTATATATAACCTTGAGTGTTACACTGATGCCAGGATGAGTAGGATAGCTTTCACAAGCTAAAAATAAACAATTTTGTTCTGTTGTATGTTGTTGTACACCTCTATGCAAAACCTAAACAGAATTTACCATCCAGTTTCATTTTTTTTATCTAAAGGTATCATTTTTAGAGATAAATAAAAGAAATAAATATGTAATATCCTCTTTACAAAAAATGTTTTGCAATTGATTATAAACAAATAACAGCATTCGGCGAACAAACCCTGACTGAAATATGTAATAAATTCTTACCATACCAAACCCATTTTATACACTGGTCTAATGTTTTTTTTTGTTTTTTGTTTGATTTTGTTTTTCATATTCAAAATATGCACTTATAATTGCTAAAATCTATGAAGGAGATCTAATTCTGTTGATCTTGCCAAATTAAAAAGACTTTTACCAAGTGGTTTTGATTTTTTTTAGTCATTCAATAAACCAGGTACCATATTAGTTAATTATTAAATTTAGCATAATTTATCCAGTAAATACCTATACCAGTGCCAGATCCAGTTCAGGTTAGTGGGGATGGGGGTGCTATATTAAATATATCAAAACTATGTAGGCAGTGACAATGCAAGCGGCTCACCGCTTTGCCCGAGCCATGAGAAGGGTGTAACTCTGGTTTCATTGGGGTAACTGGGTAACTCCCCTGCAAAAATTTTCAATTTAAAGCTGTGAAATAGTGCATTCTTGTGAGAGGTTTTGGGGTTGTGTGTCTACATTTATGTATGGTCGGGGATTTTAGAGGGGGCATGCCAGTTGTGCCACCCTCCCCTCTTTGAATCCACCAGTGGTTCATTACCATGCATACTTCAAATCCTCTAGACGTGTTTTTGCTTATTAGTCTTATGCAGTCACTATATTTTATCATTCTTTTAAATTAGTGGGTTTTTTTTTCTGTTGTTTAGTAAGATATCATTTTTATTTTTCAATTCATTGATTATTTACTGAAGAAATAACATGGTTAATAACATGGAAATATACAAAAACTAATGAAAAAAATTTAATAAGCTGTAGACAAGTGACTTGATACTACAACCAGTCAACTACATCCAGTCTCATTGTCCAAACAGGATGAATTTTAACCAGTTCTGGATCTACCCTTATCTGCAAAACATCAATAAGTTCTTATTTCAATAATCAAAATTAAATGTTTATCATTATTTTGAGAAAAAATGAATACAATTTATATAGACGCATCATATTGCTGTAGGGTTTTATATTTTTGAAAGATTCTTCCAAAAAGATACTTAAGTAAATAAATAAATCCAGATCAAAAATTAATAAAAGTGCAAGCAGACCCGATGTTTGTTCATCGGTAAAACCGAGATGCAAGCAACATGCAAGCAAACTGATATATATGCAACCAGTAAAACCTAGATCAACCTGTAGGTTAAATGGTTTCTATGCAACCAGTATCAAACTAGGTCAACTTGCAAGTAAATTAACAGCTATGCTACCAGAATAAACCTTGATCAACCTGAAGGTTATCTGAAATCTGCAACCAACTGAAACCCTGATCAGTCTGCAAGTTTACAACAGACAGATCAACAGACTTATTTAGATTTGTACAATAGAGTACATCATCATATACATATTTTCGAACAAATAAATGATAATGTCATGATTATCTGAAAATAAAATGGATGTAGTTATGGCTGGAGATAGAAATAAGACTATTAACTATATACTTAATGGGTTTATACTGATTGCATAAATCACTTAACATGCTTTTATACTCGATTCTTCAACCCACAAAATCTAAGATCAGCCCGTAATCTGATTTGTGCAATCAATATAAAACCATATCAGCATGCAAGTTAACTAACTTCTGCAACCAGTATAAACCCAAACTGATTAACCTTAATGATATAATAACTATGCAACCAGTATAAACCCAGATCAGCCTGAAAGTAAACTGACTTTTCAATGTCAGACTGACAAAGTCAGAATGTCACATGTAAGCTGATGGACTTGTAAGAAGGTAAAATGTTTTTGCCTGGATTCTGTTCCATAGTAATCTCAATGCTTGTTCATTACAATCTGATGTCAACTCGGTGTCAATCAACTGGAATAAATGAAGCCTCATTTTCAGTGTATCTATAATCTTCAATCTTTCTAAAAAAAATTTGTTATGTGGGATACATTGTATGATACTATCACCACATTTATCGAAGAATAAGGCATCATGCTTTTGGCAATTGACCAAAATGTGTAAAATGATATATGAAATATGTTCAATCTTAAATTTATGTAAGTTGACAGTATGTATATAAATCAAACCATAATGCAAAATGGAATTTCATATATACCCTTATAAACAAATGTGAAAAATAAAAGAAAAAATACATCAAGCCTAATAATCATAAAATGTCTACATTTGCAATACTAGTAGTAAACGCATGAGGTTTTTTAGTGGGACACCAGTGAAAAATAAAAGAAATTAGGTAAGGTTTAACTGGTTTTCTGCAGATCAGTGCGAACACAAAAACCAGATCAGCCTGCGAGTTACTCGCAGGCTGATCAGGTTTTATGCTGTTCGCTGCTCCTCAGTGGTCTGGAAATGAGGATTTTGTAATTAAATTTGGTAAGGTTTAACTGGTTTTCTGCAGATCAGGCTTTATGTGGTACCTATTGAGTGTGTTAAAATGAGTCTGTATGAGGGAAAGGGTTAAAAAAAGGGAGCTTTAAGTGATATGCATGTATGAAACACAATATTTCATCGCTGTGCAGATTGTATTGCATTAGCAATCAAAGGAGCTGTCTGATCTGCTCAGTTTGCTGCTTTGTTTGCATCTACTTTTGGGAGTCTGACATACAAAGTTATTGTGGGCAGCAAATTAAGATTGCTTAATAAAACACAGGTCTTACAGCATTGCATAGTTCAAGAAACACAGGAATGCAGTTGTATTTAACGAAAGAAGAATAAGCAGCAAGCAGAAAAGAATTATGACCGTTATTCTTTGCAGCACTGAAGATTTTGATATAATAGATAAAATATACATGTATACACATTTACAATCTATTATTTTAACAGATTGAATTCCCTCACAGAAAAACATCTCATGCATTTGAAAACATTTATCATGTACTGCTTTATAAAGTGACCTAGGATAAATCTTGTAATGATGCAAATATAACACATTGATGATTGAAAATTTACCCAAATTTAATTTCTTATTGCTGGGCAAAACCTGATGCTAAATTTTATACATAACAAGTATGGTAAAGCTACAGAGAATGTTGCCCTAATGAAGAAAAAATCTGTATATCCATGGTTTCAGGTCCCCCCCAATACTTCCGAAGTATTGAGTATTGTCTGCTCGATGGCAGGGGTATCATCGGATGCCATCCGACTCAGTGTCGCCTGATTTTGGATATGCTTAATGTCATCTTTCATTGTATTGTTGTTTCTTTTCATGTTAAACTTTTTTTTTTTTTTTTTTAGTGTTTGAGTTAATAGAAAGTCACTTGTACCACTCACTGTGCTTAGTTGCACCAAAACTTACTCATCTTTTTCTTTAGTTATACCACACAATATGCTTAGTTGCACCAAACCTTACACAGAAAATTCTTTTTTGTTATACCACTCAATATGCTTAGATGCACCAAACCTTACACATTCTTTTTCTTTAGTTATACCACTCACTGTGCTTAGTTGCACCAAACCTTACTCTGAATATTCTTAGTTATACCACACAATGTGCTTTGTTGCAAACCTTACTATTCTTTTCCTTAGTTGTACCACTCAATGTGCTTAGTTGCAAACCTTACTCATTCTTTTCCTTAGTTGTACCACTCACCTTACGCATTCTTTGGATTTGGATAAGAAGTTACTGACAACGGGTCAGTACCTTTCCATTATACTCATTGTTTTGGGTTATCTTTTTTAAATTTTAGTATTGGAGTTAATGGAAAATCATTGACATATATTTCCATTACACTCATTGTATTGGGTCACTCCTTTTCATTTTTGTATTGGACATGTAATGGTAAATAACAGGATATGATCGTTTCTCATTTTCGTTTTTTTTTTTTTTTTTTTATTTTACCTGTATAGGGAAAATATCCTTTTTTGGCCTCCATCTCCTCCCCTTCAGCCATCCCTTTTCCACCAATATTTATTCATTGTATGGTCACTTTAATTTTTGTGTTGTTATGGTAAGTAACAGGATATTGTTACTCATTTTAAAGTTGTTTTTTTCTTAGTATTTCAGTTAATAGAAAGTCACTGACAACGGTACAGTTTAATCTTTCCATTATACTCACAGTACCACTCACTGTGCTTAGTTGCACCAAACCATACTCATTCTTTTTCTTTAGTAATACCACTCAATGTGCTTAGTTGCACGCACAGTAACCTACTCATTCTTTTCCTTATTTATACCACTCACTGTGCTTAGTTGCAAACCTTTCATCCTTTTTATTTGTTATACCACTGAATGTGCTAAGTTACAAACCTTACTTATTCTTTTTCTTTAGTTATACCACTTTCTGTGGTTAGTTGCACCAAACCTTACTCATTCTTTGGATTTGGATAAGTAACTGACAACAGGTTGGTACCTTTGCATTTTATTTATTTTTTTTAAATTTTAAATTTTAGGTTTGGAGTTAATGGGAAGTTACTGACAATGGGTCAGTACTTTTCCATTATACTCATTGTTTTTTTTTTTTTTTTTTAAATTTGTTTTGTTTGGTTAAGGAAAATCATTGACAACGGAAGATTTATCTTTCCATTATACTCATTGTTTTGGGTTATATTTTTTTATCCTTTTTAACCACATATAGGGAAAATGTCTTCCCTTTTTACACCAATATTTATTCATTGTATTGGGTAACACTTTCATTTTTGTATTAGGCATGTAATGGTTAATAACAGGATATGATTGTTTCTCATTTTCGTTTTTTTTAATTTTTTTATTTTTTTTTTTATCATTTTTTACCATGTATAGGGAAATATATGGTACCACTTTGGTGGTACATATTGGCCTCCATCTCCTCCCCTTCAGCCATCACTTTTCCACCAATATTTATTCATTGTATGGGTCACTCTTTCATTTTTTTTTGGCATTTATTTATATATTTTTTTATTTCACTGACAACGGGACAGTTTTATCTTTCCATTATACTCATTATACCACTCACTGTGCTTAGTTGCACCAAACCTTACTCATTTTTCTTAGTTATTCCACACAATGTGCTTAGTTGCACCATACATTATTCTTTTTCTAAGTTTCACCAAACCTTGCACATTCTTTTTCTTTATTTATACCACTCAATGTGCTTAGTTGCACCAAACCTTACTCATTATTTTTCTTTATTTATACCACTCAATGTGCTTAGTTGCACCATACATTACTCATTCTTTTTCTATAGTTATACCACACAATGTGCTTAGTTGCAAACATTACTCATTCTTTTTCTTTGGTTATACCACTCACTGTGCTTAGTTGCAAACCTTACTCATTCTTTGGATTTGGATAAGAAGTTACTGACAACGGGTCAGTACCCTTCCATTACTTTTTTTTTCTTTCTTTAAATTTTAGTTTTGGAGTTAATGGGAAGTTACTGACAACGGGTCGGTACCTTTCCATTATACTCATTGTTTTGGGTTATTTTTTTAAATTTAGATTTAAGTATTGGAGTTAATGGAAAATATTGACAACGGAAGATTTATCTTTCCATTATACTCATTGTTTTGGGTTATATTTTTTTAATCTTTTAACCACATATAGGGACATATGTCTTCCCTTTTTACACCAGTATGTATTCATTGTATTGGGTCACTCTATTTCATTTTTGTAATGGGCATGTAATGTTAAGTAAAAGTATATTGTTACTCATATTAAAGTTTTATTGTTTTTTTTTCTTTGCATTTGAGTTAATAGAAAGTCACTGACAACGGGACAGTTTTATCTTTCCATTATACTCATTATACCACTCACTGTGCTTAGTTGCACCAAACCTTACTCATTTTTCTTAGTTATTCCACACAATGTGCTTAGTTGCACCATACATTACTCATTCTTTTTCTATAGTTATACCACACAATGTGCTTAGTTGCACCATACATTACTCATTCTTTTTCCACACAATGTGCTTAGTTTCACCAACCTTAATCATTTATTTTTCTTTTACTGTGTGATTATGGGGATCAAACTCATCGATGCTGCACTGAATACAGATCAGTGCATTGCTGTCCCCCACCCTCCACTTGAGCTGACCTTTTTTCACCTTTCATATTGTATAGGATTGAGTCGTTTTTTCATCACCTGTGGTTTACTTTATACCACCTTTTTTATTTGCTCTGGAGGCAAGGGTCGCAAATCCCTTTCAGTTACACTGCCATAGCCATATCAGTTTTTGTTTCCTATCTATCCATCTTCTGATGGTCCTAATTATGGGGAAATTATCCTGTGGCGGGCAAACCTTACTCATTCTTTTTCTTTACTTGTACCACTCACTGTGCTTACCCAAATTTAATTTCTTATTGCTGGGCAAAACCTGATGCTAAATTTTATACATGACAAGTATGGTAAAGATACAGAGAATGTTGCCCTAATGAAGAAAAAATCTGTATATCCATGGTTTCAGGTCCCCCCCAATACTTCCGAAGTATTGAGTATTGTCTGCTCGATGGCAGGGGTATCATCGGTTGCCATCCGACTCAGTGTCGCCTGATTTTGGATATGCTTAATGTCATCTTTCATTGTATTGGGTTTTTTTTTTGTTTTTTTCATGTTTAACTTTATTTAATTTTTTTATCATTTTTAATCATGTATAGGGAAAGTTTTTTTTTTTTTTTTTTTTAGTGTTTGAGTTAATAGAAAGTCACTTGTACCACTCACTGTGCTTAGTTACACCAAACCTTACACAGAAAATTCTTTTTTGTTATACCACTCAATGTGCTTAGATGCACCAAACCTTACACATTCTTTTTCTTTAGTTATACCACTCACTGTGCTTAGATGCACCAAACCTTACTCTGAATATTCTTAGTTATACCACACAATGTGCTTTGTTGCAAACCTTACTCATTCCTTTTCTTTTGTTATACCACTCACTTTGCTTAGTTGCAAACCTTACGCATTCTTTGGATTTGGATAAGAAGTTACTGACAACGGGTTAGTACCTTTCCATTATATTCATTGTTTTGGGTTATCTTTTTTAAATTTAGATTTTAGTATTGGAGTTAATGGAAAGTTACTGACAACGGGTTAGTACCTTTCCACTACACTCATTGTTTTGGGTAATATTTTGTTCTTTTTAACCACATATAGGGAAATATGTCTTCCCTTTTTACACCAATATTTATTCATTGTATTGGGTCACTCCTTTTCATTTTTGTATTGGACATGTAATGGTAAATAACAGGATATGATCATTACTCATTTTCATTTTTTTTTTTATCATTTTTAACCATGTATAGGGAAATATATGGTACCACTTTGGTGGTACATATTGGCCTCCATCTCCTCCCCTTCAGCCATCCCTTTTCCACCAATATTTATTCATTGTATGGGTAACTTTTTAATTTTGGTGTTTTTATGGTAAGTAACAGGATATTGTTACTCATTTCAAAGTTGTTGTTTTTTCTTAGTATTTCAGTTAATACATTGTAGAAAGTCACTGACAACGGGACAGTTTTATCTTTCCATTATACTCATTGTACCACTCACTGTGCTTAGTTGCACAAAACTTATTCTTTTTTAGTTATACCACTCAATGTGCTTAGTTGCACCAAACCTTACTCATTATTTTTCTTTATTTATACCACTCACTGTGCTTAGTTGCAAACCTTACTCATTCTTTGGATTTGGATAAGAAGTTACTGACAACGGGTCAGTACCCTTCCATTACTTTTTTTTTCTTTCTTTAAATTTTAGTTTTGGAGTTAATGGGAAGTTACTGACAACGGGTCGGTACCTTTCCATTATACTCATTGTTTTGGGTTATTTTTTTAAATTTAGATTTAAGTATTGGAGTTAATGGAAAATATTGACAACAGAAGATTTATCTTTCCATTATACTCATTGTTTTGGGTTATATTTTTTTAATCCTTTTTAACCACATATAGGGAAATATGTCTTCCCTTTTTACACCAGTATTATTCATTGTATTGGGTCACTCTATTTCATTTTTGTAATGGGCATGTAATGTTAAGTAAAAGTATATGATCGTTACTCATTTTAGTTGTTTTTTTTATCATTTTTAACCATGTATAGGGAAATATATGGTACCACTTTTGTGGTATATATTGGCCTCCATCTCCTCCCCTTCAGCCATCCCTTTTCCACCAATATTTATTCATTGTATGGGTCACTCTTACATTTTTGTATTGGACATGTTATGGTAAGTAACAGGATATTGTTACTCATATTAAAGTTTTATTGTTTTTTTTTCTTTGCATTTGAGTTAATAGAAAGTCACTGACAACGGGACAGTTTTATCTTTCCATTATACCACTCACTGTGCTTAGTTGCACCAAACCTTACTCATTTTTCTTAGTTATTCACACAATGTGCTTAGTTGCACCATACATTACTCATCTTTTTTCTATAGTTATACCACACAATGTGCTTAGTTGCACCATACATTACTCATTCTTTTTCTATAGTTATACCACACAATGTGCTTAGTTTCACCAACCTTAATCATTTATTTTTCTTTTACTGTGTGATTTGAATATTTTCTTTTGACAATCAAACAATTTTAGTTGCTTTTGAGGTCAGCTGACATTTGTTTTGTTGATGAAGGGGTGGTGCAATGTCGGCACTCAAAGTCATCCTTTTTGTGATCCCGTTCCAAATTGCGGGCAGATTGTCGTACAACCTGTTTTTAACGTCAGTTCTACATTTTTTGCAAAAAGCTATGTTTTTTCAATGTCGCCGTTTTTTCGATCCCTTTTTGGAACGAAATTTCTCCCATACCTTCTTTTGGCTTTCGTTTTCGAAAATATTGGGCAAAAACTTCTGACTTTTTTTGGGGGGAAAACGTTGGTAGCCTTTGACCTTAGATACAGCGGTTTATTTCCCGGCGCCTATGAATTTTCGATAGGTTTTGTTTGTTTGTTTTTTAATCAAGGCGAAGAAAAAAAATAATCTTACTGTATTTTTATGCTTGTTGTTAAATAAAATTTTTTTGATTTAAGAATAGTAAAATTAAATTTAAAAGGCGGTTTTATGCAAAAAAGTTCTTTAATTTTGCAAATGGGAAAACCGGAAATTTAAAAACTAACACAAGTGCCCCTTTAACTTTCACGGACCCAACCATGGAAGGATTTGGTAAACAATAAGGACCCGGCCCTCTTAGTGGTGTTTATTTTCACGTTAACATTCAATTTTTAAAAAAATGAAATTTCTCAGTTTTCTGGCGATCAAAAAAAAAAACCGGACCTTTTTCCCGTCGCGTTTGATACGCTTTCAAGCATTTAAAATATACCGGGGATATCGTTCCCCCCCAAAAATTTAAAAGTAGCCAATATCAAAAAATTGAACCCAATTGCGGTTTAGGGAAAATTGGTCTTTTTTTGAAAGGATTGCAAAAAAGAGCGCCCGAAGACAGCATGCCGCTATTTGGGTTTTTGAAGTGACCAATCCAGTTTTTAAAGAAGCATTAAAAAAATTTTAAAGTGATTTATTTTTTTAGCGACATGAACCAACCGCAGAACTAAATTTTAAAAAATTTTTATTAAATTTAAAATTTTAAATAAATATAATTAAAATTTAAATTTAAATTTAAAATTAATTATATTAAAAAAATCTTAAACAAAATTAGAAATTTACAAACCTTTACATTACAATACTTTTAAATTTTAAAATAAAAATTTAATTTAATGAATTATTTAATATAATGGGAAATTAATTAAATAATTTAAATAAAAATACTGTAAACTTTAAATTTAATTTAAAAAACAAAAACTAAATTTAAGAAAAATTAATAAAAAAAAATTAAATTTTAAAAAAAATTTATTAAAATTTTGGGTTCTCGGGTTTTGGTTCATGTCTGGGATGACTTTGTGGAAGTTTAAACCCCCAATACCCCCAAGGGGTTAGATAAGACATTAATTTATTGCAAAAAAATTTTAACCCAAAAATTTAAACGAAAATTTTCTAAGTCGAAAAAGGCCCATAATTTTAATTTAAATTCTAGAAAGAGTTGTTCATCTTGGTTCGCAGGTCCTTTTCATGTTTAGGAAGACTTGTGTGAATTTAAATCCAATACCCCAGTGCTTACTAGTAATGATATTAACTTGTTTGGCAGAAAAAATTTTAACCCCAAAAAAAATGTTAACCCCCAATTTTTAAGTCGAAAAAGGCCCTAATTTAGTAAATTTCTGCAAGAGTTGTCCATTTGGTTCGCGGGTTGGTTTATGTTAAGAAAACTTGTGTGAAGTTTAAATTCAATACCCCAAGTTTTTTACTGAAAATGACATGGAAAAATTTGCAAAAAAAACTTTAACCAAACCCCTTTTAACCGCAAATTCAAGTTAAAAAGGCCATAATATAGAAAATTCAATCAGAGTTGTCCCTCTTGGGTTTCTCGGGTTTTTTTTGGGCCTGAAAGATTGGTAATTTTGATTCCCAATACCCTACTGTTTCTTAGTGACTAAATGATCCAACCCCGACGTGACCCGGGGCAGTGAATAGCTTCATATCTCCGAATATCAAGCTAAAAAAAATGAAGGTTTGGGGTAAACAATGTAAATCGCCATTTTTATAAAAGGGACAAAAACCGACCAAATTAACTGACCGCCATAATCAAACCCGATCAAGAGATTAGGGTAAAAAAATTTGTCTTACAGTTTACTACAAATGAGGGTTTAAAAAAAAATAAAAATTTGGGCCCCAAGTAGCCACAATTGAACTCAAGAAATATTTTGATTTTGAAAGGGGCATAACTCCTGAACAAATAAAAAGTCTCATTTTTTTTAAAAACCCAAATCGTGACATTTGAACATAAAATTGTCCAAAGTTTAAAAGATGTTTGCTAAAAAAATGAAGATGTAAAAGAAAAGTGAAATCGGGTTTTTTTTTTATATAAAAGGGGCAAACCCTGACCTAAAAACGATTCGCCATATTGGAACTCAATTGGACTTAGGTCATAAACTTTGTCTTAAAGTTTTAAAGATTTTTTAAAAAATGAAGGGATAAGGTAAACACAATTGTTGTGACGCACACCGCAAGACGGACACTCACGGGATCACAATAGCTCACTCTGAGCTTTGCTTGGGACAAAAAAAAAAATTTTGATATTGTTATATTTGGAAATACCAATTGCAAAACATTTTTTTAATTTGAAAAAACTTGTCAACAAGAAAGCCACGTCCATTTTGGGCTTTTTACCCGGGGATAAAGATCTTGGAACACACTGAGTCGTAGTAAAATGTATAAAAATTTTATTTAATTATTTTATAAAAAAAAACTGGAAAAAAGCTGTTCCAGACAGTGAACTCCACTTTTTTTTGATGGCGGGATAATTAATATTGTTTTAATTTTAGTGTAACTAAAGCATGGATAAAAGCGGTATTGCCCCCAAAACCAAAAGTGTAAATTTCAATCCCCAAGCAAAATTTTCCCAAATTTAAAGTAAAAGTTGTTTTTTTACTAAACAGTAAAAAAATCTTGAAAAGGGCTTAACTGTGCAAAGTTTTCTATTAAAAAAATGATATTGATCTATAAAAAAATTTAAAAGTTAAACCAAGGGTCATAACGCTCTTTTAAAGTAATAGGTTGACAGTTGAAAAATTGCTTTAACAAAAAACTGTTTTGTCATGAGCAAGCAAAAAAATTGGGAAGTAAATGTTTGATAGTTTTTGAGAAATGGACCTGAATGAAACCCTTTAAACCCCTTTCCCTTAAGGGGACCCCATGAAAAGACCTATCAAAACAAAAACCAATCAGCCGGGAGAAACCCCCAACTGATCGGTTTTATGCTTTCCGCTCCTCAGGGGTTGAAATGAGTTTTTTGAACTAAATTTGGAAAGGGTTTTAAAGTGGGGTTTTTTCTGCAGATCGGGTTTTTAGGGTTACCTTTGGGGGCGTCAAAATGAGTTTTTAGAGGAAAGCCTTAAGCAAGACTGACCCGACTGCAGAGCCAATCCCTGAGTGGACTGATTATGATGAATTTATCAAATAGATTTAATACGGGGATAGTATTTACAAAGTGGTAGTAGTAATAGTTGTAACTTTTAAAGTAGAAGATAAATTTTAATAGCTACAAGAACAACAAGATGATGATATAATCAAATACACACAAAAAAAGAAAAGTTATAGAACCCCCTTTTAAAGTAGGTCAAAGGCAGTTCAATATGTACCTTTTTTCCCCTGAGCAAAACTTTTTTCAAAAATCCTGAACAAAAACCCCTGCTTTATGCATTTAAAACCCATTATAGAAGGACATAAAAGGGGACTTTGATCAAGATCCTTTCAAAAACTTGGAGTTGTTTAAGAGCAAATTTTTGAAAGGCATAACTATTGAAAAAAATTGCTAAACCTAAAAACCCGCTTCATGCTCATTTAGCCATTATCGTAATGACACGCCCCCAAATACAAAGATCCATTTGGAAACGTGGGGGAGTTCTCAAAAGGCTAAAATATCAATCAGCTACAAAAACTAATTTAAAGGGGACAAAACTTGAAAAAATCAAAAAAACCCTGAAAAGGCTCTTCATGCACATCTCCCAATTACAGTAAGACATTGACTAATATTGAAAAGATAGGGTCAAACGGAGGAGTTGGTTTCACAAAAAATGTGGACGTACAGACGGACAGAGACACAAAAACGAAAAAAATTTTTCAGAAAGAGTATTGCATTAGTAATACGATGTAAGATTTTTACAGATAATACAGATGTGAATCCCTTAAATGTAATCTTCAGGGTAATAGAAGAAATAGTAGCAGGGCAGAAATAAAAGGGGGGGAAATAGGAAACAAAAAGGGGCCCATAGTGCATAAAGTTGCTCCCCGGGGGCCCAAAAATGAGCCAAAATTTCCAAACAAAAGAGAATTGAACTGAATAATTGCCATTATCATTATGAAAAAAAATATGTTTTGCTTAAAAATTTGAGATGCTGTTAAAACCACAGGGGCTCGAAGTTCATGGGGCAAATCATTTCGTACTTTTGGTAACATTAAAAAAGGAGGGAGCCCAATTTTTGGAAAAACGATTTAGTTTTTTTTTAAAAATGATAATATCGTAATTCTTTTCAAGGCTTGACAACACCGGGGGAAGGATTTCCAGTTTCTTTGTAGGCATAAAAAGGAAAAGTTTTTATTGGTCAACAAAAAAAAACGTGACGCAATGAATTTTTGTCAAAAAGCAGGTACAGGAACCCCCTACCGCTCACAAAATTAAATTTTAAGTACAAAAACTAATGAGCACTTTTTTTTTATTCACTGCAAAAAAACCGGAAGTACCCGGCCCCGCTTTTGTCAATTTTGATTGGGGTTTTTAAAAAGCACATGTTGTCCTTTAAATGAGTAAAAAAAACGGGAAATGCCCGATTGTTATTTTATTTATTCAAAAAAACCCATTTTACGATTTTTTATTTCCGTTATTGTGATTTAAAAAATTTAGCCCCAAATGGGGTCCTTTTTTTTTTAATTTTATTTTAGGACAAAAGGATTTGCTCCATGCTATTCGACCCACGGAAAAAAAAATCTGGCATTTCTTAATAATTCAGGCTCCTACCCTACCAAATTGGCCAAAAAACCCCCAAAAATCAAACTTTTACTGGATAAAGGGGCATTGGTCATGAATTTTTGAAAAAAAAATTGTGATGTAAAAAGGAAATCTGCTTTTTTATTGAATCATTTAATATGGCAGTTTTTTTTGGGTTTATCTAACACCAACAATATTTCAGTATTGGAGGGACTTTTATTTAAAAAATTTTGGGTGCTGCCAAAATGCAGTAATTTCCGTAGACAGGGGATGAATACTACATCCCCCTTTCAAATAATCCAGACACCAGGCCACAGTCCTGGAAACCCTCCCCCTTACTGCCGGTCCAAGTAAAAAAGAATTTTTTTTACAAACTTTGTTATTACTGACCAAGTAAAACCCACAACCCGAGATTTTGAACGGGAGCTCTGACTACCAGCCAAAGGACCAGAATGACTATAGATTCAAAATCTGATGAAAAAACTGTATGCCTGGCATCTAAAGACGGAAAAATTAAATCACTTTTAAAAACAGAAAAGGGAAAGAAAATAAACCCCTCCATTTGTTATGATTCGTTATTGTTAGACTTTTAAAAATCCTTTCTTCAGCTAAAAAAATTCTTTATCATGAATCAAGGGGTTAATAAAACCATAACAGTACGGGCCAAACCCAATGAGTATTGAGAGAAAGTTTTCAGTATAAATGAATAGACAAAATACATGTGTGATGTCCTATAGGACAAGAATTCAAAACCAACTTTTTTACAAACGCCAATGGTTGTTTCTGGCCAATGTTAGCATAACTGACTCCCGACAGAGGTTAACCCTAAGGGTCCAATCCCTTTGGGGCAAGGAAGAAAAGTCCTTTTAAACTCTGGGGGGGGGGGGGGCATGTTTATGGTAATTTTAAAAGTAACAATAAAAACACGGCCAAAATAAACCTTCTTAAAAAACGATTTCAAGAATGAAAATAAAAAAGGATAAACAAACTTGGTTTCTTAATTGGGAATTGAAAAGGAATGGAGGGTTTGACACGGACCGAACAAGTTGAAAAAAATCTGTTTTCCCAAATTTTTAATTTTTTTTATTAACACGTCTACTATCTCTTTTAAAAGCATTCGACAAGCCCCCCAGCAACGCTATTTAAAAAAAAAATTAACTTGAAAAAAATCAAAACTACCACTTTCTGGCGCTTTGGTCCCTAGAGATCGCAAGGAAGACTTCTTCCACCCCTTTTGCTCAAAGCTTCCTGCGAATGCCCCGACGCGCCTGCCAAAAGTAACACCAAATGATGGAGTAAGTCACTTTACAAATGAATGAAACCAAAGCTGCACGGCTGCTTTCTTGGACGAAACGTGGAAAATTTAACACTCCCCCCCCCCCCCCCCCCCCCAAAGTTTACTCGTTTTTTTTTTTGGCACTTACACCGGGTCATTTCCGAAATTTGAGAGCTGCACGTGCTTATTTCTCACAAGTAACGGTCAAACAAATGAAGTGCAAATTGGGATTGATAAATCTATCTAAAATCCCGAAATTGAACAATAAAAAAGAATTTAAAAATAAAATAATGTACAGGGGAAAAATGAATTTGATTTTGATTGGGGGGGCTGCTTCCGAAAGGGCGGGGGAGAAAATGCGTATAATTTTTGAACGTTATAATTTGAAAATTAAGGTCTGGGTCTAAGCTTGTGTTTTAATTTATCATTTTTTGTGTTATTCCTGAACAAAGCCATGTTTTTTAAAAATTGCTAATTTTTTAAATACTCTTTTTTTTTATACACCCGGGGACTTTGGAACAGCCTGCCCCAAACTACGTCTTACAAAAAAATTGAGGGGTTTAAAAGCATCTTATCCTCTCGATTTACACACTACCCCCCGAATCTACAAACGATGTTTTTAAAACCCGCGCACCTGCCAAAAACCCGAAAAGGGGATTTTTGGGGAATATGATAATAACTTTATCTACATTTTATTTAACTGTTACAGGCTCGGATCCAAACAAAGGGGGGGGGGGGGGGGGGGGCAAAAAAGGAATTGATATGATTGTAAGGGGATACCCCTCCGGTAAGTTGGGTAAAAGGGGCCCCCCTAATTTTTTTACATATAGGGGATAAATGGGTTTTTCCTGCTTTCAATCACAAAGGCATAAATAATTGAACATGAATTGTTTTCTAAACCTCACCCCCCCAAAAAAGAAAGTGCGTGTGTACATAACATACAAATTACAAACCCTTTTTAACACAACAATAAAAAGACAGTTTTGCACAAGAAATTAAAAAAAATTTTTTTACGAGAAAAGAGATGGAATATAATTATGTGGATTTGGTTTAACTCGAATCAAAAACTATATTAGCCTATAAAAAAAGACCGTAAAAAAAAAACATCGAGTTTAATAAAACATGTATTTTTAAATGTTTTAGTTGCCGAATGAAAGTAAACAAACAGACGAAAACGGAAGTTTTTTTATTGGTTTAACCCCCACCGACAGTATTTCGTCATTTGGGGACGTGTCTCCTTGAACGATTTGTGCGCCCTGCAGTTAAGGGGCCCTAGACTGTGGGAGATCCACCCCATCACATTATCCGACCCGGATCAACCAGTCCGCAACTACCCATAGCTAAGGCAAGCAAGGGGGGTAATACCGTCTTTTTTTGGGAAATTGAAATAAATTAAAGTTTGCCTGGTTTTTTTTTTTTATAGCAACATTCGGGTATTATGTATAACAGTATTTTCGCAGTGTTATGCAACATACGAAATAAACCAAAATTTAAAGGGAATTAATCAGTAGTTTAAACGGGTTGAAATAATACATTTGAAAGATTCAATATGTACAAAAAAAATAGTTTTTTTTGTAAATAAAAACCTTTGCTCAAAAATACTATCAAAACAAAACTGATAAAAATAAATTTTTGTCTACAAAACAAATTTAAATGCAATGCTTCATCATTTTATTAACCCCTTTTCCCTCATAAGGAAACCAGAAAAGACCTATGCGAACACAAAAACCCCGTCATCTGCGAGAACTCGCAGGGTGATCAGGTTTTATGCTGTTCGTGCTCCTCAGGGCTGGAAAAGAGGGTTTTTTTAATTAAATTTGGTAAGGTTTAATTGGTTTCTGCAGATCAGGCTTTATGTGAACCTATTGGGAAACGTCAAAAAGAGTCTATGTGAGGGAAAAGGTTAAAAAAAAAAAAAAAAAAAATGTTCAAAATAATGATTTTCATTTTAATTACAAAGTATAAAATTAACTATACTTATGAATGTACCAGGGGAAAAGTACAACAATGTCTTCTTTGGAAAAAAAATCACAACTAAAAAAAAAAAAAAAAAAAAAAAAAAACATCGATGGAACCACCCTCGAAAAATTATGTTTTTTTAACATTTTTGAAAAGTTACTTGTTTGCTTCCAAAGTCGCTCAGTTTTCTATAAAAAAATTTGACTTGAAATCAAAAATTAAATATTATTTCTTTTTCATAATCATGTAATAGATTTTTTTCTGGATTTTTCGGATTTGAAACGTTTAAGTGCCCCCTTTTTCCCCTAAAATTTTTCTTTTAGATTTTCCCAAAAATTTTTAAAAAAAAACTATGGAACAGTTTAAATTTTCCTTCTTTTAGCAAAAATGAAAAATCCCCTAAGACTTGGGTTAAAAAGTCTTGACAGCATCAAAAAAGGAACCATTCAAAAAGGGAGGGAACTCAAATATTTTTTGTTTTTGTCAACTTTTTTTTTTTTAAAGTCTTGGCTCAAAAGCCCTTTTGTCATTTTTTTTTTGATCCCCCTAAAAAAAAAAAAGTAACTCAACTTATACTACCAGCACTCAGAAAGGTGGATGGTTTTTTTGGGACATCCCCCTTTAATGTTGGGGGCAAAGATGAAATGAAAGGGAAATTTACTTGATCAGGTTTTAATTCTATTATAAAAAGGGGCCCAAATTTTTATGGAAATTTTCCCGTGAAATTTAAAAACAGACAAATGAAATAAGAGTTAAAACGAAACACTGGGTTTTTTGGACTTTGTATCTTACTCAAACTATTGTGAAATTTTCTGCCCCGGGGGGTAAGATATGGGAAGGGCTTCCTTAACCCCTTTCCCCCATAGAGGGAAAAAATGAAAAAAAGACCTATGGAACAGCAAAAACCGATCACCTGCGGTAAACCCCAGGCTGATCAGGTTTTTTTGCGTTCGCGCTCCTCAGTGGGCGGAATGGGATTTTGTAATTAAATTTGGGAAGGTTTTGTGTGGTTTTCTGCAGATCAGGGTTTATTGATAACCCATTGAGTCGTCAAAAGAGTATAGAGGGAAAGGGGTTTAAAAGGCCTGTGTAAAGAAAGGGTTTTTTTAACAATTTTTTTTTAAACAAATTTAGTTTCCTTCAATAATAAAGATTTTTATCATAATTATTATTTAAGTTTCGGGCAATATATAAAGTACTCTTGCGATCCTTTGGTTTATTTATTCTTACAAAAGGTTATTTTTTTTCCTTTTTTTCATTTTGCCAAATTTTTTCACCCCACTGGGCCAGACACTACAGGTTTGAAATAAATTTTCATCGAAACTAATTTTATCATAGAGAAAAAATAGTAATAGAACTACGTTATGTTTCGAATGTTCTTGGAGGAAAAATTTTTTTAAACTCAGTTTTTTTAAAGCAGTGCGTATTGTGACTGGAGGGAGAAAAAAATTTTTGGCACCAAGAATGACACGGGTTTTTAGTTTTCAATTGCTTGATTTGAATTTTAAAAAAATAAGGGGAAAAATAATTTTGAATTTGTTGTCCCAATATGTCGTTTTTTATTTTTTTTTTCCATTTTTAAACTTTTTTATTTTTAGGATAACATTCGAAGCAATTTTCCGGGTTTTAAAGTGATCTTTAGAATTGAAGTGTATCTTTTTTCTACTTGAATTCGTATCACTGGCAAAAACCGCAGAATTACGATAAACTTAGTTTACAGTGAAGGAGAAAGAAAATTCTTTTTAAAAGTACTATCTTTTATAATCAAGTTCCGTGTGTGGGTTTAAATTTTGCGATTCAGCGACAGTGACGTAACCGCCTGAATGTTTTTGACTTTGAACAAGTCGATCATGCTTCGCCCCTCTGAGGCTGGTCATAGTTCATATTTTTAGGGAAAATCAGAAAAAAAAAAACAAGGCCTGGGGGTTGGATCTTGGTGTGAAAAATGGCCTTTTGGACATCTACCGATTTTGGGCAAATCATGGCTCTGGGGTCAAAATTGGTCCCGCAGCAGGGTCACTTTATTTTTCATAAATTATATAAAACTATAAAAATCTCTTGTCAGAAACTAAAACCCTGGGTTAAAATATTTGGTTTTTAATATGGCCAATGGACATCTACCGAGATAATTTAATCATGGCCCTGGGGTCAAAATTTCACCGCACCAGGGGGCACTTGATTTTCCTAAATTTTATTTTAAAGACGTTAAAAAAATCTTCTTGTTAAAACAAGTATGGGTTTTGATTTTTGGTAAAAACATGGCCCGAAACCAAATTTTTTAAATCATGGCTTGGGGTCAAAAGTGTTGAGCTATTGTGAAAACTTTTTATATTAACAAAGAATCTAGCACGGGAGTAGAGGGGTTTATTTTAAAAAACTTCCCTTTGAGATGGTCCGGGAACCCCAGGATTTTGGGTTCTGAACTTTTAAAAAAGTCACGGAAATGCAATTATGGTCCATACAATACAGAATGAAATAATTTATACAACAAAGGGGCATGTCCATTGACCATTGTTGAAGAAGTCGGGGAAGCAGAAGGTAAATTTTAGTTGTCAGCTGACTGATGCAAGACGTCTTAAACAAAAGCAGCTTTTGTGTGTGTACATTTCGCAAAAGCAAAAATTTTGTTGCTTGTCTGAATGAATTTTAACATCAAAATAAATTTTATTGGTGTTTCAATTAAGGAACTTTTAATACAAATTTAATTGAGTTTTTTATCAATAAGTGAAACAGTCAAAATTAACCCTTTTAAAGAAAAAAAACTATTGTTTAGTCTGCCAATAGCTATTTTTTATGCTTTCCACATGAAGGGACATTTTTGAAGGGGAACATTTTTTGAAGCCAAAACTTCTAAAGTCAAAGGGATTTTCTGTTTCAATACATTCCGCCATTACAATACATTTGCGATGAAAAATGTACCATGGTTGATATTTGCATTGCAGTTTAATAAAAGTGGTTTTATTGCACATTCTTTTTAATTTGAAAGCTTGGGTTAATCACAAATTTTGGGGAAAAAGAACTGTAAAAGAAGCAAGTTTTTTAAAAAAGTGTTTATCCGCAGTTTTAAATTTGTTAAAATACCACAAATAACCTTATTTTTCACCTTAAATTTATGGTTTTGGAATTTGCTAGATTGGTAAGAATGTCCTTCATTTTTTTTTTTTTTTTTTTTTTTTTTTTTTTTGCAAAGGGCGTGAGTTATTTCCAACTAGACTTTTTTTTTTGTTTTGTTTTTTTTTAATATTTTTTTTTTTTTTATTGTTTGGGGTTTTATATTTTTTTAATTTTGTATTTGGTTTCCCTTTTTATTAAATTAAGACCACGGGGCCCCATATTTATAAAAAAAATCGACCTTCTATATATAAAAAATTTTGGGAGGGGGTTTTTTATTATGGGGCCCTGGCATGACCCGGTTTTGGTCATAAGGTCAAAACAGTAGAAGGAGGGGGGCGAAAAGTTTAAAAGCAAACCGTCAAAAGAAATATTAATCTTTTTTTGTAGAGTCCAAATGACTGTTTTTCCTGGTCCATCTGTATGTACAACAGAAAGTACTTAAAGGGTTGGATTAACTCTATACAATATTATTCTTTATGGGGAAATTTTGCTTTTTTGAAAAATTTAAAAACTATTGAAGGCATGGATTCATTCTTTACACATGGAAAGATGTAAAATGACAATAAATTTTTTTTTTGTCCATTTTTTTGTTTTTATTAAAATTATTTCGTCTGCAGCAAATTTGTGAAGTTTTAAAGGTATTGAGAGGGTCAATACTAAGAACCCCATTTTTACCGTTTTGTTTAAATTTTGCAGGGGCCCAAAAAAATAAAAAACCCGGGCCCGGATCCCGAAATTTTTGGGGGGGGCCAACATCCGAATGTGATAGGAGTGGAAGGGGGGTTGGGGGGGAAAATGCCCCCCCGGAAAAAAAAAATTTTTTAAAGTGGGGTGGAGTCCCTTTTGAAGGGTATTTGGGTTTAATTTTTTAATTTTTTTTTTGTTTTTTTTTTTAAAAACCGATATATTTTTTTTGAAAATTAAAGGGCCCTAGGTCCCAGGGAAAAAAAAAAAATCCAAAAAAACCATTTTTTTCTACCGAGGGCCCCCGATGTTTGACCCAAAAAAGACGAGCAGTCCTTTGGGAAAAAGACAATTTTTTAGGTTGGGTTTGGGGCCCTTTGAACATTCCTTTGTTTGGGCTTTTGGACACAATAGCCTTGACCCCGATGTTGGGAAAAAAGCCCCGGGGGACCCCCTCCGTACGGCAAGGTCCCCGGGTTTTCATGAGTTTGTAAAAATCATGGGGGAAAAATACCCCCGTAATTAGGGGTTTGC
>CM037778.1:18675646-18725646 GCA_021229015.1 Solen grandis | reverse complement strand
AAGCCCAAAAAGGGGTGTTTAAAGGTTTATGAGGTTATGTGGTATGTGTATTTTACTCATATAGTATATATCTTTATTTCCTAATAGAAATAAATCTAGATACATTATCTAGAACCCAAGGCTTATATTCTAAGATTGAAGTTGATGTTTTTCTTTTTTAAAGCCTTGTTTTTTTTCTTCAAATTTTTTTAACAATTTCTCTAAATCTGTTTCAGATGGATTGAATGTTGTCAAGGCAACATGCCGCCTGTATGTACGACTGGTTACCGAGGAAATGCTGCACAACAGCGTCACCATCCGAATCAACAACATGACCAGCTCTGCTTTTCTGTCCCCTCTCTTCACCTTCTTTGTGGACGCCCTAGCCTCCATTATAAACACAGACAAGGCCAACATTTTCTTAATCAACGTGAGAAATGACACCGATGTCAAAGGACAGATTCTGAACGTAACCGTGTCTGTGAGGAAGGCTTCGGTCAGGGTGGACCGACAGGTGGTCGACCAGTTCTACGAAAGCGAATATTTGAAGGAACAAATTTACCTGCACCGCACCTTGCTGGCTAACCTCTCCACCTTACAGGTAATAGATCAACATCCCTTTATTTTTCATACAAAATATTTTCAAAATTTACAGGAACAGATGATACGTCCATTTCTCTCTTTTTCTATACAATATTCCTTTTAATCAATATATACTGTGTGTGTTAGTGTGTGGGGGGAACAAATCTAGGCAAAAATAAGGCTGTAGAGTAATTTTCAAATATGTCCAATCTGGAGTATAATTTAGTCCTTTCATGAATCTAAATATATATAGTTATGTTTTCTTGGATATGAGAGCCTCACAATTATCAGAGAATTTCAAATTTTAATTGTATAGTCCATTGTAGGAACTGTGCTACATTGTACTGTCAGTGGAGTTTAGAATATTCCATGATAATGCAGTGTAAAATTAAACCAAATGTTAATGTTTTATCAAACTTCAGTCAGGTGATGAATCATACATATATTCACTTGATGGTTAATAAGTATTACAGAAAAACCTGTTTAGAACATACAAAATGAGGATACATTGACCGATAGTGACTAAATCTGGTTATAATTTTGTGATTTATAAGATTTTGCATCCTCATATACGTACATGCCTTGCATGTTTAATTGAGAGTGGAGTTTTACACTCTGACAAAGATTTCTGTGTTAGATTAAGGCTGTTGGCAAGGGCCTCACGTATATGCACAGAATTTTGAGTGAAGACACCAATTCATATTTATGAGAACTTTTACACGATGAAGATAGGTTTACTTTGGTTTTTACCCAACACTATGTTTTGCTATTAAAACAAGATCAAACTGAAAGTAACGGACCTTTCTGGTGTTTAAAGATGTTATAAAGGCTGTCTTATACATAGTTCCCACCAGAGCTGGATCCAGGAGTTCAGGTTGGGGTGGGGAGGGAGGTGGGGACGCTATTTTAAAAAAATGTTTGCAGCGACGACGCAAGCAGCTTGTCACTTTGCCTGAGCCATTAGAAGGATGTAGTTTCAGTTTAATTTTCTATCCGGGGGAACTCCCGTGCGATTTATTTTTATTTACTGCTGTAAAATAGTGCATTTTTGTGAGTTTTGAGGTGTTGTTTGCCTACATTTATGTATTGTTGGGGAATTATAGAGGGGGCACGCGCCGGGTGTGCCCCCCTTCGAATCCGCTGGTGCCCAAATCAGTGAATATATCTACTCTTGGCAGCCATCTTAAAAAGCAAATTCAAGGGATTTTTATAATTATGAATTACATAGAAGCAGATATTTCCTTTTCATATAATCTCATTATTTCTGCTCAAAAAATCAAAATGCATACACCATTAAAAAGCTCTTGAAATTAATTTTTTTAGGTTAAATTATTTTTTAATACATGTATGTTAAAGCACCCCCCCCCCAAAAAAAAAACAAAAAACAAACTGAAACTAAAGAAAAAAAAGTAGGGGTTCATCCTTCAACAAAATAAATAGTGTAACTTTTTGGGGTATATGTATAAAGTTTTTATCTTAAACTTCATCAAAATATTATTTTCATATTTAAAATGATTAATTGAAGCTTTTCAATTTAACATAAATTTCAGTAAGATAGACTGAAAATAAAAACACAGGGGTGATTTAGAAACAGCAAGTATCCTTAACATTTGGCCTGCATTAACTTAAGCCTCTAAAGATGGCTGCCAAAAAGTGTCTTAACAGTGCCTAGGAACTATAGCCACACAGGGATATTAGGTTGTCATTGGTTGACCTGCTTTACACAAAAGAACACATGGTTTTGTTTGTGACACTTTTCAAGAGCAGTTGCTAAAAATAGGAAACTGAATAAGTAGTGGTGAACAAGTCCAACCATTGAAGATGAATTTCTTTCAAAGTTAATTTCATTGATGAAGCCAGATTCAAATATATCAACAAATGTCAGATTAAAAAAACAACAAAAAAACACACAAAAAAAACATTTCACCACTTATGAAAATGTTTTTTATATGAATATTTTGGAAATAAATTGTGATCGCAAATTGAAGTACAAAAACATGCATAATTATGCTGGTGGCATAGGTCACCTTAAACGTAGTTTTCTGGTGATGAGGTATACATTGTCACACTTACGTATTCAGAAGTGAACATTATGGTAACAGTTTGGGGGTTGTGTGAACAGACTCATATTGTTGATTCAGGCCTACCATTGTACTCAGGTTGTGCATAAAGACTTGAATCTCTATTGCTATTAGATCTCCTTCAAGAAAGCAAATGTTTCAAATTGAAATAGTCAACAGTGGAGCTGGGAACTCAATAAACAGAAAAACGTCAACTGTTCTTAACGATAGTTTAAACTAAATGATAGGATTTTTTTGGTGAATAATAAAATAGGCCATAGATTGAACACCTGAGAAGACATGCACAAATGTTTTTCGTGGACAAGGTTGAAAGGTTGAATGCAAATATTAAATGTTTTGGTGATAAATGAAGCAGAAATAAAATATATTCAAGGTTATGTACATATATATACTTGTATGTAATATGGATGTTGAGCTGTATGAATTATTTTTTTTACAAATGTACAAGAGAGAGAGAAGGAATGATAGAGGGAGAGAGAGTGTGTGTGAGAGTGATACAGTGTTATTGTGTGTGTAGGAGAGAGACAAAAAGAGGAAGAGAGATTCCCCATAATAAAGCAGTGTCCCCATAATAAAGCAGTGTCCTTTTGCCATTACACTTGTTTTTATGAAGCTAATGATGATCTCTTCTCCAATACAATACCATTATCCATCCCTTTGTAAATTGATTACACATATTATAAACATTCTTAATCTTTAAAACATAATATATTTTGAAATAAGATAATTCATGTAGGGCACACAGTCCAAAATGTCCCCCATATTATTTAAGGTAGTTGAATCATTGTTTATGATCAACAAGTGGAGCCGTGTCAAGTGGACTATCTGACAAAAAGTCAGGTTGTCGACATTGGCAGAATATTTCGATAAATTTAATATTGTGCTGGATTTAATTTCAATGAGTGCATTATGCTAATTCAGAGTGGCCTTTTCAAGCTAGCTGAAGATTTCGGTTGCCTATTATGATGGGTGATTATTCACTTTATGTCATCTGAGATATGTAAGTCGTTGGCTTTTGAATATGTGAATTACCTGCAATTTAAAAAAGAGAATTGACGGTGTAACATTTCCTATGGTAAAGGAATTCATGTGATGTATATAAAATGTTCATATAGTTAAACACTTTACCTGATAATGATGGATGTGTTTTGGTAAATAGAAGAGACCCATATAAGACAACTCTTTATGCAGTATTTTTTAGAGATTATAAACATTATGAAACAAAATAAATACAAGCCCTTGAAATTGTGGTTAAGATATACCATTCCCTTCCCATCTATACATTCTCTTAATCATATATTATTCCATAATTTGACAATTCATTCCAGGATTTCTTGTCCCCAATTTGGAAGTTTTTGCAAGAATTTTTCCAGTTAGACCTTTCCAGTGTTACCAAACATTTTTAAATGGATTAACAGGCTATCCAATAGTTACGCTGGGATAATAGGTAGTCAATAGTTGACCTGGTTTACACAAAATAACATGATTTTGTTTGTTGTACCTTTTTTTGAGGGTTTGGTGTATTGTTTGTGAGCATTTGGCCTAGCCATGGATTGAAATTGTGTGGCTGCTTGAAGCTGGGAAGGTGCATTAAGTTTGCAATTTATTTCCAAAATACAAAGAAACATGCCTGAATATAAAATATGAACACAGTGTTTGAATAGATATATGTTTATGATGAACTTGTTACTGAGTCCAGGGTCTTTGTAGTGGGAATGTTTTACTTGACGGATGCATGGAGCCTCTGTTGTTAGCCTTACTTTATTGCCTGTCCCTTGTGTGTCTGAACATGCGGGCCTCCCTAAATTGCCTTGTCTCCTTCCATTACATGTACATAGAACATGCCTGAACCCTCAGTCTGTAAAGGTCATCAAATGTCAATAATAGTTTGGTAGAGCAGAACATTCAGTTGAAACAGAACTTTATTTATAGGAACATGTATGCAATATTTTTATATACACAATCATGAGAATTATTTGCCTAAGATATATTAGAATCTGTCCATGTCCTCTCAGGCAAGTCATTTGTATGACTGATTTTCATTTTTTTCATGGGATATTTCTCTTATTTAGTTGATTTTGATGTGATTTCAATGATATGTCATGTCAAAAAACAACAGACACACACTGCCCAGGTGTTGAGGTAAGATGGTGTTGCTGGGTATTCATCACCATCAATGATAGCTCAAGATCTGTTGACTGCCTATGCTGTGAGATAAGCCCAGCTGTCTGATATGTGTCCCCCCCCATAAATCACTGTAACAAGCGTCCAACTGGACTCTCAATTGCCCCAACACAATGGCCTGATTTACAGGGAGAGGCCTGAACATACCCAGGAAACAACTTGATTGAATTGTTCAGGGATTAATTGGTCCCTAATTGATCAAAATTTGAGGTGAGTGTATTGACATTCCAGTAAATCTTTTGTGGAAGAAAAAGGGGGTACTTTATGTGAATAGGCTTTACCTAAACACTGGCTATAGTTTGGACAACACAAGGTTACAAGCAATGTTAACTCCAAACTTGATTGTGTGAATAGTGAAAAGGTGTGTGAAATATGAGATGTTAATAGACGGATGGTTTCTGCCTGAACGATAGAATAAACTTCCTATTGAAGCGATATTGATAGAAGAGCATAAATGTTTAATAGTCTTAATTATTTTGGGTAGAGTGTAGACCCGCTGTGTTCAGTAACACGATATTGATTGATCTGAAACAGCCCCGCTACAGGCTTTTAAATGTGCAGGCACGTACACAGTACATCACTGGATACTAGATTTATTAATTTCATAAAAAATTATGCTGAGTTATTTCAGACCATGTCTTTGAATTTTTTATACAAAAAAAAAATGAAAACTCAAAAGTTTTTTTTTGTATGCTCTTTATGGATTATAATCCCAAGTATGGGAAAATATCAGATGGCAAATACAATTGCTTGTCATAGAATAAAGCCATAAATTGAATGAAAGAAATTAAATATTTACAGAGATGACAAGAATAAAACTGAAGCACTGTTGAATCAAACGTTGAAAATTCAAACCAGTATTAGGAAAAGCAATCAGAACATATAACTCCTTTGGGAAATGACATTTGCAAAAACCACTGATGTTGTTGCAAAAACCACTGATATTGTTTTGTTTTTAAAAACACAGTAATGCAAAGCATTTGCTCATGGTTTCCTGCATTAGGCATCCTGTCATACATTTATCAATGTTTTGTAGTCCAAATTGAAGTTGAAACATGTGTGCATATGATAAAATCATTAGAAAAACATGAGCATTGAAGTACATGCACTTAGCAGCTCAAGTCGAGCTTTCAGGTACAGTTTTACCTGTCCTGTTTTTTCTTACTCAAGGTGAGCGCTATAGATTTGAATGTGCCTATCTCTGGCTATCTTATCTGACAATCTGTCACATACTGTAACAGTTGTTGTCTGGATTATATGATAAAGTTTGTTTTGATTTGATTTAAACCTGTGTGAAGATCACATTTTAAACCTTTTTTTAAAGCCGCATGAAAGCTTGTTATTTGCTTTATTGGTTGATATTAACACACTGAAGCTAGCTAGAGACTGGAAAAATCCTTTTTGGGGGCTTTGTTACAACAGACAGGTGCAATTGACAAAGATGTGAATTTCACTGCACAAGTAATTAAAGTCCTTATTTTAAGTTGATAATAACATATTTGGCATAAACCAATCTTCAAATAAAACGGTATTAAGAGTATGTTGATACAACCCAATAACAAACAAATAAGAATAAAAGTAATGCATATATACGTATATAACCCCTAAATATGTTTAAGAATATGGGCTTGTTCAACAAAAGCATAATTTGTACAGGCTGATCAGGATTATTGCAATGTGCAGCTCATTAACCCTTTCCCTCATAGAGGACACCATGAAAAGACCTATGCGAACAGCATAAAACCAGATCAGCCTGCGAGTAACTCGCAGGCTGATCAGGTTTTATGCTGTTCGCTGCTCCTCAGTGGTCTGGAAATGAGGATTTTATAATTAAATTTGGTAAGGTTTAACTGTGGTTTTCTGCAGATCAGGCTTTATGTGGTGCGTCAAAATGAGTCTATATGAGGAAAAGGGTTAATATCGCTCATTGAGATGAGGAAATACCACTGATAAAACCTGCTCTATCTTGATTACTGACTTTTCAGTGTCTTGCATATTGAAGTATTGTGTAAAATGGCAAAAAAAAAGGTTTTATAACAATGATCAAAAAATCATGTTGCATTTTATAGTGGATGATATGAATATATTTCACTCTTTTCATCAAAAGCATGGAATAAAAGATGATCATGCTGAACATTTTCATCTTATTCTTGCTTTTTGTCAGAGGGACATGATTGTATGAAATAAAAAGACAAGATCATGCTGCAGAATTTTATATTGTATATTATGATGTATGATAACCTTTATCATTCATTGATATTTCTCATACCTTTCATCGAAAGCATGGATTGAAAAATAATCATGTTACAAAATCTGAAAATACTGCAGAATCATGGCTGACATGGGGTGTATGTCAATGTATTTGTTACAAATGCTGCAGCGATATCCATTGATTACCTGTCAGAGAGGTGCAGTTAACTGCTCGTGCTACTCTGTCAGGCTCATCTTTATTATTAGAGATATCATCTTGCTTTATGAATGTGAAACAATTTGCACAGAACAAACATGAGAGAGATAGGGAGTGCATTTGATTCTGTGCAAACACACATTCGTGTCAGCACATGAAAGCTTGGTTTGAATTGACTGATACTTCAAACGAAGCTCATCTATTAATCAATCAGAACTTTTCAGGATAAGTCTTTAAAACATGACAGCTATTCTGATAATGACCTATGCAACCAGTATAACACCTGATAAGCCTGAAATTGGCTTTTCAGCAATCTGCTTGGTTTAGAATGCTGTATTTTAATGGCAAAATGTTGTAATGCATTGTGTACGTACTATTAAGGCCATCATTGAATAGTAATCAATTGCTTGATTGTAGATGAGACCGACCCACCAAAAAAGTTTCAACTTTTTTTTTTCAACCTTTTAGGGAGCAAAAACCAATTTAAATAATGAACCTAGACATGTGCACCTGTATGTTTGATTCACTATCTGTGTTCCTGTAGTTAACAAGTCTTGTGACCTTTGCCCTTGTCTATAAAACATACAGTGTTGCCCTGTCTGTAAGTCATCAGTCACACTTAACATGACAATGTTTTGTTCTTAATATGTTGGGGAATTGTGTTTTTAATTAATTTTTGTGGTCTAAAATTAAAACAATAAAACAAAATAAATCTCTCATTGTAGCAAAACATACATTCTTGATTATTTATTTTTAAAGGATGAAAATTGTCTTTAAATCTCTGTAATGATAATCTTAAGGATTTTCTCATTAATAATGTTGAAGATGATGATTTTTCCTGTACGACTCAAGTAGAAGATAAAGATGACTAAAATATTGTCAGTGGGTCAACAAACCAACAAACAAAAATGATGATGATGATTATTATTATCTTAATGGACTTTGTAACTGATGATGATGATTCTTAACATCATGGTGATTGAATCATTGATGACAATTTCACTTTCCATTGCAGATTCTGCCATTTGACGACAACTTGTGTCTCCAGGAAGTATGTGGTGAATTTGCGGAGTGTCGATCCATACTAAGGTTTGGGGTGGCGGCTCCCTTCATCACCTCGGATACCATGCTCTTCCGGCCCATCTATCCGGAGAATGGCTACGACTGTGTGTGCCCCAAGGGATTCAGTGGAGGTAATCTAAAAATAGCCCTGTATCTCATGAATATTCATTCACACAGTTTGGCTACCCTGGTCCCTCTGTACATTTGGTGTCTTTCTCGAGCTGTTATTAATTGGGTGTTCAACTGTTGCTGTATGACTGAAATACTCTGACCTCCAGATGCTGTCTGGTCTGGGTCCCCTCTGTTTGCCGTGGTGTCAGTCTATATAAAGTTAATGGCAATATTATAACCCAGATTAATCATGATCAGAAAATACTGAAATGAGATGTTTTTATATTCTATTCAAAATGTAATTGAAAGGAAAGTTGAGACTTATTGCTTTGGATTCATTGTATTATTCTAAAATGAAACATTCCAAATGCAAAATGACTTCAACTAGTGAATGAAAAATAACTGTTTGTACCGAAAATCTTTTTTTTGGCACTCATTAACTATTTACTATGAAAAATATAATATGCATGTATTTTTAAAGATTTATACCCTCTAAAAGAGAAGACCCCCACCCCCCAAAGCAACAACAAAACAATGGTAAAAACAACAACAAAAAAACAATTACGACAAAAATAACAACAGTGATCACCACCACCACCAACAACAACATATATATGCATGAAAAAAAATCACCAAAACAACAATTAACCAAAACAGCAATGAAAACAAGAAAATAACATATTTGGTAATCAATGATGTTAAATAATGTAATTATTCTCTTATTTTTTCTAAAATTAAAAATTAATGATGATCAAATGTGTACTGAAGTATGCTTTACAGTATTCTATACAAGCAATTCTGAATAAACATGTTAGGACTTCAATGGAAATAAAACCATTTTGCCATTTAATCAGAACAGCCATTAATTTGTACCATGCCAGAAAATCTCGTTAAGCTGTTACCTTAACACTGTGTTGCACATAAAACAAGTAGATATTGAAGGGAAGGGAATGTGATTTGTCATGAAACTTTTGTTTCTCTCCTCTCAGAGGGCTATCAAACTGTTTAGACATGGATGCAGTTTCATATTGCTCCTTGGAGTGACATGTGGCAGTGAGTAAACAGATACCATATAACACTTGTTAAAAGTCCACCTCCATTCTTTAGAGAGAAAAACAGGCATCCATTCTGCTGTAACCACAGTTTACATTATTAGCATCAAATTTTTACACTAAAAAGATACTCTTTAATTAAGTAACATCCAAAACACAATCAATTTTACACATTTGAGCAAGTGGATGAGGGTGGGGACATTTGATTAAATGTTTGATTTGCAACCTAAGTCATAGAGGGAAATTTGCAGCGTCCTGTGGGCAGTTAAAGGGGGATGTATGGTATGTTTTAATGACAATGTCACATTGTTGTCTGGACTTACAGTTGGTGCTTTTAGAGTATCAGTATGAAGGCTCTGGTTTATTGGAAGCTGTTTAATGATAGAAATTTTTATTGGCATGTTTTAGGACTGAGATGTTGTAAAATGGGTACAGGGTCGAATTCCACCAACATTTCATAGCACTAACTAAAACTTAAATACTTAAGGGCGAATTTCATCGTTCTTGTTTCTCTTATAAAGATACCACAAAATTTCATTTCTTAACAAGTATTGTTAGTTATTAAGGTAATAATTCATTTCAGCCTAGTCTTGTACTTGAATATCTACTCAAGGGCGCCGTGGTCCAGTGGTAACGTATTCGATTACGGATCTGAAGGTTGTGGGTTCGAGCCCCGTTGGAGGCAAGAATTCTTCACGACCTTCCCAGGCGCAAAGTACTGGTCCAACCCAGGAACCGTCGAGAGGGATTAGTAAAAGTTGTAAGAACTTGTTTCCCAATCGACGTAAAATAAATAAGTTAAATTAATATCTACTTATTTTAAGAATTTAAGTCTTACTTAGCGCAAAGTATTGTTGATGGAATTCGAACAAGGTGTGATATACTGGGTCAAATATGCAGGGTAACTCATTTATAATGTAGTGTGGTATTTTGAGGTCCAGTCCCAAATACAACAATCAGTCAGCAAGGTAAATGGTTTCTAAATGTGTTCAAGGTTGTTTTTCCCAACTCTATCAGGGGCCATTTAATGTAGGCTTCTTCCATATAACTTGTGCAGTTTTCCTACAGTATGCTGTATCCAGGATTTTTCTGTCCTAAATCAAGAGAAATTATGGTATTAAGGCCCCATGATCACATCATTTGAATGTGTTATGATGGAGCAGATCTGCAGTGCAGCATGATGAATTGTGAAGTAAAATTATTTTGGCATGTTTTGTAAAAAGGTAAACAAATGTAGACACTAATATACTGTGTAACAGTTTGAAGATGAAGACATCTTTGAATAAGTTATACAGTTTAATAAGATCTTCCAAAATTTGAATATTTGGAGTTAAAAAAAAAATCCTTTGTGAATGTAGCTATTTTATATAGTCTTTATCCTAACATGGTGACCATGGTAACTAGGTTGAAACATTATTACCTGCAACTACTTGATGTTTTTAATGATCCTCAAAGTACTGTTTCTGATTAATAGACATGGTCATATCTTCACTGTAATGTGGCATATCAGCAGGAGGGACTTGTCAAGTTTTTATTGACCATGAGCAATAAATCAGGGAACCAGGCATGTTCACAGTAAAATCATGAAGTCTTGAGGAGCAAGTATCTGGATACCAACCTTAGTCTATATTCCTAGTCCAAACATTAGCTCGATTACTTTCCATGAAATAAAGTATGAAATCATGTTCTCTCGATTGTCTGAGTCTTGTGAAAATGATATTTTACACAGTTTTCCCTTTGATTCTGTAATGTATAATATAAAGGGTAAAGTGGCAGTCAACAGCCTGACAAATCAAAGTTGGTCTCCATGATTTAGCTTGACCAATTAATTGGGAAACTGTTCAATTTGCCTCTAGCATTCAATGTAGGAAATTTTGCATGTAATATCATTGAAAATATTAAGATTTGAAGAGGTTTATTTAAAGCAGTATAAAATTAATTAGAGTACTTGGGCTGCATATTTGTATTCTATTTAAAGTGTACTTAGACAGGAAGACATTTGGACTCATGGCAGAGAAAAAAAGAGAGTAAAAACTTAATGGAGATAGCCATTAAACCCAACCTGAAAAACGTGGAACAAAACAATCTGACATTAATAGGGGGAAATGAATGCTTTTCCCCTGTATTGGCTAAACTTTGAACCCCTCAATATTCTCTGGGGACTGGCCATGAACTGTAGTTACATCTAGACATGGGCTTGGTACCAAGCAAGTTTTATAGATCACTCAAAGTAAGCTTATTTAGGAGTCGGGAATTAACAATCTATCAGGAAAGCCATCATCAGTTAACGTCTCACCGAATGCTGGGTACCAAACAAGCTTCCATTTATTTGCATTACGGATCACACCAGGCTGGTTACCATGATTACGGGGACTTAGTTTCCATGGCAGACAATGACTGATCAACACTTGTATCTTGTCCTGCATATCAGCTGTTGAATGACTTGGATGCAGTAATTAGTTCCCCCACCCCACCCCCATGGGGAAAGGCTCCCCTGTTTATGCTATGTGCCCTTATATGGTGGTCTCTACTACTCTACTACAAGATCAATTCTTGATTGCCAACAGATATAATTAATGAACTAATGGTATTCTACATGAAGGATTTGATGAGGGAAAATCAGACAGGAATGGTTTAATGCATGAACATAGCTTGTTAAATGACTCGCGTGGTTTCATTCACTCGATGTTTTATAATCTAAAATTCATGAGTTGTGGCATGGTTTGCACAGTAAAAAGCTTTAAACAGTATTTCACGGATAGCATTGTTGATCAGGCCATACAAAAAGATATAAATTAGGGTTGATTTAGTCTAAATTTTTTATAATAACATTGAATCTTTCATTAGGTCATTTGAAATGTGATCTGGACATGCTTGCAAAACCTTATTCTATATTGTCAGCATATCTAAATATTTAATCTGAAGGATGATGAAAAACATTGTAATGTTCAGAATCCTCCTTTATTTATGCCCCTAACAAAAACAACAAAAACAAGAAAAAAAAACCAAGCAAAACAGTAACAATAAATTGGTAATAAATGAAAATATTAAGGAGAATAATTGTTGAGTTCTGAGTTTGGATTTTTTCAATTCCACAGGGTCATTCTGAGTTTTAAAACTGAGGGTAGAATTGCTGTTTTTCCTTTACTTTGTACCCCTTCATGATATAGAGAGTCCCTTTACCCTCTACAGGAGGTAAAATTAATGGGCATGCTGCTTCCATTTACAGTTTTCCATTTTACTCATTTAGATTTTCAAGTTACTTTTCTAAGCATTTAGCATTTTATGTTTAGTGTAACCTATTAGGACATGTAAAATGAAAGCCACATAACAGAATTATCAATTGTACAAAGTTGTCAACCAATGTATAAATGTGGCCATAATCTTGGTCAAAGGTCATTGGATGAATTCAGATTTGATCCTAACACCTCACATTACATTGTACTCTTATGTGGGTGGAGGGGGAATTGCACACCTTGAAACTTAATTTGACACTTGTAAATTCAGAATCAATTTATTCCAAACAAGTTAAATTTTATGCGGCAAAAATAAATCATTATTCCCATTTGTGTCTCATTTCAAACGCCCAATAAAGTTACCACAATGGGGCACAGACATTGTACCCTTGTAGCCATGGCAACACATGTTCGTATGGAGCCGTGGGGTTATGACTCTCGACCCCAGCAAGTCACAGGTATTAATAAAACATGGACCAATAGAGAGGACAAGCTGTGACCAGGACAGCCTCTCATGATATTATTAAGATTGGGCTAATTCCTTCTTAGGGACAGGCTTCTCTCATCTTCTTCATGCTCACCATTCTATTGACACATTCTCCTTGTTTTGGTTAAGGCAAAGAATGCTATGTTTATATCAGTTTTTGTGGGAATAAGTTGGTTATTGCAGTGAGGTCATGTTTTGGACTCGGAGGATGCTGCAGGATGAGTTGAGGGCAGTTTAATTGGATTGAGCTTCTCATTCTTAATGTATCCTCACAACAGAATGTAGAGATTAGGGTCAGGATTTAGTCGACAGGTTTTTGTGTTCTTGTTGCTGTGTTACACATCCTTGTTTCTACAGATCTGTTGCTTTATATGGCACTACAGATCATGTGATTTATTGCCCTTTGTCTTCTTGGGGAATCATTAAATGTGTGCTGTAATAATGTTATCATGTCAGCTTGACTTTGTTCACGTAAACTGAACTTTGTTTTGCAAAGGAAATTATGTTGACAGATTTCATACATAAATGACTCAAAGAAATTTTACATTTCATTTAATCAAATTTATTAAGGTTATTTGTGCTTTCATTTTGAAAAATCTTGAAATGCTGCCTACTGTATTATCCTGTCACCTGCACTTTAAAAATACTTGATGCATTAATGGATAAAATCGAAAGCATATATCAGTATGCTTGTCTGATGTCGTGTGTGTGTCCCTCTCTATCTTGAGGGACTGATCAATAATGGAGCACCTGCATGAACAAGAGTCACATGTGTCCCTGTAGTATGTGAAGACATGCATGACAGGCTGGTCGTGCAAGTTCAGAGGTGCATGGTGTACACATCAGTGACCGCTGTCCAGCTGTCTGTACTCTGGTGGTCACTTCAGGCTTCACTTGAAAGAGCTGTTCGTGTGACAGCTGAATTTTTAACGGTTGAAGTTTCAGCTTCATTTGTATGGGTATTGTCTCTACACTGTAGTCTGGAGTTGCAAGTCACTGGTCTTAGAATGATCGGACTTGCTTGGGTGAACATATTGTATACAAATTCATTGATCAGAACCTTTGAATGGTCGGGATGGGGGTTAAGATACTAACGTTTTTATACATTTCCCACTTTCAGTTGTTTGTGTGGTGAATTTAGATATTTTTCATAATTAAAACCTTAAACATATTTTGGTTCTGATCAGTTTGAAAACAGCTTCTTTAACTTGAATAAATCTTTCTTTGTAGTTCCTGGGTTGGATCAGTACTTTAAGGCTGTAAAGGCCATGAAAGATTCTCGCTCCCAGTGGGGTTTGAACCCACAACACTGTAATATATAGCAATCATGGTATCTTGTTTTTGACCGGAAGCATCGGGTGTTAATAGATCTTCACAGTGTATTTGTTTTTTAAGAAGTTTTATTAACCCTAAATTATGATTTTTCTTCTATGTTTCAGTGAAGGATATGTCGTACCTTTGTTCTACAGAGGTAGACCTGTGTTATTCCAATCCCTGCAACGGCTCAGGTGTCTGTCAGCGCAAGGAAGGAGGCTACACCTGTAAATGTAAAGAGGGCTTCACAGGTAAGTCAAATTGGAAAGAGTAATGCTTTCAGTTGATATCCACAGACCTTTTTTAAGGTTGATTATGTTTGTTATGTCATCAGAACACATCTATATGAAATAAAGTATTAACCCTTTCCCTCATAGAGGTAACCATGAAAATACCTATGCGAACAACATAAAACCAGATCAGCCTGCGAGTAACTCGCAGGCTGATCAGGTTTTATGCTGTTCGCTGCTCCTCAGTGGTCTGGAAATGAGGACTTATAATTAAATTTGGTAATATTTAACTATGTTTTTTCTGCAGATCAGGCTTTATGTGGTACCTATTGAATGCGTCAAAATAAGTCTTTATGAGGGAAAGGGTTAATATTTCCTGCTGCATGTAAGAGACTTGTCATAGGAATCATGTATTGTCTTCCACTGGTAACTCAAACATATTACTCTGCCAACAAAATTGTTCACAGCAATTAAACTACATAAATACAGGTTCAGTAAATGTACACTATTACGTCTGGTATTTTGTGGCATTTTCAAATATCTAGTTCTTGACAGTATGTTGGCCCTTCAGTACTTTGATTTTACTTTACAAACCTGAATGCTGATTTCTCACGTACATATATTTCACTGTATCTACATAGTTTTATGGAAGTAGAATGTTTTGCTTATGTGTTCTTGAATTCTTGAAACAACCTTTGATTTCAAGTTAACTTACTTTTATAGGAATGTTAAAAGCCCATTTACAAAGCTGAAAATAAATTTGTTCTATAGAGCAGAATGTATGTTTGAAACTAAGTGCACAACTGTCTGTTCCAAGGCTGATATAGATTTCTGAGCTGAGATCGGAATCTGAACCCTGATGGAATAGAAAGATAGGCTTCAATAAAGCCTCATTGAAAAAGTTTAATGGCCCTGTGTGGTGCATGTTTGAAATCACACTTGATATGTTTGATGTGCAGGTAGGCTGAAGGTCAGTACTTCATTACAGGTAGATGGCATGACTTTTGCTCGTTAAGCTGGCTAAAATCATGGCAATGATTACATGATGGCAGCCTTGCATGATGCTTTGGCCAAATAAATCTGTCCCAATTACATTAAGATTTCAAACGGAAGAACTTCTCCATTGGAATGAAATCATGTGATTTTACAATACTGTTTTTTTTGCATTAATGACACTGGCAGTGTCAGCAGAAATGCAATGTTTGCAAAGGAATGTAATCTTAATTGGAAACTACAACATGAGGTGCTAATTATTTCTTTGAAACTGTGGCTGTTCAGGATCATTGCTGGACTGATTACACTAAAAACCTATAATCAATAATGTCTGGTATGGTTGAATAATGAAGGAGAGGTTTGATTTTCACATGGTTGTGAAAACTGGTGTCAGTTGTTCACATTACTGTAGATTTACATAGGGGCATGGGGACAGGTACCTTAAACAGATTTGTAAAAGGGTATATGTTATCTGGTTTTTACATTTAATATAATCAAATTTTGAGGGTTTTGGGGACTCAAATTGGTTATGATAAATGGTCAAGTTCTTGAAAATGGGAGTCCCATCTGCATTATCATATGAGTTTTGTCATTTGCTGTATGTCCTGGCTGACAGCTACTCAATCTTCTTAACTTATATGTACTTACTAGAGCTTTGTGGTCAAAAAATGCCTTAACAATTTTATAGGGGGAAAAAAACAAAGACCCCCCCCCCCACACACACACACACACAAAAAGAATCATGTAATCCCAGGGGTGCTGGTTTGATATTCTCTGAAGTTCAGTTCATTTAATTGTGCGTAAAGGAAGCTGGAAATGAAGTATCCTATCCCTGACAAGTGTTTGATATCAACAGATATCAGTACAGGCCTTTTTATGCCGATTTTGGGGCCGATATTTGGCCCCATTCCCGTCATAAAAATGTATACTTTTTTCCCCAATTCAATCTAAAAAATTCCGCTGACAAAAAAGTATTTTCATTTAAAAAAAATACACGCAAGGAAAGCAATAGAGACATATTATTGTAAATTAAATTATAAAATGAAATAAAAATAAACAAGTGTGTTTCATTTACAGCATAATTAGTGTGTTTTTTTAATGTTTTCTTCATAAGTAAATTTCCCCTGATCAATATATTTTCCCCTCCTGAAAGGACCTGCCACATTTCCCCAAAATACCAAAAAAGGCCTGCAATATTATGGCATGAGGATAAATACCCTCCTGTTATTAGCTGGACCGTCACTGTATGACTGAAATACTGTTACAGCCACAGTGAATTCCAGCACATTTTCATGATAGCATAACATGAGCGAAATGGTTACCTTACACAATTAAAAGATAATAACTAGGATTAAATAATCATATTGATAATATAAACAATTATTTTGTAATATACTCTTTGAGTAGGTTGTTCATGTTACATATTTTACATGGCAGTAAACAAGTGCATGTTCTATCCTGATAAAGTTTATTTGATGTTGTCCTATTTCATACAGACAGTTGATATTTCTGATAATATTTAGTGCAGCAAATTTAAGAGCAATTAATTCTGAGATGTTTTGTACAGAGAGTTATAACCCCTGTTTAATCAATTGCAACAAAATTTATTGCAGCCATTTCAGTATGAATGATGCATTTATATTCCCCTTGAATGTTGTATGTTGCTTTTGTAAACATCTCACAATAAAGTATGGAATCCTGCACAGTGGCTTGACGGTCCCTTCTGACCTTTACATGGTTAAAAGGATTGGCATACAGAGGGATTCAGATGGATTGTTGGTTGCTCCTTTAGTGGATGCTGTAAAGAGATTTACTTTGATGTGATATTAAAGGAATCCAGTAATTGTTTTTTATTGGAGTAGCATGGCCATTCTCTGTATAAGAACATATTGTATGCACTTTGAGCATTTTATAGTGTACTCTGGCAGGTTTATCTGTGATATGATAACCTGTTATCTTCTATGGAGTATGATACAATTTACCATTATGAATTGACCAAAAGCAGAGAATAAATAGATATATAGATAAGAATATATTTCATTTGCTTCATTAATGTAATATTGGAGGTACTCTTCTTCAGAGATGCAGATCTCCTAATATGTCATGTAATGTCTCTTCTATTGATACAGTTTAATTATCAAGCAATTATTATTGTATTGTAAACATCATCAGTGTAACTGACCACTTTTCAAGGCTCATGGAACATGATAATGGTATATACTTTTAGGAGATAACTTGTTACTTTCAGATGAAAGTGTGTATGATGGGGTATGATCCCTTTTGAAGCAAGCCAACTTGTCCAGTTAGTGTCAGGGAGTAGCTGTAGGACACATGGACATAATTGATAACCTTGAGTTTATTAGCTGTAAGAAATTGTGGCAAAACACTCCAAGTATGAGGTAGTTAAATTTTATAATATAGCTTTGTCATTGAGAATATCTTCTAATAAATGTTGGATTCTCTTCCCCAGCTGTGAATGAATGGTATTTACTGAGGATTATCCGACTTAGAACTATCAATTTGTTTGGAGTTTTGTTTGACTTCTTACCATGTTGGTAGGTAGTTCTTCAAAGTTGAAAGTTCAAACTTAAGAGAGGGCTAAAGATTTTAGGATTATGGACTGCAGGTGCTCTGTTTATTTAGTAGGTTTGATAAATGGCAGATTTGTCAGTAAACATTATACCAGTCTGAGAAATGATTAATTTTTGTTTGTTTAATATTACCAAGCGCACAGTGTTTGAAGTATGCTAAGTCATGCCAGATTATTTTCTGTCATCTGCAGAATTTTGTTGAGATAATAAATTTCCAATAGTTTCTTTAACGGGACTTTTATTAGAAGTAATATTTGTGTCTAATGTTTTTACTTAATCGTAGAAATTAATCAGTTTAATTATCGGAAATGCCTCAGTCTGTCCCTCAATAACAACAGGATAATTTGTATGTTCTGAGGAATTGTATTACATAATGACAGATCAACTGTGTGACAAGCCATTAGTGAAGCCAAGCTCAGATCAGTCTGTAATAACCAGTTCCTCTCAGATTGGCCAATGGCTGGTACCTGGCCTGTAGTTAACTGCTGGATCCAGTGTCTCCCAGATCAATAAGGCAAGTCTTCACATCGTCAGAGTTTCAAACACTAGACATTCAATACATCTCCATTCTGTCAAGGTGTGCGGGTCATGAACAGACAGACAAACAAAGGGAATCGCTCTGTGTTTGTCCCAGTCTGGGGTCATTCACCAGGGGCCATTCCTCAACAGACAAATATTAGTTTCAGGCAGTTACCATTGATTGTAATGCTGGATGACCCATTACTGTGAAATTTGATATTGCACAGAAAAACACACAGATTGTTTTTATTTATTTGACTGGTTTTGCAAGGTTAGATCTAAATGGTAGAATGGGTTTGCAGGGTTGTGAACCAGTCAAGCCTGTACGCTGGGGGTAAACATGTCCACTGGACCTGGTAATGGTATGCATTGATTGGCTGATGAGTCAGAACAAAGGCTCCAGAAACAAAACAGTGTTGTGCACTCTGTTGACACACTTAAACAGCTAGAGTAAATTAATAGCTGAGGTGTTTTGTCAGAGTGTTATGGAGGTAAGAGAGATGAGACAGATACTGACATATCGAAAATCTCACAGATAAATGCAAAGATTGGAAAACCTTGTAATGAAGGCTGAACTGATTTGTTCACAGATTGTCTCGTCTCATTCAAATCTTAAAATCTTATAATGAAGATAAGATTAAAATTTGTCTTAGCGTTGTTCAGTTTGTATCGAGATTTTATGTAGTTATCAAAGGATTTTATACAATTGTTGAGATTTTAAGTAATTGTTGATTACTTGATACAGGATTGTTACTCTATCAGTTGATATTAAACTAGAATTAGTTGTCCATGATTACTGGTTAAGATAAATGATAAATGATTTAATACAATGCAGCTCCATTACAATGTTATATCTGGGATCAAAGTCTAGATACAGGGCAGTTCCATTATACTGCAATATTTGGGACCAAGTCTAGGTACTTTGCAGCTTCATTATAACACTGTAAACAAACATGATTGATTACACCGATGTTCACGTCATATTGAGAAAAGATGCAAACATCAATGCAAATTTAATGTCTGATTGAAGAAAGATGCAACTATTGACACATATACAATCAAGTCTCACTGAGAACATGTTCTTTAACCCTTTACTCATTTAGGCTAATTTTGACATATTGGGGAAGGTCTCTGTGTGGTCATGTTATAGATCAGGCTCTACACAACCTGCCAAGCAAAGAAAAAACCTATAATTAAGTCTCGTAAATGAATTTTCATGATGTCATAAATGTGTACATGAATATTCATGAGGAAAAAGGTCAGCAATAAGTTTAACATATTGTCATGTGGGGAGGTCCCCAGTGGTTCTACCCAGGTGCATGTGTGCACTCAGGGTGGGCATGTCTTCTTCCACCTGTAATTAGCTGGCCTGAAATACTGTCACAGTGATTGCAAATTCCAAAACAATACCTGGTTTGATAGGTAGAGAATAGGTCTGTAACATCTTGAATTGAGGAAAAATCTTTAGAATTGATACTGAAGTAGAGTTTATTTACATTTACACCTTGCATGAAGTCCGGAACCCCCATGGTTTTGATAAATGTGAAGTATCACTAGTTTAAACCTGCGTCTGTGGTGAAGGTATGATATTAACATGTGCTGGTTTGCCATGACTTATCTTTGTTTGTCACAGCACTGCTCTACAGGCTAAGATAAACAGATTACACAGAGAGTGAAGTGGATACCTGGGCGAGATTGTGCCCCTTTTTTGTCTGCCAATTAAACTGATAGCTAACACAATCTCTAAAGATAGTGGGTCTCTTTGTGCACGGGTGACTCGTGCACCGAGAGACAAATGTTCCTGACAAGACTGATTATAATAATACCAGTATACCAGAGTAGGTAATTACTTATGTCAGCCACTCTAATAGCGGTAACTTGACAGGTTCTACCCAGTTTTCAATGTCCGGTTTTGCTTGGGTTTCAATCTCATGAAATTATGCACAGGGTATCGGCTTTTATGTTGAAATATATTAATTGCACCTAATAAAATACAAAGGTGAATGTAAAGAATTTGTTTTTTTAGACCTGACACTTGGCTTGGCATGATTTAGTTAGAAAGTTCTGACAGCTTTTTATTTATGATAAATTCCAAACTTTGTTGTTTTTTCTAAAGTACAATGCATTGTATGGTGGTGTGACAACACATATAACAGAAGGGAGGTTTGTGGCTGAGTGGTTGTAGTCGTTGACTTACTTTCTCTTAGCCCATCACTGCTGTGGGTTTGAGTCCCGGCAGGGTCACTCAGATATTTCAAGTGAGGAAGCCTTCAAGTTGGCTTACAGTAGGTAGATGAGTCTACCATGGTGCCTCTGTGTACCCAGGTCTCCTGACACCTGTGTTCCTACACCTGTAATTAGCTATACATCTTAACCACTGTCTCATCAACAATAAACTCCCGCAGAACAGCAACAACAAATCTAACATACCATGGACTCCCAAGTTGTTGATTTGTCTACAACACTGTCCAATATAACACGGGTGACTGGTTTAGACTCCAACAGCAGCCTTATAATGGATCTCCACTGTACTTGTCAATGTCAGTTTGATAAACTGTTTTCTTTACCATAAATGGAACCTTTATGAAGTGCTTCACATGACAAGTTGAACAAAATGTAAGTTTGACACAAAAACAAATATAAAGTGGAACAGTAAAGAGTTTATCATTTTATAAGACAGGAAAGGTATTCATCTTAAGTTGACACAAATGTGTATACAGAAATATTGAGAGTAGTTTGAACAACAGCAGAAAATTTAGATAAAGAAATCCTATAGGTAGAGTTTCATTGATTTTTGTTTTAAATAGAAAGACATGAGAGGAGTCAATGAGGTATTAGATATCAGTAAATACTAATTGTTCAGCTATCAAAATATGACCCAAAATGTATAGTTGGAGGTATAATTGATTGACACTATCTAATTAGGATGGTAATTGAGCCAAGTTGGAGAAGTCTCTGTACACATGACAGGTGTATCAGATCTATAATGCATGGATCAGCAGGGTCTTGCTGGATCAATACATGCGGTAGGGATCTGTGGGCTGGGGTCAGAGGTCATCGATTTACAGTCAAGGTAGATTGGTCCTTGGTGGTGGGTCAGGGTTCAGGGCTTAGAGCTAGTCATGATTGGTTGTACATTTGTTATACACCCAGTTTGAAAAGGGGTGGGGGTCCATCCATCTGTCTGTCACACAATATTGTGTCATGTATATCCCTAAACTATTTGATCCGAGTCATAAAACTTTTCAGGAATGTTCAGTGATGCACCTGGGATTTTGTGTAGAAATTCATTTATTTACAGGAGATTAATGTCTCCTGACTTAGGGAAACTGGCACTAAGTGGGTACACATTGCTGAAATACTGTCACAGTAATGGTAAATCAACTAAAAAAAACAAACAAAACAGAAATATTTTAAGTACAGGAGAAAAGGAAGAAAGGAGTGAGTAATGAAATAGTTTTATTTGTCCCTGGGTGGTTACTGTATAGAGTTTTTGCAATATTTATGGCCTGTTGATAAGCAAATGTGCTGGGCTGCAGAGGAAACAATTCTTTGAAATTTACAATCTATTGAGAGGCAGTGGAAATGTTGGTATTGCAATTAATAGTGTCAGACCTGGAGATCTTTGTAAACATTCCTGCTGGCAGTAACCCTTGTCTGTAGAATGCAAAGTTCATCTCTGTTTCTCTCTTGCTCTATTTGTGTCTCTCAATTCCCCATCTACCCCCTCTCTCTCCCTTCCTCCCCCCCCCTCTCTCTCTCTCTCTCTCTCTCATTTTCTCTCTTGAAAAAATGAAATGTCTATATGAAGTAAAGGATTAAATTGGTTTACAGTATTTAAATGGTTTCTCAATAGTCTGTAGGTCTTGATGGATGTAGAACTAACTCACTGCAGAGTTATGTCATTGTTCTGGACCTGAGGTCCAGTTCTGTATTGAGATAGTGATGAATATTTGATGAGCTAATTAATTATCATTACTACAAATTAATGAAATGTATTGATCAACTGTAGAATGCTCTTAACTGGATCAGATCATTTTCTAAGATGAGAATTAATGTTATGTGCCTTATGAAAAAGGCTCAAATTTCAGCTTCTTTGAAAGCTTCCCATAAGACTTCTCTGGTAATTACTTATTTCACTTGGAGATTTTATCATCCAAGATTATTAGGAAAAGATTTAATGTTTTATATTTGGAAATGCAGAGAGATGTAAAATGATCGCAAAGGCATTTGATTTTATTAGTTTCTTCTTTTAGATTCCAAACACATTAATAGGATATTTAATGAGTATTGAAAGTTCAGTCCTACATATTTGCATGATTTTGCAATCTGTATAATTTTGCTATTAAATTTTTAAGAGAATTTCAGATGTTGGCAATCTTAAAGGTTATTATTGTGAATTTTCAGTGGTAAAATAAGAAAATTGAAGTTAACTGATCATCAAGATTTATTTCCTGTCTGACCAATATGCCCATCATGATTATTGTATCAAAAAATGATAAATAGATTTATCTCAGGTCCTTAATCAACATTGGAGGAAAAAAACCTATTTCCAGGAGTTGTGAAGTCAGTTGATTCGTGACTGCTGTGAGAGACAGGGTGAAGTCAATATATTGTTCCAGTAATGGCTAGAGATATTGTAGAGATATCATAAATATTACAGGAGGCTAGAAGGGATTTATAGAGATCAGAGTCCAGGGAGGCAAGGGCAGTGTGATGTAAGCACTGTGAAGGTGACACACATCATGATAAATGGTGCCAGACTGGGTGGTAGTCTTATCTATAATGCATGTGAGGCTTGGTGGATGTTACAGTGTCAGATGAGTGACCTCAGTCTCTTATATAACACATTATTTCCATATACCAAGTTCATGCCCTGTGTTCTTGAAATTAAAATGGTACTTAATTATGATTTTCATACTTAACCCTTTCCCTCATAGAGGATACCATGAAAAGACCTATGCGAACAACATTAAACCAGATAAGCCTGCGAGTAACTCGCAGGCTGATCAGGTTTTATGCTGTTCGCTGCTCCTCAGTGGTCTGGAAATGAGGATTTTACAATTAAAATTTGGTAAGGTTTGAGTTAACTGTGTTTTTTCTGCAGATCAGGCTTTATGTGGTACCTATTGAGTGCGTCAAAATGAGTCTATATGAGGGAAAGGGTTAATATACTCAAACTATGCCCATTAGTTTCAATAGGGATTTGAGTATGACACTGAAATTTGAGCTTGAGATTGTACTTAAGTATTTTCAGGATCATGGGGCCAGTGATTTTTTGGGGGGCAAGCTACATGTAGCATTATCATGATGCTTTATATTTGGGGTCCAGCTTTAGATACTGCATTATATTGGACCAAATTTTAATTGTTTGCCCCTCAAGGCTATGGGTTCCAAGTCTTTAAAGAGGATAATTGCCACCTGGTTTGCTGTGGGTAGGTAGTTCTACCCAGATGTCCCTGTGCACTCAGTTCATTTAAATATATGCAAGCCTTTACTGTTGCAGTGATGATTTTTACTCCAGCACAACACAAACAGTAAAATTATAACCAAATAAACCTCAAAATAAATAATTGGGAGTTCAATCTTGGGCAGTGTAATAAAGGATTATGTGTATAGTTGAGTCAACAGTTTTGAAATGGAGCTGTGCTATATCATGTTTAGAACTCAGGGAAATGAATGGTGCCGTTTCATTTAGAAACAAAAAATAACACTTCACCTGGAGGCAAAATGTATAGATCAATACTTTTTTAGCTCACCTGAGCACTTGTGCTCGGGTGAGCTTTTGTGATCGCCTTTTGTCCGTCGTGCGTCGTCCGTCGTCCGTCGTCCGTCGTCAACAATTGCTTGTGAACACTCTAGAGGCCACAGTTTTGGCCCAATCTTCATGAAACTTGGTCAGGATGTTTGTCTACATGATATCTCGGATGAGTTCGAAATTGGGTCATGTGGGGTCAAAAACTAGGTCACTAGGTCAAATCTTAGAAAAACCTTGTGAACACTCTAGAGGCCACAAATTTGGCCCAATCTTCATCAAACTTAATCAGGATGTTTGTCTACATGATATCTCGGATGAGTTCGAAATTGGGTCATGTGGGGTCAAAAAGTAGGTCACTAGGTCAAATCCTTGAAAAACCTTGTGAACACTCTAGAGGCCACAGTTTTAGCCCAATCTTCATAAATTCAGGATTTTGTCTACATGATATCTCGGATGAGTTCGAATTGGGTCATGTGGGGTCAAAAATAGGTCCAGGTCAAATCTTAGAAAAACCTTGTGAACGCTCTACAGGCCACAAATTTGGCCCAATCTTCATGAAACTTAGTCAGGATGTTTGTCTACATGATATTTCGGATGAGTTCGAAATTGGGTCATGTGGGGTCAAAAACTAGGTCACCAGGTCAAATCTTAGAAAAACCTTGTAACACTATACAGGCCACAGTTATGGCCCAATGTTCATGAAAAATGGTCAGGGTGTTTGTCTACATGATATCTTGGATGAGTTCGAAAATGGGTAATGTGGGGTCAAAAACTAGGTCACCAGGTCAAATCTTAGAAAAACCTTGTGAACACCCTACAGGCCACAGTTTTGGCATAATCTTCATAAATTTTGGTCAGGATGTTTGTCTACATGATATCTTGCATGAGTTTGAAATTGGGTCATGTGGGATCAAAAACTAGGTCACCAGGTCAAATCTAAGAAAAACCTTGTGAACTCTCTAGAGGCCACAGTTTTAGCCCAATCTTCAATAGATTTGGTCAGGATGTTTGTCTTTGGTTTAAAAAAAAAAACTTAGAGGCCTACATTTTTGTCCCAGTCTTCATTAAACTTAATATGAATGATGACTGCATGAATTCCCAGTTGAGTGCAAATTCAGGTAGGATCAATATGTAGGTCACTTAGTCAAATGTTAGAAAAACACTTTTAGATGCCAGATTTTTTGTCATTATGCCTAACACAGCCATCTTACTCAGGTGAGCGACACAGGGCCATCTTGGCCCTCTTGTTTCAATACTCTCTGAAGAACGAGGCTCATTGTCTGTAAATTTAAACTTAAGCAGTATAATTATTACACATGATTGCAAAGGGTATATTTGAATCTTGGTAATTTTGTTACATAATGGAAATTTAAACGAATGAATGATTTTTCTATCAGATGACATGTCTGAAGGGTAAGAATCACAATACAAGGTTAAGCTGTGTTTACTAATGATACACCTGAACCCTTCAGTTTTACCTCCTGACTATTCTTGTATACATTTATGACTTGATGAATATTAGTTTACCTCTAACTTTCAATAGTATATTAAGAAGCAATGGGGTTTTCTTTGCATTGCAAGCTGAGTAGAATCTGAGCTACAATATTGTAGGAACAAACAGGAGAGACTGTTCAAGGAGCTGTCTGATCTGGGTCTCGTTTTGTTTGCAATGGCATCATACTATGTTACACATCTACATGAGGTATTTTCAAGGAGAAATTTTGAATGCTTTCATCTCAGCGGTAAGAATATACAAGCTGTTGCTTCATAGGCTCTGTCAAGCAATTTGATAAATATCCAATCTGTTGTTTGAGTTGTTGCAGATTTGAAGAAAACTGTCTTCCAATAATGTAAGAATCACCAGAGGAGACACTTCCAGGAGCTATCTGATCTGGGTTTGTTTTGTTTGCCAAGGCATCATTTAATGTTATACATCTTCATAAGATATTTTCAAGGAGAAAAGTCTGCTTCAATGCAGCCTTTTAAGTTTGGGGTACAAGTGTCCACATTCTCTCAGATTGACCTTAGCTGGCGGGGGAGATAAACAAATCATTTTCAACAGTGACAACTTGGATGATAAGATCAAAAATGTGCAAACCTTCTTGATATGAACGATATGAACACATTTCAGCAAGAAGAAATTGGATACACAGAGCAGAAGCTTGAAACTGGTCTCTTTTGATGTGATGAAGGGATAATTATCCCACTGCATATCTGTCGGCATCTGCACGTGATTTGCACGAGCTTTTGACACCCTTGTATGAATTCCTGTCTGAGATAAATGTGACAATAGCCTTAGATGTGGTATGTTCAGTTGTCAAAAGTATTTCAGGGTATCATAAATATTATTCTCATTAATTTTAAGTTAAATAAGTACTGAAGGGCTGTGTGGTACTCTTGTAACAAATCATTTTACAAAGCATTTTCTCTGTGTCTACACATTTATTGAGATTACATCCAGGTGGAAGAAGAAGATTTGAGTTAATCTGTTTTTTTATTCTAATTTGATTAGAATAAAAAAGGACAAGCTGTTTTTGAATGATATTGTAAAATAATTATTTTTTGTTGACGTTAGATTTCATGGAATCTAATTTCATAGGTATATATAAATTATATTTATATTCCCTGCTTGAAGGAAGGGGGTTAAATTGGGATCACACTCGTCCTGCACACATGATTACATGAATACAAGGGGGGATTCAGTGGTATTAATCACTTTTAGTTATAGTTTCTGGCTCGAATTCTACCAACAATACTTAGCGCTAAAGTAATACTTAAATTCTTAACTAGGAAGATACACATTCCACCATTCTTATTTTATAAAATATTCAGTAAATGACAAAGCCGAAATCAATTATGACCTTTAAAACTAACAATATTTGTTAAGAAATCTGGTATTTTGGTATTTTTAAAAGAGAAAAATTAATGAATATACAGTATGATTTTGGATAAACTAAATTTGTATAAAAAAATCTATTAGTTTTGTTGATAAATTAACTAGGACTGTGTATTGTGACTGGTTAAGTGTGGGAAGTATGGAAAGAAACAGGAAATAAAGTATGAAAATAAAATTGGAAAATTGATAACAAAAAGAAACACTAAAATGGATTTTTTTTTAATGAAATATTATCAAAAATGATTATCTTGTTTGAAGTGCGGCCATCACTTTATATACTCAGATTTATGTCCGTTATCAAACAACCTTGTGGTCCTCTCTAATGGACAAATAGGTCGTGAGAGTTTCATATTTGATCAGAAGTCATTACACACGCAGGTGAATTCATTCACAGTGTGTACCCAGACCGGCTAGTTTGACCATTTACTTTTCATTAGAATTTTTACGACCATAATTTCTGAATTATCTTGATAAATTTATGGTTTGTAGCTTGCTAATGTATTCTTCAAATGGCAGATTAAAGCGATCCTTCACCTTGTTCAGAAACCTATCTTGACAGTTGATCAGAGACAAATTACACGAGGTTTCATGCCTGTAGATCAATACATGGACGTGTATCCGTCTTCCTGTTGCTTCAAGGCCGTCTGTCGTGCCATTAAAGGAGGAAAGTCTTGATTGTCATGCCATCTCCCTCAGGAATACGGTACATGCAGTATGCCTGGAGCATGTATTGACTGGCCTTTGTCTTTCTTGGGTTTTATGCTTTCCGAGTGTACCATGGAAACTTGAGGTATTGCATTTCAGGTGATGAATGCTTTCATCTCGCTATAAGAACATGCAAGCCTTGGTTTTAGGCTCTGTCAAGCAATTTGATAAATATCCAGCCCGCTGTTCAAGTTATTGCAGATAGGAAGAAAACGATCTTCCAATAATGTTACCCTAAAAACAGAGATAATTGTTTCATTGAATCAATAAGATTATATTTTAGATAGCTCAGAGGAAGTATCCTATGCAAACAATAATTGCTTGATTTTTGGGTTTGTTAGGATATAGTTTTCATCAATGAAGTTTGCATTTAAAGATAGTTAGCCTAATGAGAATCGACAAAAGAATTACCCTTTAATCAGGGTAATTATGAGAATATCTTGTACAAGACTTGAGTCTATTATATCTGAAGATATTTTCATTTCAAGGGCTGACTGTAAACTATTCTATATTCCTTTATTTTGACATGTAGAGGAATAGTTTAGCAGTCTACCCTCAATTTATGGAATGTAAGTTTGTCTTTCAATCAGTAACTTATTTTAATATAATTTATTAGACATGGGATAGTGCTTTAAATAAGAATTATAGATTGAGTATATGGAGGGCTAACGGTGAAGATGTTTTAAGTATATTTGAAAATAGTAGAAAATGGGACTGTTTAGCTGCCATCCCTTGATATGTAGTTGTCTTGTTAGTGTATAATTTGTAGTACTTGCTTCTTGCCAATGCAGCCCAGGTTTGATTCCCTGTCTTCATCAGTATATAAGAGGGCATCTCTTAGTACAATTGTTCTTATTTCTTGTAATTTATGTGTGATCTCAGTTTGACAATGACCTGTATTCTGTTCACAGGTGAGAATTGTGAGATCGACCTATCCAAGGAAGTATGAAGCAGGAACCTGCCCAGAGGATGTGTGTCGGCCCCCCGTCTAGTTGCGTGCCCCTGATACAGGGCGGGGTCAGGTGTGAGGGTTGCCCTAACAACGAAGACTACAACCAGTTCTGTCAGATGACCACCAGGAGCTTCCAGAGAGGGTCCTTCCTCATGTTTCCAACCCTCAAGTCCAGATACCGCTTTCAGATCAAGCTCAAGTAAGTTGTTTTACTTTTCATTTAATCCTGTGTTTGTTTTTTTAAGCACCTGAGCGCTTAAGCTTAATCACTGTCCATAGTCTATTACCAGAAATTAAAATGAAGCCAAAACACCCTGAAATGAATATGCATATCAGTTTAACCAGTGAAAAGCTGTACAAACCTCAGACAAACAAATGCACATGAACCTTGATTTTAATAGTTACCTTTGTTCAACAGTCTCCAACAAACACTCATGGCGGGGATATACCTGTTTTGGGATCAAGTTAATTGCTTGTGAACACTCCAAAAGTCACAGATTTCTTCTTCTTTTCTCGTTTACTGCCTCAAGCTACATGAGACTTGGTAAGAATGTTTGCCTTTTCATATAAGAATGAAATTGGGTCATGTGTGGTAAAAAAAAAATGTAAGTCTCGTTCATACTCAGTAACTTTCTATATTTGCCAAATCCTCATGAAACATGGTCAGAATGTTATGTCTGTGTCAAATCTTGTTTTAACATTTGTCATGATTTATCAGATGGATTTCAAAAGCCAAAAAATATTTTATTGGCAGTGATACTCAGGTGAACGATGAAGCATCTAAACCTTCTTGTTTCAATTAATCATTGATGTTTTTAAGCTACCGGTAAGGCTGTTTATAGATCACTATTTCGCATGTTTGGTGCCATACCGAATGTTCATACTTCTTTTTTCCATTAGAACAGGAAAAAACATTTCATGAAATGTCATAAATCATGCCATTAGCAGTATGGTTTTATAGCTACTGACAAAGAAAAACGTGGCTGGGTTAAATGTATAGAAGGGAGATAATCGGGAGCACTTTTCAGTGACCAATTCCTGATATATTTCCACTCTTTAGGTGAATTTAAGATCTTGTCCATTCATGACCTTATTATGTATGAGGATTTCTGGTATATAAGTATTTTGTGTCACCCACTGTAAGCAGAGGTGACATGTAAGGATCACTTTTCCGTCATCCGTCTGTCTGTTCATCTGTCTGTCACACTTTTTCCGTCTTGCTTCAGCAGGTGACACACGTGTTCCAAAGAACACTCCTGTTTTCAGTTAGATTCTATGTTAAGTGTGTCTTCTTGTTAACCCTTTCCCTCATATGGACTCATTTTGACGCCCTCAATAGGTACCACATAAAGCCTGATCTGCAGAAAACCACAGTTAAACCTTACCAAATTTAATTACAAAATCCTCATTTCCAGACCACTGAGGAGCAGCGAACAGCATAAAACCTGATCAGCCTGCGAGTTACTCGCAGGCTGATCTGGTTTTATGTTGTTCGCATAGGTCTTTTCATGGTTTCCTCTATGAGGGAAAGGGTTAAAGTGAGGGTTATCAGTCTTTTTCTGATTATTAGGACAATCTTTAAACCTTGTGATCAAGGATAACCTACAAGTTTTCTTGTTTGTTATCAACAGGTACTGATTTCAAGAAATTTGAAATTTTCTTTTACATTTTCTCTGTTTTTCAAGTAGATTTCAAATTCAGCAATTGAATTTATAATAAGATGCAGCATTCTGAATTGATAGTAATAAGATATCCACAGAAGAGGTTGGTTTATTTAACAAATCAGATATAATGACATCTAATGTTTGTCAGGAAGACAGTCTGTGTTGCTGATTTTATTGTGGGTTTGCTTTTAAATTGCATTTAAGGAGTTAGTTATGTCTTTATGCAAGTCAGCTGTTAAGTTGATATTGTGTAATGACAATGGGAGAGTATAGGTGATGCCGTGTTTATAGCGCTAGGTGTATCGTTTTAACTTATTTACTTCGTTCTCGAGATTCCTGGATATTGTATTAGCATTTAAAAATCTTTATAATCTTCTTAATATAAGATTCTGTCAAGAATGCATTAATTTTGACATTTTCCAAGAATCAGCTGCATGTTTACTGTCAATTATCATGATTACTTGGAATGCCATTTATACATTATTTCAACATTAATGTCCCTCAAACATCTATATATGTTGCAAATATATTCATTTTAATGTGTTAGTACTTAGTTGTTCACTATTTCTTATCTAAAATGTCAATCTTACCCTGATGTACCTTGATTCATTTTGTACCACTCAGATTGTGTGCCGTGTTGGAAACAAACAGTCCTCTGGAAAAGAACAATATATATACTGTATTCCCCACCTCATTTTCTTAATAAACGCATTAATTCCTTGTACTGTAGAAAAATAGACTTAACCTTTAATATTTGAATGAAACAATTTCCAAAATACAGTATGTACTTAATATTGAAGAATCAACACTTTTGCGCAAGTAGACATGGGGATGGGTGGGGGGAGGTATTCAGAGGTTTGTTTTGCAATGACTGTATGGAGGGTAACTGTATTGCACGCTGTCACAGTTGCTTTCAAAGAGAGGAAATTAATTTCATAAAGAGCTGTGTTTCTCATTAATGAAGAATTTCATAAGTAAATCAGAGAGTCCGTGATGAGAAAATAGCTAAGATATTGGTCATTATTTCTGTCCTACTTTTGTAGAAAAGTGAATCTTCTTTCTGAATATTAGATTTTGTCAGAATATCTCTTTTGAAAGGACAGAAAGAAGCTTGCACACTTGAGGTATGAGTAAGTAAATGAAGCTGACACTGTGCATCCATGTTTCTTAACAGAGAGAGAGAAAAATTTAAAACAATTTCATTTAAACGTAAATATTCAGGTTTCAGGAATAAAAAAACAAAGTCTACTTAAAATCCCATAAACAAATGATTAGGCAATTTTACGGCTTGGTATAGGACATAATTTGACCAAATTGTGAGTTTTAATGGATGGATTTTCACAGTGTGCCAGTCTGGTTGTGTGAAGTTTACTAGGCCTAATTAGCCATGAAATGAGTGTAAAGACATCAAATGTGATGTGTTGGCTGGTGCAGGTAGATGGCTTAACTCTTCACCAATTGGATACGCCATTTATATCATATTCATTAAAGATCGAATTTGTCATCAAACCATAGAAAAGCTTAGACTGATTGGCAAAGCTTTGCAGTTTTAAGTCTGAAGTGTTTTCACCCTGTTTAACCCTTTCCCTCATAGAGGACACCATGAAAAGACCTATGCGAACAGCATAAAACCAGATCAGCCTGCGAGTAACTCTCAGGCTGATCAGATTTTATGCTGTTCGCTGCTCCTCAGTGGTCTGGAAATGAGGATTTTATAATTAAATTTGGTAAGGTTTAACTGTGGTTTTCTGCAGATCAGGCTTTATGTGGTACCTATTGAGAGCGTCAAAATGAGTATATATGAGGGAAAGGGTTTATAGCATCTCATATCAGAGGTACAGATGGGCAGAGTGAAGAACCTGGTTGTCCTTCAGTATCACTATATACTGCAAGTCCATTATAATGCTCTCCATTTTAATGCACTCCATTATAAGGCTCTCCATTATAACATGAAACCCATTATAACACTGTCTAACATTCAGGAAGCTAAATCAGCTGACTCAGAGTGCATAAGTTGTTAAGTGGTCCAATATAAGGCTGTCTAAACCACGCATTGTACTGGAGCTACACTGTACATGGTGGTTAAGGTCTAAACAGTATAATATTAAAAAGATATTTCAGTTAATTGTACAATTATCATTTTATTGCTTATAGGTCATTGAGAGATGGTAAAGAATTAATCAAAACTAATTTAGAGGGAAAATATAGGTTAAAATAGTTTTCTAAAGATACAAGTAAAATAACTGATTTTATAAGGCCCACGGCTGTATTTGAAGAGTTTGTTAATGAGTTTTGCATGGTGTTAACATATGGATATGTTCTGTTAACAAGTGCAGGATAAAGTTCTGCTGCTAGAAGATGCATATATCACAGCTCAGTGATGATTCACCAAATCATGTTGCCCATTAGGCCCTGCACCTCTTGTGGTGCAAACATCATGGAATTTTTGAGTAAAGGAATGATTTAATAGCATTTACCTGGTCAGGTGTTCTGTTTGATGTTATATATCTGGTCAGGTGTTGTTTGATGGTATATACCTGGTCAGGAAACTCAAGTTAGGGTATTAAGGGCTCTTAGTCCGTTCCTGGTCAACCTGATATTGTGTTTACTGACCTTTCAAGTGGTGTTTGATCTTTAGAGAACGTCTACTCTCTATTACACAATGACTATTGGCAATGAAAATTAGATTTCTGACACATTCGAATCTGTTGAGCAGTTTTTCCGCTATCTCATGTGAGATTGAAATTTAAGTGCTGTGCTTTTGAAATAGTCTGTAGTGTTGATAAAGGAAGGTAGGCTGTTCAATATTTATTCAAGGTGTGTGTGTAGGGGTGGATGTCCTGGTTTGTAGATGTGATTGTCTTGAAGAATAAGATCTCCATAATGGTCCTCTTGACAGGGACAACAATATATTGACAGTACTTCAGTTTCAATCTATTTAGGTCTTGGAAGGCATTTGCTATGGATATGATTTTGTGTCAGTTTTCATGCTGAAATTTATAGAAAGAGCATTTGTGCAATCTCATGATTCTAAATTTTAGCTCTTACTTGTTAAAAATGGGGACATGTAGGTCTTTGTTTGAACTATTTTTATGAGCATACAGCTTTCTTCCTTGAAGGAGGTGTGTAAACTTGTGTAATGAAGATATAGAGCAAACATGACATAGAGAGATTTAAGAGGGGTACTTGCAAACATGTCCACATTTTTGTCACATTTCACAGGAAATTCTGGGGTTGAAACTTCATATGCTCCATTATAGGACACAAGCCAATATAATTTGGTTCAAACTATGGACCTGAAACCTGCATATATTGTTGTTACATACTAACAGTGCATTCAATATACATGTATTATTAAAACAGCACATACTTGAGATTTTGGACCCCAAATACTGGGTTCAGTGGAGCTGCACAGTTTCTAGGTTTGGACAGTAAGTACAGCATTATAATGGAGCTGCACTGTTTATAGCAGGCCATAGCAATAACTTGTCTTGTCATTCTGCCTTTAAAAGAATTGGTTTGAGAAAAAATCTATGATTGTTGCATTGCATTTAAGCTGTTAGTTCACATTGGAAATGTGATTTATGGTTGGCAATGGACATGACTGTCACACAGTCTCTTTTATTACCTTGATACCTTGTCTGGATTCCCAATTGGGGCTTGTTCAATATTGAATGCCTTAGGTTAAGTAGGGTATAAAAACACTTTATAAGCCAAAAGTGCACAGTCAGATCAAGGGTGTTGCATAATAACACCATCATGAAGGTGTTGGTGACATGGGTGGGGGGCCATAGCCCCGTATAATCCGGGGCCCCAGCCCTTGTTGACTGGTATATCTGTCTGGTTTGGTGCATAACTTGAGACCCATAAAGTGTGCAGATAGCAAGATAGCTGTCTGAATGGGCTCTTGTTGCATGGGCTTACCTCACTGTTAAATGGGTTTTAAAGACTCATGAATTAAACTGGTGATTTGTAAAGAGAGCTGGAAATGTTCAAAAGTGAGCAGGGTATAGCTGTGTTGTATTGGAGTGTGTTGACACAGGTATGGGGTACTAGAGGAATAGGGGGTATCAGGAGAGACAATAAGGGACTGGAATGTATTGGGCGAGGTGTGGGTGAGAGTCCTTTTGGCTTTTCATGACACACAGAGGTGTACATTTTGACCCTCAGATTGTCTAATAGATCGCAATATATAAATACAAAAGCTTAACCCTTTCCCTCATAGAGGAAACTATGAAAAGACCTATGCGAACAACATAAAACCAGATCAGCCTGCAAGTAGCTCGCAGGCTGATCAGGTTTTATGCTGTTCACTGCTCCTCAGTGGTCTGGAAATGAGGATTTTGTAATTAAATTTGGTAAGGTTTAACTGTGGTTTTCTGCAGATCATTCTTTATGTGGTACCTATTGAGTGCATCAGAATGAGTCTATATGAGGAAAAGGGTTTAAATGAGTCTATATGAGTGAAAGGGTCATAATGAGTCTATATGAGGGAATGGGTTAAAATGAGTCGATATGAGGGAAAGGGTCAAAATGAGTCTATATGAGGGAAAGGGTCAAAATGAGTCTATATGAGGAAAAGGGTTAAAATGAGTATATATGAGGAAAAAAGTCAAAATGAGTCTATATGAGGGAAAGGGTCAAAATGAGTCTATATGAGGGAAAGGGTCAAAATGAGTCTATATGAGGGAAAGGGTTAAAATGAGTCTATATGAGGGAAAGGGTCAAAATGAGTCTATATGAGGGAAAGGGTTAAAATGAGTCTATATGAGGGAAAGGGTTTAAATGAGTCTATATGAGGGAAAGGGTTAAAATGAGTCTATATGAGGGAAAGGGTCAAAATGAGTCTATATGAGGGAAAGGGTCAAAATGAGTCTATGTGAGGGACAGGGTTAAAATTATGTGGTTCTGCCCAAAAATGGAACCCAAAATATTGTTTTGTTAGCTGTTCAATTGTCATAAGATTCACTTTCACGTTCAATAATAAAACTATACTAGACTTGAACCCCATATGTAGCGTTATACAGGAGCTTAACTGTATTGGGTACTATAATTTTCCTTGTATTTCCGATGTATTGAAGGGTTCAGACAGAGGGGTGGGGATGTGGGGTGGTAGGAGGGCTGTAAATCAACTGGAGTAGACAATCTATGGGTGATATATTGGGGAGCTGACAAGCCCACAGGGGGAGTTGATAGCAAGACTGTACCTGTAGCTGTGAGATGGGCAGGTATGTTTGTGCACAGGTAAACAAATACAGGGATTACCTGCTGTGATAATGACATATATTGCCGGATCATTACTGTCAGGTTGTATGTTGTATAGGGCTTATGTAGGGGACAGATAGAGTCCCTGGGAAAAACCATGTGGCTCTTGCTGGTTACCTGCTTACCGGACCCTTTGATCTTATTTTAGAAAAGCTTCATTCAATTATGATGGCTGTTGTTATGCAATCATCAAAGTGGGGGCACCAGTTATTGTTGATCTTTTGCATTTCTACAAAGAACAGTAGGGCTCTTCATAAGCTATATAAGTTATTGTAACATGTCTGACTCAATAAAAACCTTTCATGAAGAATTTGCCATAGAAATGAGTAGAAATCAGTATTAGAAAGGAACAGTTTGACTGCCCTTTTACAAATTTAAGAACAAAATGGTTTTTTTTCCGGCACATAAGAAGCCAATGAAGTGAAGAAAGACAAAATTCTTCACTGTGCAAGATTCACAGTGACATGGTCCATTCTGAACGTGTCATTCATGGTGAAATGACCACTTGAAGGGCCGGCAAATAAATATTCTTTACCGCCTCCCTATTTTTGTTGTGGCGTTAAGATTGATTTTTATCGTCGATTTTGCGGCATTATACTGTTTAGGTCCACAATAACACCTTTCGGCCTTTCTTGATCATTCAATCAGGAGAAATTTTGTCGCTGATTGTTTGCAGTCCAGTCATGAAACTGGGGGGCGTTTGATTGTTCAGTTTCAAGGAATGCTTTGTTATGCTGGGCTGTGACATGGTTTCTCACGCGATAGCCAATGTGTTGAAATGCTTTATTTAGGTATTCTCAAAGGTTAAAAGGAAAAATATTTCAATTTGAAAAAAAAAAGATTGTCTGAAATATAGACCTATATTTAACCCTTTCCCTCATAGAGGAAACCATGAAAAGACCTATGCGAACAACATAAAAACCAGATCAGCCTTCGAGTAACTTGCAGGCAGATCAGGTTTTATGCTGTTCGCTGCTCCTCAGTGGTCTGGAAATGAGGATTTTGTAATTAAATTTGGTAAGGTTTAAGTGTGGTTTTCTGCTGATCAGACTTTATGTGGTACCTATTGAGTGCGTCAAAATGAGTCTATATGAGGGAAAGGGTTAATATCTTGACATGCGGGAATGTTCTGAATATGGCAAGTCATATTGTGTTTTCTTTTTCAGATTTCTTTTTAACTAGGTTTTGAAATAGCAGGGATAATCCTGAAAAAAGTTTGAGAGGAAATATCTAATTTAGTCAAAATTAGTTAGAACTTTTTCCTGTTCAGTATGAGATCTGTTAGTCTTATATGACTGATTTACATTTTTACAAAGGGTTTTCCTCAAATTAAATGGATTTAAATAAGGTTTTAGGATGAAAATAGCAAATTTCTCAAAATGTTGCACCTTGGAAGAAGAGATTAAACCCTGATAAAGTTGAAAAGCCCTTCATTGTCTGATCAGGTTTAAAGCTGTTGGTCTCAGTGAACGGTAAGCAGTAGCCAGAAATTTCTCTCAACCCATCTGGTTTTATTGCATTTTACATACGGCCATCTTAGTGTAGCATTTCATAGTCAAAATGGTTCAACACTTGTACTTGGGCAATAAATTCTCATCTCGATCATATTGTATGGATGATCAGATAGGTCACAAGCTATGTATTAGAGCAAAACCACTGTAAATTTTGCTGGTTTCTTCATTCAGGAAGCTTGGTTTTGCTCCTGAGTTTGTAGACAGATAAACATAAATTACTTTGGGCATAAAAAAGAGAAGCCCATGAAATGACAAATCAATTGCGCTTTAGATTTATTTACAGAACGCCAATTTTTTCATCATGTGAAATCAGATTAGCTAGCTTGATTCTCTCTCATACAATTTATCACAATTACTTACGGGATATCGAAGATTCACACAAAGCTTTTTATCAAAATAGCTGAATTCTGATATGAAAGGGTATGGATTTATAAAGATTGCATTGTTTTCCATTTGTGTTGAAGCATTTTACAGTCAATTTGATCATTTTATTTAAACTACATAGTGTCTCTTTTATGTTCAGCTCAATAATTTTATTGTGAAGGACAGATTGCTTTCATGTTTGTCATCCTCAGTACTTTTCTGCTTGCATGTTGATGAAATGATTATTTAATCGTTGAAGAAAGGCAATACAAATTGCATGCATTTTTATGCAGGTTAATCAAATAACACAATAATTGTGGCTATCGTTGTATTGTATATCTGCACATAGCTGGTCGTTCCTTGATCTTTGTGAAAACGTATAGCGAAGATTTTTACCGTTAAAAATTTTGCAATTTGTCAGATGAATTATATTTCTGAATAGAATCTGATTGTATCAAGTAGAGACATTCTCTCATCAGATTGAAAAGTCATTTCTGCCCTCGGCATTTTTACTGTAATCTTTTCTAACAAGGGAATTTGTACATTGACAATTTTTGTTGTGTCATAATTATATGTTGTGAAAATTATTCAAATAAATATTTCAGCAGGTAGTAGGTTTCGGGAATGATATATTGAATGTATAGGGGTGTTGGGTTGGCACAGTTTAAGGCTGATAAGAAATTTTTAAGGGTTTGATTGGATGTCATAAATAGTTTTAAAAATAAAATCAGTGATGTTGTCATGCAGTTTTCACTTTGTCAGCTTGTATGAGTCACACATACATCTGATACAGACAGGGTAGAAATTCATCATTAGTGCATGTGGTATATCCTGTAATATGGAACTCAGGTGATGCTGGTATAGTGGCTAGGGTGTCCTACTGGAATTTTGGGGTTGTGGGTTCGATCCACAGCCATGACATATTAACCCTTTCCCTCATATAGACTCATTTTGACACATTCAATAGGTACCACATAAAGCCAGATCTGCAGAAACCACAGTTAAACCTTACCAAATTTAATTACAAAATCCTCATTTCCAGACCACTGAGGAGCAGCAAACAGCATAAAACCTGATCAGCCTGCAAGTTACTCTCAGGCTGATCTGGTTTTATGCTGTTAGCATAGGTCTTTTCATGGTTTCCTCTATGAGGGAAAGGGTTAAAATTGTTTTTCATGGTACTGGTATAGCTCCCTTGCTTGGTGCTCAGCACATAAGGGTAGTTCCAGGACTGGTTGGCCCAGTATTAGAGTGATGTGAGTGAGTGCATAGACTCACTTAATAACTGAAATACAGAATTTCAACACATGAAACAATAGTATAAACAAAGAAAAATAGGAAGTAAATGATCTTTAAATTATTGAAAACTTCACTTTCTCAAAAAACACAAAGTCCTGTAAGCGTTGATTATATCAATGAAAGGAGAACTTTTGAGTGATGATTAATCCATAGAAAAAAAGTTATCTTATGGTTACAGATGGTACCATATGGGGAGTCCTATTCCCTTATGAATGGAATCAGTTTTTGATTTGTAATGACAGACTGGATGACAGGAATGCAAGTAAATTAATTAGTTCATTAATTTGACTCCTGTCAAGGGAGAATTGTACTCCTCACTGGATAGCCGTACAGATAATGAAGAAAATAATTCAGTTGAGTCTTCTGAAAGAGACAGTCGAGGCATCTGTGGAACATTTCTCAGGATGACAGTTGATGCTTGTGGAAGAGTTTCAGAAATGAAAATTTCATTTTGTGTATTGAATATGAATCAATTATTTCTTTAATTTTTTTAACAAGGGGATGCTGGCCTGGTAGCAGTGATTAATTTAAAAGAATTTTTCAGAACCTCTCCAGACACAAGTAACTAGTCCATTCCAGGAACAGTTGAGAAGGTTAAGTTTAAGTTGATGAAGCTTATTTTATAATTGACTTGCAAGAAATAAGTTTTTCATGTTTCTATTCCACAGATTTGCCACACAGATGCGGGATGGACTATTGTTTTACAACGGGCGGTTCAACGATCTGCATGACTTTGTTGCCTTGGAGATTGTAAACGCCCAGGTCCAGTTCTCCTTCTCAGTAGGGGCAGGAGTGATGAAAGTGTCGCCCTATGTTGAGGGAGGGGTCAATGATGGACAGTGGCATCAGGTCACTGTGGACTACCTCAATATGGTGAGTGACCAGTCGTCAATGTGAACACACCCAAAAAAATACATTGTCTTCTTGTGTGCTGTTTTCTTGCTTCCTTAAGGGCAAATCTTATGCTAAAGTAACTGCAGTAACATAGACCTATTACATACAGTAAAAAACACAAAAAATAACACAACACACCCCCCCCCCCCCCCCCCCCCAAACAAAAAAAGACCCTGCCCCCCTTCAGGAGGGAAAGAAGAGAGAGAGAGTGAGAGAGAGAGAGCAACAGCAAAAAATCACTATACCCTTTATAAGTCAGATGAACATGAAATGGTGGCCATAGGTAAGTAATGCACGTCCTATATATAACATGCTCTATTACATCTATTGCCATAGATCCCAAAATCATTAATTTATTAATGTTGTCACATGATCCACATAACACTAACTAGGTTCTGACCTCCTTGGAAACAGTGTTATAATGGATCTGCACTCTACTAGCACCCAGTAGTTATTGACCTATAAAACTGCCTTGGATGTGTAAGATTCCCTACCATTTAACTGCACCATGATAAATATCATTGTAGTCTGGCTGCTCATTCAGTGTTTGTCAACATTGTGCCAGAAATGGGGAAACATTGACACACAGCTGGTATTATTACTGACAAGTGCCCTATTTATATGGCAATTAAATTGTCTGTTGTTCACAGGCTGGGAGGGGTAAGTGATAATCACGGAGGTCTAAGGCTCACCTTCCTGACGACAGAATGTTCAACATACCTGTAATTATGGCGTCTCTAGTTGTCAGTGGCACTCTCTGTCCTTTGTGTGACTGTTAACTTGGAAGAATTGACCACTGGACATGATTGGACATTGATTTAGACTTAGTGTATGAATTTTAATTAGTTCTAATATTTGTCATTATTCAAAGATGTATGCGTTGGTGTTTAGATGGAAAGATTACTCATGGCAGTGTTTGAATATGATAATTTATCAATCCCTGGGGAAGATGGTGACTAGATAAATCAGACTTATGTTGTATGTAGGTTTCAGCTCTTCTTGGACTTTGAGAGTCTTCATTTAGTTATTGTACTTTTCTAGCAAGCGTTCAAGTAAATATTAGTATCTCAACATTAAGATCCTGTTAAATATTATACCTTCATATTTTGACATAGGTGAGATGTAATATCACTGATGGAATATATTACCTAAAGCATTTTAATGTAATGTTTTTTACATAGGATACAAAAGATAAAGATGTAGGTTACATGACATATTTGAAAGTAATTTGTATATATATTCTTAAACAAAGTAAGGCCAAAGGAAAAGAGAGTCTTTGGTTTCCCAACCAATCCTGATATCTTGTCACAAACTTATTTTCCATTTTTCCAAATTATTGAATTCAACCAGTTATTTCCTTTTGTTATGACTGAAAGTCATTCTTGGACCTGATTGTTTTGGAAGGAGACTAAAAGCTCAACTGATTTTTTTCTCTCTTTGGCCTAACTACAAATGTATTGGTATGTATGTATGTATGTATGTATGTATGTATGGACTTAAAGGGGTTTTACATTTTAGTGATAATGATGCCTCCTGACACTGACTTTTTCACATTGACAACAGATACCGACAGGTGATGAGGATTTCCCTCCTATATTTGTAATTCCACCTTCATTCAGCAATTACAAGGGATTATCTAATTACTGATTGAAAGAAATGTGTATTAAAGTCCTTGTACAATAGAGTGACAGAACTCTGGAGAGATAGGATGAAGTTATGTGTTGAAAGTTGATTGGCGACAGGTGTAGATTGGTTGATACTGACTGGATGACAGAGCAAGATACTCAGGGATACTGGTACCTGGGTATATCTACCAAACACTGATATAAGTAGATGTTTAGTTGGTCATTTAGGATGTTTGATGTGGTGACATTGATAACTATTTCGATACAAACTACTTATCCTAGATTGTAACATGGCATGATCTAAAGGTAGAGATAGTTTACCCCCGAGAGGGCTCAAAGAGTGAAATGAAAATGTTGAAGTGTGTCCCCTACCTGGTTAAGTATAAGATGAAAATCGTTTGAAGTAGGCTAGTGATTTGATGTCTAGTTAGCTCTGCTCTATCATTATTTGCTTGTTTGTGGGAGGAAAATGGATTAGACACACTTTGGTTCACATTGTTTTCACCTTGCTTACACTAATTGAATGAAAATCCATTAGAAGGCTGTTTCGGGGTTCAAACCTAGTCACCGCCTTATATTGGAAACATTATGTAACTACTGTTAAGCATGTGAACAAAGGTCATTCAATGGACATTAGGTCATTCAGTGGGCACTAAACTGAAAACTGGCTTTATTTTGAAGGTGGTTGATATTAAAAATGAAAGTTACCTGAATGTTCAGTGCAGGGAATCCAGTCACTGGCTTTGTTCACATGGTGCAGTTCAAAATGCTCTCCAAATCTGTCTTTTGTTAATTGTCTAGTTGTTATGTTAGATGGTTATTACATGGACCTATATAACACAGTATTTAGACTTGGACCACAAAATAATGTAATAATGAAGATGCATCATTTTCTATACAGATTATAGAGAAACATTGCTATGAGAATATTTGAAAAAATTTCAGGCAGAATTTGTATTTAAAACAACAACAACATAAATCCTCTCAAAACAACAACATTAAAAACCCCAAAGTATAAAAACAAAACAAACAATGATACCCCAACAAAACAAAAACAAAAAAAAAGCAACATGCATTATCAAAAACATATATGATACTTTATCTGGTGACATATCTTTATTATGGTAGACATCCCTGTCATGAAGCAGACATCTCTCCTTGCCCAGTGGGATACAGATGTATCATATGAACAATACAAAGATTTAATGTTGCTTCACTGAGACACCGATAAAACTGGGGATCCTAAATCCATGGTATTGATACAGGGAGGACAGAAGCCTTGTGGCCTGACAGTGATGTATTGATGGTGTTTTCTACACTGTTATCCTCTCCAACATGCTGTATACATCATTTTCGATCTTAAAACTGAAAAAAGAATCTTTGAAACAAGTCTAGATTTCAATTCCAAATCCTGTAATTATCTTATTGATATGCATAGGTTAGAGTGTAAAAAGTTCTGGATGTTTGCATTGACTTTAAACTGCAAATTAGTTTCAATGTTTTATGTTAACATTTTTCATGGTCGATAGGAATTTGTGAGCTTAAATCGGTGTGAAAACGTATCCAAACCATGATTTGTTGATATTTATTTTAATACCAGACTGAAATGCACAAAACTCTGATGGTTACAAACTCATGGGCCTTCAGTAAAATGCAAGCATTCGTGAATCGGTTTACAGTAGTTTCCTTCATCTTTTACCTCATAAATATTTGTATACATATTTATGACTTGATGAATATTAATTTACTGAACTTTAAATTGAAATGAAACAATGGATTGTAGACTGTAGAATCTGAGTTAGAATATTGTATGAGCAAACAGAGCGCCCCCTGGTCTGGGCCTGCTCTGTTTACCAAGGCATCAAAATTCTTCTAATAGAGGTAAAGGTTTATAGTTAGAATGATTGTATATCTCCACACTTGCTAATTATCTATACCAGTAGGTAACTGAGATTGCTCTTAAAGCAGGAGTGTGTGTGTCAAGTGTTAAATGATCAAGTCCAGTTATGAAAGTATCTTTAGTCATATCGGTTACCCTGAGGTGATGAAAAGCTTTTTAGTGAACATTGATCCCACTTGTAAGTTAAAAGCCCAGGTTCTGTCTGTCATTAATCGGAGCTCATCAGAGGAAGATATGTGAAGCCCAGGAGGGATGATGAGAAAGTATCTTCTGTGACAGTCATCAGGTGTATACTGTCTTGTCATTGTTAGGTCATTGTTACATCCAGTTAGTCTAATATCTGATAGTCTGATAGGTAAGGCAAATAAGTCTGTATTCTTGTCAGAAGGTGTATTTAACATTAAATTGATTAGAGAGATATATATAGATAGAGAGAGAGCTTGACAGTGTGGGCTCAGTGCAAAAGGGTCGTAACTTATATGTGTTAATGAAGAGTAAAGACCCTTTTGCGCTGACAGGTGGATGAGAGAATAAAAGAGAATTAGATGTTGTCTGAATGTGTATTGGATATTTGAGAAGAGACAGAAAGAGAGAAATTGATGAAATCTGGGGAGAGGACCGGTCCTGGTGGCCAAGTGATTAAAGTGTCTGCCCAGGAATCGGGAAGTCGCAGGTTCCATCTGTGGCTGCCACATACCAAAGTCATAAATGGTATGGTATAGCTCTCTTGCGTGGCACTCATCATATAAGGGTAGTTCCAGGACTGGTTGGCCCAGTGTCCAGATAATGTGACTGGGTGTGGTATCATGCCACATGTCTACGGCGTGATACTGCAGTGTGGCATCACTATATCTGTCTCAAGTAGACACTGTCTCAAAATGACTGAAATACTGTCGTTGGGACGTTAAACTCAATCAACAATCAACAAATCTGGTGAGAGAATTAGAGAGAGCAATTAATGTTAAAGAAGATAGAATGGGAGAGAAATAGCCCTGTCCTTGTACTGTTGGTATCACACATATCATTTTGTGTTGTGAAACTGAATGGGTGCTGTTTTATATAATAGGAGTACTATATTCATGATTTCCTGTTTCAGACGGCCACGGTGACACTGGGTGAGGAGTGTGACACGGAGATCTCGGTCAGGTACGGGAAGTCCATCAACTACACCTGTGCGGCCAGGGACACCTACAACCCCAAGTATGTACCTGAAACATGTTCATATACCTTAACCCTTTCCCTCATAGAGGACACCATGAAAAGACCTATGCAAACAGCATAAAACCAGATCAGCCTGCAAGTTACTCGCAGGCTGATCAGGTTTTATGCTGTTCGCTGCTCCTCAGTGGTCTGGAAATGAGGATTTTGTAATTAAATTTGGTAAGGTTTAACTGTGGTTTTCTGCAGATCAGGCTTTATGTGGTACCTATTGAGTGCGTCAAAATGAGTCTATATGAGGGAAAGGGTTAATTCTACTTGATTTTATGTAGTTCTTACCATAGAGATTTCTAACAGAATATTTATTCCATGCATTTGATGAAACAACAAACAAATATATACAACAGAAAATAAAATCTTGAATTGTTAAGAGATAATTTTCTTCAAAGAAAGGAGACACATTCACAAAAGAATAAAAGAATAATTCATTGTTTTATTTACCATTTTATGTTCTGGAAATTGAGTTTCATTAAGTCATAAATGTGTACATGGATATTCATGAAGTAAAGGGGTAATTTGAAATAGATAGTGTTCAAACTTTAAGATGACCATGTTTACAGCTGCTCACCAACTCAAATCAACTGCCTGAAGATGGTAAACCTGATGGGTCCACTGCAAGTGGGCGGGCTTCCCACCCTGCCCTCCAGTTTCCAGGTGAACAACACTTACTTTGTGGGCTGTATCAAGGATTTTGAAGTGGACGGCAAGCTGATGGACTTCAACATGACCGTGGCTAACAATGGAACCGAGGCTGGTTGTCCAGTCAAGCGTCAGTTCTGTAGAAGTGCCCCCTGTCAACATGGAGGTAGGACTTCTGTTAAAATGTACCTTTCCTGTGGTTACGTATGTATTTAGATTGACTTTCAGGCTATCCAATAGCTACACAAGGATTAAAGGTAATCAAGTTATAACCTGGTTTACAGTAAAGGACCAGTGGTTTTGTTTGTGATACTATTTGTGAGCATTTGATCTTGTCATGACAGAGAAAGGGGGGCTTGAACTTTCTCTGCTCTAAAAAACTTGAAAAGCGCATTGTCTTACCTTCAACTCCATCATTTGTTCACAGGTACTTGTGTGGATGGCTGGGGGACGTACAGATGTCTGTGTGCCTCTAGGTGGGGCGGGAAAGACTGCAGCCAGAGTAAGTGTCATTCTTAGAAATGCCTCCTTATGTATATGTATCTTCATCTGCCTTTCCTGTCAAATCTCCCTTGTCATTGAATTCTTTAATGCAAGCATCTCTGTCAACTCTTTAAGGCATAGGTAAGTCAGTACCTAAATGAGTGAGTGAGTGATTGTGATTGAGGGATTGAGTGAGTTAGGGATTGAGTGAGTGAAGAACTGACTGATCTTGGTCTGCTCTGTTTGCAAAGACGTCAAAAAAACATTTATGTAAAGTAAAGAGTTAAACTGTCCCTGTATCTGGCCTTACCATTGATTGCAGATATAGATGTTACGTATAAGGTGGCAGGTCAAGGATATCTGTACTACTCCAATCGGATTATTCAAAACGTCTACTTTCCCTGGTACAACGGCATCTCCTTCCGCACCCGGCATGCGGATGGCACTCTCATGTACATTGTGGCAGAGAAATCAGAGACTGTCCACATAGAGGTAAGTACCGGTCAGAAAAGTTGAGATTGACTCTTTGGGAGTGAAAGTAAGTTTGCACCAAGCCTTTGATTTGCTCTTCAACCGTTTCTGACTTGCAGTCTTTATAATTAACAAATATTTTAATCATATAAAAGCAACTCTACTTATATATATTTATATTTGATTGCTAGATTAGCCAATAGCTACTCTGGGATATCATGTGATCAGGTGTTTACATGTTTTACATAAGAGAACACATGGGTTTGTGGTACATTTTTTGAGCAGTTGAATTAGTCATGAAACAAAATAATACTCCCTTATAATTAGGTTAGGGAGAGGCTAAAATGTTCTTGGCAAAAACTGGAAAGGTATAATCAAGAAGGTAATGTAGATGTGACATAAATTTAAAGTATTTATATTAAGAAAGCATTTACCTTTAGATTTAATGTAGGGTTTAAAAGCAACAAAAGGTTTGCATGCCACAGCATTCATCCTAGTTTAAATGGGTTTCAAACGATTAGTCAGTCAAAGGTAAGCAATGAGCAATTTGTTCAAATGCTGACTGGTTGATGGGGATCTGAATAATGAGCCGGGGTACTTAGTGGGTCTAGGTAGGTGGTCTTCCTGCATGAGAGCATTTGGACATACAAAGTCAGTCTCTATACAGCTGTTGATTGAATGTGGAATTAAACCTTGCTGATAATTAAATCGCATTAATATATTTGAGGGTGCAGAAAAATGCAAGATATTTTGTGTTTAAGTTTTGAAGGGATATAATTTTAGCAAGTTACTTGTGTATCTTAGCTTAGTATTAATTAAAATGTTTTCAAACCATTGTAAAACTTAAATCAGCCAGAGAGATGCTTGATTTGGTGTCTTTGTTCATTAGAAGTCCATTAGTGGCATATGTTGTATTAGATTAGCTTGCAAATATTTTGGCTGCTCTGGTTTTATTAGCTCACCTGAGCAAAAAGTGCTCAAGGTGAGCTTTTGTGATCGCCCTTCGTCCGGCGTCGTCCGTCGTGCGTCGTCTGTCGTGCGTCGTCCGTCGTCAACAATTTGCTTTAAACGACATCTCCTCTGAAACCGCTGGACAGAATTTAATGAAACTTGGCAGGAATGTTCCTTGGGTGAGGCTCTACAAAAGTTGCTAAAATAAAGTTGATCCATGAAGAACTCTGGTTGCCATGGCAACAAAAAGAAAAATAATTTGAAAACTTTAAAAGTCATCTCCTTCAAAACTACTGGCCAGATTTCAAAATAAATTGGTACAGATGTTCCTTGGGTCAACCTCTACCAAAGTTGCTAAAATTATTCCGATCCATAAAAAAACATGGCCGCCAGGGGCGGGGCTTATTTGCCTTATATGTATATAGGGAAACCTTTAAACAACATCTCCTCTGAAACCACTGGACAGAATTTGATTAAACTTGGCAGGGATGATCCTTGGGTCAACCTTCACAAAAGTTGCTATAATAAACTTGATCCATGTAGAACTCTGGTTGCCATGGCAACAAAAAGAAAAAAAAATGAAAACTTTAAAAATCATCTTTTTCAAAACTACTGGCCAGATTTTAAAATAAATTGGTACAGATGTTCCTTGGGTCAACCTCTACCAAAGTTGCTAAAATTATTCCGATCCATAAAAAAACATGGCCGCCAGGGGCGGGGCTTATTTGCCTTATATGTATATAGGGAAACCTTTAAACAACATCTCCTCTGAAACCACTGGACAGAATTTGATTAAACTTGGCAGGGATGATCCTTGGGTCAACCTTCACAAAAGTTGCTATAATAAACTTGATCCATGTAGAACTCTGGTTGCCATGGCAACAAAAAGAAAAAAAAATGAAAACTTTAAAAATCATCTTTTTCAAAACTACTGGCCAGATTTTAAAATAAATTGGTACAGATGTTCCTTGGGTCAACCTCTACCAAAGTTGCTAAAATTATTCCGATCCATAAAAAAACATGGCTGCCAGGGGCGGGGCTTATTTGCCTTAGATGTATATTGAGAAACCTTTAAACAACATCTTCTCTGAAACCACTGGACAGAATTTGATTAAACTTGGCAGGGATGATCCTTGGGTCAACCTTCACAAAAGTTGCTAAAATAAACTTGATCCATGTAGAACTCTGGTTGCCATGGCAACAAAAAGAAAAAAAAATGAAAACTTTAAAAATCATCTTCTTCAAAACTACTGGCCAGATTTTAAAATAAATGAGTACAGATGTTCCTTGGGTCAACCTCTACCAAAGTTTGCTAAAATTATTCTGATCCATAAAAAAACATGGCCGCCAGGGGCGGGGCTTATTTGCCTTATTTGTATATAGGGAAAAATTTAAACAACATCTCCTCTGAAACCACTGGACAGAATTTGATTAAACTTGGCAGGGATGATCCTTGGGTCAACCTTCACAAAAGTTGCTAAAATAAACTTGATCCATGTAGAACTCTGGTTGCCATGGCAATAAAAAAAAAAAAAAAATTAAAAATTTAAAAATCATCTTATTCAAAACTACTGGCCAGATTTTAAAATAAATTAGTACAGATGTTCCTTGGGTCAACCTATTTATCTCAGGTGAGCGATTTGGGGCCATCATGGGCCTCTTGTTTATTTTTGCATGATCCATTTAGTCATTTCATTTGTCTGGATTGAAGTCATAAGTGGATTTTAATTCAGTTTCTAAACCAATTAAACATATAATTTGATATTCCATACTTTTCATGCTGTACAAATGTAACTTGATCTGATTAATTGATTCATTTGTCCTCAGCTGGTGAATGGTTACTTGACGTACACGTATGTGAACAGCCTGACCCCTCAGGTGTTTGTGATGGATGCCTACAGGGTGGACGATGGTCACTGGCATTACTTTGAGAGTCGCTGGAACCACAGTGGCATACTGATCATGACCCTGGACTACGGACAGCGAGTGGTGAGTGGAACACTGTCAGAATCCGACTCTATAATTCGTAACTTTAAATATATTTATTTTACGTTGATTGGACACAAGATCATACAACCTATCCTTTCTGGATGGTTCCAGGGTACAAAGCTTGGAAAGATCATGAAAGATACTTGCTCCCAACAGGGTACAAAACCCACAACCTTTGTCATGTTTGTTAACATAAGACCATGATGCTCCTCTTACTACTACTTCTATTGCTGGAGCTGCTACCAGTGCTGTTACTGTAACTTCCTCTATTTCTACCATTACAACAGCAACTACTGCTACTTATCCTGTAAACATTGTCACTACAGAAACTGGAGCAGATTCAGAGCAGCCTATTCCAGAAGTCTATCCAGCATGTGTATGTGGGTGCCCGCAAGTCCAGCACCCAGGCTGCCCCTAGCAACTACTTCATAGGCTGTGTCAAGGTAAATCACATACAATGGTATTCTAAGACACACAATTATAATACAAAATCCATTTAAAACGGGTTCAGCAAATATATGTCAAAGTTTTATTTTGTTATTATATGCTTGCTTGTGGGGTGGGGGTGGGGAGTGGAATAGATATG
>CM037778.1:18625546-18675546 GCA_021229015.1 Solen grandis | reverse complement strand
GGCTGAAATAAGATTCGAACATAGGACCGAAAATTTCATTTTAGGATAAAAGAGCTTCAGGATGAGATGGAAAGTTGAAACTTACACAGTTTGCAGTTCTGCAGAATTTCTACAAAAATTTAGAGTTATGACGTCACGTCATGTGACGTCATAAGCATACTTCTTAATTTTCATATTTGGGCAATGATTTCGACATGATGCCAGTTGTTCAGAATAATGAAAATTTCAGAGTTATGAAGCAAACTATGCGCTTTTGAAGAAAAGCATCTTCAGCACCCTATGACGTCACATGACGTCACAGCAAAAAATAGTGAAAAATGGTTGTTTACGCTCTACAGCCGTCATTTATGGTCGGATTTTCTTCAAATTTTCACAGATGGTACATTTTGAAACTCAGGTGTACATATCTGTCAACTAACCGAAATTCCGAAAGACCGAAGTTCTGTGGCTGAAATAAGATTCGAACATAGGACCGATAATTTCATTTTAGGATTAAAGAGCTTCAGGATGAGATAGAAAGTTGAAACTTACACAGTTTGCAGTTCTGCAGAATTTCTACATATATCTTGAGTCTTGACGTCATATGACGTCTTGTGACGTCATAAGCATACTTCTTAATTTTCATATTTGGGCAATGATTTTGACATGATGCCAGTTGTTCAGAATAACGAAAATTTCAGAGTTATGACAGTAAAATATGCCCTTTTGAACAAAAGCATCTTTAGCACACTATGACGTCATGTGACGTCAGAGCTAAATATAGTGAAAAATGGTGTTCACGCTCTACAGCCGCTATTTATGGTCGGATTTTCTTCAAATTTTCACAGATGGTACATCTTGAAAGTTAGGTGTGCATATCCTGTCAGCTAATCGAAATTCCGAAAGACCGAAGTTCTGTGGCTGAAATAAGATTCGAACATAGGACCAAAATTTCATTTTAGGATTAGAGAGCTTCAGGATGAGATAGAAAGTTGAAACTTAAACAGTTTGCAGTTCTGCAGAATTTCTACATATGTTTAGAGTTATGATATCATATGACGTCATGTGACGTCACAGACTAATACTTAGTTCTTATCATTTGCACTAATTTCGGAATATAATGTCAATTGTTCAGCATGAACATGAAATACTACCAGAGGTGAGTCATTACATGAAACTTCTATCTCCTGCTTTTTGCATTAACACAGCTTGCAGAAAGTCCTATCATTCGTTTTCACGAATGACATCTAGTTATTATTATTATTATTCTTTTCTTCTTCCTAACTAAACGCTTATTTTAATATGTTGCAATGGACCTAGGACGATGAAATTTTTATGGCTTATTAGTCACGTGAGGAAATTTTGATTTCAATGATTTTCAGCACCCTATGACGTCACATGACGTCACAGCTAAAAATAGTGAAAAATGGTGTTCGCGCTCTACAGCCGTCATTTATAGTCGGATTTTCTTCAAATTTTCACAGATGGTACATCTTGAATCAAAGGTGTGCATATCCTGTCAGCTAACCGAAATTCCGAAAGACCGAAGTTCTGTGGCTGAAATAAGATTCGAACATAGGACCGAAAATTTCATTTTAGGATTAAAGAGCTTCAGGATGAGATAGAAAGTTGAAACTTACACAGTTTGCAGTTCTGCAGCATTTCTACAAATATTTTCAGTCAGAACGTCATATGACGTCATGTGACGTCATAAGCATACTTCTTAATTTTCATTTTAGGGCAATGATTTTGACATGATGCCAGTTGTTCAGAATAATGAAAATTTCAGAGTTATGAAAGTAAAGTATGCGCTTTTGAACAAAAGCATCTTCAGCACCCTATGACGTCACATGACGTCACAGCTAAAAATAGTGAAAAATGGTGTTCGCGCTCTACAGCCGTCATTTATGGTCGGATTTTCTTCAAATTTTCACAGATGGTACATCTTGAATCAAAGGTGTGCATATCCTGTCAGCTAACCGAAATTCCGAAAGACCGAAGTTCTGTGGCTGAAATAAGATTCGAACATAGGACCGAAAATTTCATTTTAGGATTAAAGAGCTTCAGGATGAGATAGAAAGTTGAAACTTACACAGTTTGCAGTTCTGCAAAATTTCTACAAATTTTTGGAGCCGGAACGTCATATGACGTCATGTGACGTCATAAGCATACTTCTTAATTTTCATTTTAGAGCAATGATTTCGACATGATGCCAGTTGTTCAGAATAATGAAAATTTCAGAGTTATTGCAGTAAAGTATGCGCTTTTGAGCAACAGTATTTTCAGCACCCTATGACGTCACCTGACATCAGAGCTGAAAATAGTGAAAAATGGTATTCGCGCTCTACAGCCGCCATTTATGATAAGATTTTCTTCAAATTTTTACAGATGGTACATTTTGCAACTAAGGTGTGAATATTTTGTCAGCTAACCTTAATTCCTAAAAACCGAAGTATTGTGGCTGAAGTAAGATTCGAACATAGGACCTTTAAACTAGAAATCAAGTTTGCAGTCATGTCCTTACGTCATATGACATCATGTTACGTCACAGACTAATACTTAGATCTTATCATTTGCACTGATTTCGGAATATAATGTCAATTGTTCAGCATGAACATGAAATACTACCAGAGGTGAGTCATTACATGAAACTTCTATCTCCTGCTTTTTGCATTAACACAGCTTGCAGAAAGTCCTATCATTCGTTTTCACGAATGACATCTAGTTCTTATTATTATTATTATTATTATTATTCCTTTTTTTCCAACCAAATCTAAGAGTTAATTTCGGTAAGTTGTCAGTGTCTAAGCAACATGAAAATTAAATTGTCTCGACAAAAACGTATAAATTTTTAAATTCAATAATTTTTAATTTTCAATGACGTCAATTGACGTCAGATTTGACGTCAGCTTCAAAAGTTTGTTCGCGCTCTAGAGCCTTTATTTTTTAATATTTTATCTTGATATTTTCACAGAAGATGTAAGTTATGATGTAGATGTGCACCTTATCTTTCAAATTTTTAGATTCGAAAAATTTAAGAATTTATGGCAAAACCGAGCTTCGAACTTTGGTCCTAAAACTATTATTTAATGTTACAAAGGCTACTGATGAGATAGAAGCATGAAAATTGGACAGCTTATTGGCCCAGAGGTCTTCTTTCTTTTCTCTGAAATATTTCCTTTTAAGTCACGTGGTTATGACGTCATTTAATGGACAAAATCCTATTTTTTCAAAGACTTCTCTCGCTCTGGCATCATACATTTTGAGTCAATTTTAATGAAATTGAAATTGCAGCGATAAAAGTATCTTTTTATACATTCAATCATTTTCAATTTTCATTGGCGTCATATGACGTCAAATTTGACGTCAGCTTCAAAAGCTTGTTCGCGCTCTAGAGCCTTCATTATTGGTCCGATTATCTTGATATTTTTACAAAAGATGTATTTTAGGATGTAGATGTGCACCTTGGCATTTAAATTTCCAAATTCGAAAAGATTAAGATTTCATGGCAATACCGAGTTTCGAACTTTAGTCGAAAATTAAATTTAAATGTTACAAAGCCCCCTGATGCGTTACAAGCATGAAAATTGGACAGCATATCGGCATAGAAGTTTACATTCTATTTTCTGAATGTTTTTTCTCTTTAGTCACGTGGTTATGACGTCATCAAAAAGACAAAAAAAAAAAACTTTTTAAAGATATCTTTCGCTCTGGTATCATGAATTTAAAGTCAATCTTAATTATATCTTCAGAATTGATAGAGTTAAAATTGAAGTGATGCATACAGCAAGAAATGTTTGTTTTGTCACGTGATTATGACGTCATGCATACTTAAGCAAGAATTATTTTGAAAAAATCATATAAAATCGCCAATTAGACATGAATGCAATGAATACATGTTAAGTCATATGCTTACAAAGAAAAAGATATTAAATAAAGAATAAAAAAAATAAATAAAAAACGATTGAATATCGTAAGAAAACAATTCTTGAGGATAGTGTTATCTTAAAATGTTCCTTTTTTTTCTTTTTTTTTTTCTGAATGATAGTAAAGCTATCATATTTATGCTTTCTCAATATCTTCTTAAGAAGATGAAAAAAAAGAAAGATTAAAGCTTATTTTTGAACATAATCCTAAGTATATATTTAAGATAATGATGATTTACGTATTAAATCATACATTATTATGCATCATTATTCCATTTTTTTTGTATTAACTTATATATTTAATACCTTTGAAATAAGCAAACGGAAAGCCGCTTCGTTTGTATCTTAAACAAACGACTTCTAGTTATTATTCCTCATTTTCCAACCAAATCCAAGAGTTAATTTCAGTATGTTGCCAGTGTCTGAGCAACATGAAATTAAATTGCCTCGACAAAAATGTTCAAATTTTTAAATTCTATCATTTTAAATTTTCAATGACGTTAAATGACGTCAGATTTGACGTCAGCATTAAAAGTTTGTTCGCGCTCTGGAGCCTTTATTTTTTGTCGTTTTATCTAGATATTTTCACAGAAGAAGTATGTTATGATGTAAATGTGCACCTTGTCTTTCAAATTTTCAAATTCGAAACATTTAAGAATTTATGGCAAAACCGAGTTTCGAACTTTGGTCCTAAAACTATCATTTAATGTTACAAAGGCTACTGAGGAGTTAGAAGCATGAAAAATAAACAGCTAATCGGCCCAGATATCTACTTTCTTTTTTCTGAAAGATTACCTTTTAAGTCACGTGGTAATGACGTCATTTAAAGGGCAAAATCCTATTTTTTCAAGGATTTCTCTCGCTCTGGCATCATACATTTCGAGTCAATTTAAATGAAATTGAAATTGCAGCGATAAAAAAGTATATTTTTATACATTCTTTCACTTTCAATTTTCATTGGCGTCATATGACGTCATATTTGACGTCAGCTTCAAAAGGTTGTTCGCGCTCTAGAGCCTTCAATTCAGATCCGATTATCTTGATATTTTTACAGAAGATGTATTTTAGGGTGTAGATGTGCACCTTAGCATTTGAATTTCCAAATTCGAAAAGATTAAGATTTTATGGCAATACCAGGTTTCGAACTTTGGTCCAAAAACTAAATTTAACTGTTACAAAGCCCCCTGATGCGTTAGAAGCATGAAAATTGGACAGCATATTGGCATAGAGGTTTACATTCTATTTTCTGCATTATTTATTTTGAGTCACGTGGTTATGACATCATCAAAAAGATAAAAATCATTTCTTTTTAAAGATTTCTCTCGCTCTAGTATCATGAATTTTGAGTCAGTCTTAATTAAATCTTCAGAATTGATAGAGTTAAGATTGAAGTGATGCATACTGCCAAAAAAAAAATTGTCACGTGGTTATGACGTCATGGAATGCCTACTTGAAAACAAACCTGTTCGCATTCTGAAATTTTTTTTTTCTGGATTAATATAACGTTAGCTGAACATGTCCTTGCAAAAAAATGATATTTTTCTTTAGTCACTTGATTTTGACGTCGTTGAAATATAAAAAATCATTCATTTCAATATGTATTCGCGCTCTAGCGTCATGAGTATTGATGCCAATCTTAAGCATACCTTAAGGAATTTATGTTGTGTCACTTGTTTATGACAACATTGATTTGTAAGCAACATATTTTAAAAAAGATCAAAAGATTGGATATATTAACATTAGATAAGTAAAATTGCCGTACCTTAGCATGCGCAAAAAGTCCAGAAAATTTCAAGTGATTACGTTATCAAACATGACTTATTCATGTTTTTCGTAAAAGGGCTAATTCATGTAAATCTATTAATTTGAAGAAAGAAATGAAAGTGGTCATTGGTTTGATTGAGCAAGATCCCATTGTTCTTTTGCAGGAATGAGTGCCTGCGTTGAATAGTGAATTGTGATACGTTTTTGAGTAAATAAGTCGCATTTACAATGAATTAGTATAATTATACTAGAGCCAGAAAACCTTTACGGATATCTTATTGCATTTGTTATCACGGCTTTCCGCAAACCTGAAGAAAATGACAAATACATGTAATTCTCTCTACCGATTTTTTTATGTTTTCTAAATGTATAACGGTTTCTTTTTCTAAATCTGTAAAATAAAATATAATAAGCAAATGAATAGTTGAAAGTTTCAAGACGTTTATAACGTTAATTACATAGAAATAAGAAAGTATTTTCATGATTTTGCTTAAACCCCTGCCTTTCTTTCCATGTATTTTTCCAAATGTAAAACTCAATCAATTTAAAGGTTGGAAGTCATGGATTTCAAACTTTTTTTCTTCTTTACAATTTCAATTGTGGGTCAAATTGCAATGAATATTTTTTAAGTAATATGCTTACGAAGAAAAAAGATATTAAATAGAGAATAAAAAACTTTTAAAATCGATTCCAGTTTGCATATTTCTCCTTGACATATTTTTCTCGGCGACGTTGACTCATTTCTTTTACTATTTCACAAGTGAAATCTTTTGTAGCCCATATGACCGAGATGCGTGCATTGTTTTCACATTCCTTGAAAACTAGCAGTCACGATTATGTGTAATTTGATAATACACAGCGAGGATACATTACAGTGTCAATGTATTCATATAGTGCAAACTTGATTGTACATAATCTCTAGGGGTCTCTGGGGTGGAAACAAATGCATATGTACAATACAAATCATGAAATAAATACACACGTATGTTTGCGGCGAGCAAGGACATATTATTTCAAAATGGCAGAATGTATGTACATTGTATTTACACCCAAGGATGCCAGTAAGACATGCACTGATAGATCATCATCGTTCCGTTAATGACTAAAAAGTAATATTGAAAATCATGTATTCTTTAGTGTACTGATGGTACAAAAAGGAATTTATTGTTACCAGAATTTTAAAATATTAGGTAAGCATCGTTGTTTAATATAGAAGCAACAACAATATAACCATTAACCACCACATAGAACAACACAATGCGGGTATTTTGTTTTGTTTTTTACATTTTACAGATGAACCAAATTTCAAGATTGGGTTGCTATCACGAGCCAGTAAAATGTTACCCTAAGATATATAACTTTAATGAACAGGAAGTTTACATGAGCATGCAGTATGTGTGGGTTATATTGACATTACAATACCAGAGTATTTCAATCTCCTTTGGGCAGGGAAGCATTGAGACACATTGAAAAGAACCCTTACCCGTAAAAGTATTTATGTAATATGAGAGTTTTGTTTTGCAAGCGTCTGCATAAGTTTACGCCATGTCATGGAATTGTTTATAAATAAAAGCATGGATTTCTGAAATATCACTAAACCTTTACAAGTATAATCATTCCGGTTTTTTTTCCAAACGCTAGGTCAAAATAATGTCTGACGATAGCTAGAGTTATCACTAAAGGCAACTAATACCCCCGATTCTCACCTTGTCTTTGTTATATCTGACCATGAAAGAAGAGGGCCCTAGAGTATCATTAGCCTAATTAAAAATTAAAACAATTCATGTCATTTGATTTTACCTTGTAAGCTTCAGCAGCTTTGCTTCAAATTTCATATACATAATTCTCAAGAATACTAGTCAATCATCATTTTGCAGACCGCAAATTTCAAGGAATCAACTTTATTTAAGCAATGTTAGTAGAACAAATTTGTGCCCAATGAAATTAAATTCTGACTACTTGTTTGAGAATTTGAAATGTTCTATATAGAGAAGTCCCATTTTCCGAGGGATAAACTTTACTTTATTTAAGCAATTATGGTAGAGCACATTGGGTTGACCATTTGTACCAAATGACATGAAGTTCTGACTTTTGGGTTGATAGAAAAAATATTAGAAATGTTCTGTACAAAGTATAAAAGGAAATGGGTCGAGCCCCTGCAGTCCTCTTAAGTTATTAATTGTATTTCTTAAATTTTGTTAGAGCACTAAGAGGTACCGTTTCCGTCAAATGATATTAAATTCCTTGAGGAGGAATTTTGAAATTTCTGTATAGAGTATATGAGGAAATTAGCCGACCTCTTAGGGGTCTCATTTTTAAGGGATCAATTTTATTTTAGCTTATGGTAGAGCACTATAATGAAACCATTTGTGCCAAACGACATTAAATTCTTACTATTCTTAGTTTTAGAGGAGAAACACTTTTAAGTTTATAAGATAAAATTCTGTTGGTTGTCATGGCAACAAGAGTTCTAAATGGATGAAATTCATTTTAACGTCTTTGGTGAAAGGCCTACCAAGGATCATTCATGCTAAGTTTCATCAATTTCTACCCTGTGGTTTCAGAGGATATGTCTTAAAGTAAATTGATGACGACGCAAGGTGACCACAAAAGCTCACATTGAGCATGTTGTGCTCAGGTGAGCTACGAAAGGTTATAGTGCTTCATATGACCTGATATACAATTGGAGTGATGATAACGTGTCATGCTACTAATACATGAAAAGCCAAATGATGCGGGTAAGTAATCAAGGAATTATGAATATGAATAATATTTGAAAAGAACAACAGGAGTTGTCCGTACGACAGCACACTAGACTATTCCAAAGCTTATTATTGACGCTTTACTTTAATCAAAATGCTAAAGTTCAATTTACTAAATTAAAATCACTCAATCTCATAACAGGCGGATCTTCTTCAATTTTTCAAAGAAGATATATATCGGGATTTTGTTATCTTTTTATACATTCGATCATTTTCAATCATCATTGGCGTCATCTGACGTCAGATTTGACGTCAGCTTCAAAAGTTTGTTTGCGCTCTAGAGCCTCCGATTTTGGTCCGATTATCTTGATATTTTTACAAAAGATGTATTTTAGGATGTAGATGTGCACCTTGCAATTCAAATTTCCAAATTCGAAAAAAAAAAAGATTTCATGGCAATACCGAGTTTCGAACTATGGTCCAAAAATTAAGTTTAAATGTTACAAAGCCCCCTGATGTGTTAGAAGCATGACAATTGGGCAGCATATCGGCATAGAAGTTTACATTCTATTTTTTTTAAATAATTTTCTCTTAAGTCACGTGGTTATGACGTCATCAAAAAGACAAAATGCATTTCTTTTTAAAGATTTCTCTCGTTCTGGTATCATGAATTTTGAGTCAATCTTAATTAAATCTTTAGAATTGATAGATTAAAATTGAAATGTGCATACTGCAAGAATGTTTGTTTTGTCACTGTTTGACGTATGCATATAGCAAAATTATTTTAAAAATCATAAAAATCGCCAATTAACCAATGAACTTAAAATTTTAAATTTTTTCGAAACTTAGTACGTTCATAAGGTCTTGAAAATTTCAAGTGATTAAGTCATCAAACATGGCAGTTATTAATGTTTGATGGAATGCCTACTTGAAAATGTGAAAACAAACCTGTTCGCATTGTCGAAGATTTTTTTTTTCTGGATTAATAGAACGTTAGAATGAATATGTCATTGCAAAAAAGATATTTTTAGTCACTTGACTTTGACGTCGTTGAAATATAAAAATCATTCATTTCAATTTGTATTCGCGCTCCAGCATCATGAGTATTAATGCAAATCTTAAGCATACCTTAAGAAATTTATGTTGTGTCACTTGTTTATGACAACATTAATTTGTGATATATTAAAAAGATCATTAGATTGGATATATTAACTTTAAATAAGTAATATTGCCGTACCTTTACATGCGCAAAAAGTCCAGAAAATTTCAAGTGATTACGTTATCAAAACGTATTCATGTTTTTCGTAAAAGGGCTAATTCATGAAAATCTATTAATTTTAAGAAAGAAATGAAAGCGGTCATTGGGTTGGTTGAGCAAGATCTGATTGTTCTTTTGCAGAAAAGAGTGCCTGCGTTGAATAGTGAATTGTGATACGTTTTTGAGTAAATGAGTCACATTTACGATGAATTAGTATAATTATACTAGAGCCAGAAAACCTATACGGATAACTTATTGCATTTGCTATCACGGCTTTACGCAAACCTGAAGAAAATGACAAATACATATATATCTACCTATCGATTTTTTATGTTTTCTAAATGTTTTTATGGTTTCTTTTTCTAAATCTGTAAAATAAGCAAATATATAAAGCAAATGAGTTGTTGAAAGTTTCTAGACGTAAATAACGTTAATTACATAGAAATAAGAAATTATTTTCACGATTTTGCTTACACCTCTGCCCTTGTTTCCATCTATCTTTGCAAATGTAAATCTCAATCAATTTAAAGGTTAAAAGTCATTGATTTCAAAATATTTTTGTTGTTTCTTACAATTTCAATTATGTGGATCAAATTGCAATGCATATTTGTTAAGTCATATACTTACGAAGAAATAGATATTAAATAAAAAATAAAAACTTTTAAAATCGATTGAATAACGTGAGAAAAAATTTCTTGAGGAAAGTATTATCATCTTAAAATGTTCCTGTTTTTTGTTTGTTTTTTTTTGTTGTTGTTTTTTCTGCATGATAGTAAACGGATGCGTAATCAAATAAGATCTATATTTATGCCTTCTCAATATCTTCTTAAGAAGATGAAAATGATAAAAAGAAAAAAAGATTTAAAGCTTATTTTTGAACATAAGTATATATTTATGATAAAAATGATTTCCGCATTAAATCATACATTATTATGCATCATTATTCCATTTTTTTGTATTAACTTATATATTCAATACCTTTGAAATAAGCAAACGGAAAGCCGCTTCGTTTGTATCTTAAACAAACGACTTCTAGTTCTTCTTATTATTATTCTTCTTCTTCCAACCTAATTCAAGAGTTAATTTATATATGTTGCCAATGGCCAAGAACATGAAAATTAAATGCTTACAAAAAATATAAATTTTTTAATCAAGTGTTTTCAATTTTCAATGAGTCAAAGGCCAAGCAACATGAAAATTAAAATGCTTAAAACTGGTCCGAATTTCTTAATATTTTTATAGAAAATGTATTTCAGAATGTAGATGTGCACCCTGGCATTCAAATTTCCAAATTCGAAAAAACTGAAATTTTATGGCAAAACCGAGTTTCGAACTTAGGTCCAAAAATTGGTTTTTAATGTTATAAGGCCACCTAATGCGCTAGAAGCATGAAATTCGGACAGCATATTGGTCAAGAGGTCTGCTTTCTATTTCCTAAAAGATTTTATCCCAAGTCACGTGGTTATGACGTCATACAATAGACAAAAAGCATATTTTTGAAAAATTTCTTTAGCTCTGGTATCATTACTTTTAACTTTATCTTTTTGAAAATTGTATTGCAGCAATTAAAAAGTTTAAATTTATAAATTCATTTATTTTTAATTTTCATAATTTATTCGGCCACAAATAGCTCCAAAACTAAAAATATTTAATTGAGAGTATATGGACAAAAGTTTTAGTTCTTAAAGAGCTCTTTCCAGTGATGTTTAGTTTTTGAAGATCGGACTTGATTTGGTCATTATACGGCAGTCCAAAGTTTGATCCTTTTTTGGAATAATTGTAAATCAGGTTTTATGCTTCAAATTCTGATACACAAGAATAAAAAGTTTGACTTGTGCGACTAGTATACTTGATCGAACTATTTGCTGCTTTGCTAGGTACCAAACAGTAAAATTTTAATCAATTTTCTATCTCATTTTGCCGCTAGGGGGCGCTTTTCTTGAAATCATTCTTTGGCTTATAACTCAAAAAGTTGAAGCCTGATCCAAATGCGGTTAACTGAATTATGTTCCTTGTTGATAGCCTAATAAAATATGAAAGTTTCTAGGTATGAGTGGCTGAAACTTTTTGAGCTAGTAACGGAAGGTTGAAAGTTCGAATCTCGTAAAAAAACTGCAAATGAGGGTAGGTCTACGAAAAACCTATCCATTTTTGTTAGAAATCAGGTAGAAGAATTCTGTTTGCTGCAAATGATTTGCAAGACATATACGCACAAAATATATGGGGTGGCAAATTTAAGAAATGCATGGTTTGTCCTGTAGAAAAAGGTCAAACTTCACTAAATTTTAGGAAAAATTAAAATTTCAAAAACATGTTTTTTTGTCGCTCCTGACTTTATTTTCTGTTCATTCTTCATGAAATTTTCACAAGTTATGTATTGTTATGTTTGAAAGGGCCTCACAATTAAAAAGTTAAAAAACATTGAAAAGGTCAAGGTCATATTACGATAATTGTGTTTTTATTCGGCCCCAAAGTGCTCCAAATCTAAAAATATTTCATTGAGAGTATATGAATAAAAGTTTTAGTTCTAAATAGTTCTTTCGTATAATGTTTAGTTTTTGAAGATCGGACTTGATCTTTTCATTTTACGGCAATCCAAAGTTTGATCCTTTTTTGGAATAATTGTTATTCAGTTTTTATGCTTAAAATTGTGGTATTATTACTTTTGACTCAATCCTTTTGAAAATTGTATGGCAATTAAAAAGTTTAAATTTATAAATTTATTTATTTTTAATTTTCAATGACGTCAAATGACGTCAGATTTGACGTCAGCTTTAAAAGTTTGTTCGCGCTCTAGAGCTTTTAATTATGGTCCGATTTTCTTGATATGTTTTCAGAAGATGTATTTTAGGATGTAGATTTGCACCTTGGCATTCAAATTTCCAAATTCGAAAATATAAAGATTTCATGGCAAAACCGAGATTCGAACTTAGGTCCTAAAAATATATTTTAATGTTACAAGGCCACTCAATGGGTTAGAAGCATGAAAATTGGACATCAAATCGGCATAGAGGTCTTCTTTCTATTTCTTAAAGGATTTTTTCTTAAACCACGTGGTTATGACGTCATAAAAGCGAAAAAAAAAACTTCTTTAAATATTTGTTTCTCTCTGGTATCATGACTTTTGACTCAATATTTTTGAAAATTGTATTGCAGCGATTAAAATGTTAAAATTTATAAATGAATTTATTTTTAATTTTCAATGACGTCAATTGACGTCAGATTTGACGTCAGCCTCAAAATTTTGTTTGCGCTCTAGAGCCTTCAATTTTGGCCCGATTATCTTGATATGTTTTACAGAAGATGTATTTTAGGATGTAGATTTGCACCTTGGCATTCAAATTTCCAAATTCAAAAATATAAAGATATCATGGCAAAACCGAGATTCGAACTTAGGTCCTTAAATTTCATTTTAATATTACAAAGCCTGATGCGTTAGAAGCATGAACATTGGACAGCATATCGACAAAGAGGTTTTCATTCTTTGTTCTGAATGATTTTCATTTAAGTCACGTGGTTATGACGTCATCAAAAAGACAACAAGGCATTTTTTAACATTTCTCTTGCTATGGTATCGTGAATTTTGAATTAATCTTATTTGAAATCTTCAGAATTGATAGAGTTAAAATTGAAGTGATGCATACTGCAAGAAATGTTTGATTTGTCAAGTGGTTATGACGTCATGCATACTAAATCAGGAATTATTTTAAAAAATCATATAAAATTGCCAATGAGACCAATGGACTTAAATTTTTCAAAAAATGTCGAAACTTAGTACATTCATAATGTCTTGAAAATTTCATGTGATTACGTCATCAAACATGGCAATTATTCATGTTTGATGGAATGCCTACTTTAAAATGTGAAAACAAACCTGTTTGAATCCTCGAAGATATATTATTTCTGGATTAATAGAACGTTAGCTGAACATGTCCTTGCAAAAAAGAAATTTTCTTTAGTCACTTGATTCTGACGTTGAAATATAAAGATCATTCATTTCAATATGTATTCGCGCTCCAGCGTCATGAGTATTGATGCCAATCTTAAGCATACCTTAAAGAATTTATGTTGTGTCGCTTGTTTATAACAATATTGATTTGTAAGCAAAATATATTAAAAAGATCAAAAGATTGGATATATTAACTTTAGATAAATAAATTTCAAGCGATTACGTTATCAAACATGACTTATTCATGTTTTTCGTAAAAGGGCTAATTCATGCAAATCTATTAATTTGAAGAAAGAAATGAAAGTGGATATTGGATTGGTTCAGCAAGATCCGATTGTTCTTTTGCAGTAAATAGTGCTGCCTGCGTTAAATAGTGAAATGTGATATGTTTTTGAGTAAATGAGTCGCATTTACGATGAATTAATATAATTATATTAGAGGCAGAAAACCTATACGGATATCTTATTGCATTTGTTATTACGGCTTTCTGCAAACCTGAAGAAAATGACAAACATATGTAATTGTACCTATCGATTTTTTTATATTTTTTAAATGTTTAACGGTTTCTTTTTCTAAATCTGTAAAAATAAGCAAATATATAAAGCAAATGAATTGTTCAAAGTTTCAAGACATTTATAACGTTTATTACATAGACATAAGAAATTATTTTCATGAATTTCCTTTCACCTCTGTCTTTGTTTCCATCTAGTTTTGCAAATGCAAAACTCAATCAATTTAAAGATTTAAAGTCATGGATCTCAAAGTTGTTGTTTTCCTGTGGATCAAATTGCAATGATTATTTGTTAAGTCATATGCTTACGAAGAAATATATATTAAATAAAGAATTAAAAAAAACAACATTTAAAATCATTGAATGACGTAAGAAAAAAATCCTTGAGGATAGTATTATCTTAAAATTTTCCAGTTGTTTTTACTGTATGATAGTAAACAGTTGCGTAATAAAAAAAAGATCCATATTTATGCTTCCTTAATATCTTCTTAAGAAGATAAAAATGAAAAAAAAAAAAAAAAAAAAAAAAAGAAGGTTAAAGCTTATTTTTGAACATAAGTATATATTTATGATAATAATGATTTACGTATTAAATTAAATATCATTATGCATCATTATTCCATTTCTTTGCATTAACTTATATATTCAATACCTTTGAAAATAAGCAAACGGAAAGCCGCTTCGTTTGTATCTTAAACAAACGACTTCTAGTTAGGACTTTCTGCCTACTGGCAGAAAGTCCTATTGGGTTTGTACTGTTTTTTTATTATTCTTATTATTCTTTTTTTCTTCCTCTTGTATTTGTGTTAATTTCGAGGTGTTGCCATTGACTCAGAACGATGAAAATTTTATGGCATATATTTCAAACCATGAGCTTTTGGATGCAATGAATTTCATATTCACCTGACGTCATATAACGTCAGATTCGACGTCAGGTGAAAAAGTTTGTACGCGGTCTACAGCCATTATTTCTGGACCAATTTTCATCAAAATTTCACAGGATGTGTATGTTAGGCTCTAGTTGTGCCTTTCGGTGTCCGTGTTTCCAAATTCGAAAAGGCAAAGGTTTTATGGCGAATCCAAGATTCGAACTAATGACGTCAAATTTCAAATGCGTATAAAATCGCTTTCAGAAGAGCTAGAAAGCTGATATTTGGACTGAATATTTGTCTTTAGGTTTTCTTGACATTCTAAAAAAAGATGAATGCCATATGACGTCACATGACGTCATAATGCTAATAAAACTTTCGTATTAAAACTTAACGGTTTTTAAGCCCTGTTGGCTTTATTTTTGTATGATTTGCTTGAAATTTTGTCTGAAGATGCAATATTAGATTCTATGGAGCCATGCCACTTCCGTTTCCGGAAAATCCTAAAGGTCAACGTCATATATCAATTATCGGGTTTTTCTTCGGCCTTAAATATCTCAAAAACGGTAAATATTCTATCGAGACACTATGCGTATAATTTGTAGTGCTTAGAAAGACCTTTCAGATGATATTTAGTTTTTGAAGATCGGGGTTGAATCGGTTGAGTTATTGCGGAAAAACGAAAATTTGGTAACCCTCAGTGTGTTTAACAGTTTATATCTCGAAAACCTTTGATTTTTGAAAATATGATGATGAATATTATTTGTAAAGCAATGTTTGTCCGTTCTTTTGGTACCTAAAGTTTTGAAATAGATCAAAGTATAAGGAAGTTACATCAAAAATACGAATTTAAACAAGTAGAATTTCAGCGATTTTGCAGTCATGTCAGAGTTTTACTGCTGATATCTTAAGAATCATTAGAAAAAAGTTCTTACATTAAGCAAGTGAGATGTAGAGAATTATAAGACGATTATTTTGGCACCTAGAGTTTTGAAATTGATCAAAAAATAAGGAAGTTACATAAAAAAAATACGAATTCATAGCCAATTGTAAGAATTTTCATAAAATATCCTACTTTCGCTTTCACGTTAATTGAAGCATTTTCGGAAAATGTAAGTTTACAGATATGTATTAGTCATATAAATTGAAAGAAAAAACTGTTTACTTATATCATATTGATATTTCTAGCTAAACAAGTGTACCGTTCCTGGTGGCCGAGTGGTTAGAGCGTCCGCCTCGGGAGCGGGAGGTCGTGGGTTCGAAATACAGAAATACAAAATTTCCAACAAATGCCCATATTAAACAATAAATTATGTGACGGCTACCATAATGGCTGGTTCCCCAATGACATATTGTAATCATCACAAAAGCCGATAACCAATTCAATATGGTAGCAGCTTATCATAACAAAATGCAACAGTGGAATGAGGGCGGAATGCATCGATACTAGTGACTTCTAGAAAAAGCATTACTTGTGAGAATTAAATAAATACATAATTTATTGTTTAATATGGGTATTTGTTGGAAATATTGTATTTCTGTGAAGTTGACTTGAAAAAAAGCATTGACTGTGATATGCATTGCTTCGGTCACATCGTGTCCGAGTACAGTTTCCATTGAGTTTCGTGACTTGTATTGTCTTTGTAGTTTATCTTAGATAGAAAATCGACTCGGCAACAAAAAGGCCTATTGTTTCTGCGTTGAACAAGCCCAGCATATTTGAAATCGGCAGAAAATTGTGTCAGATACGAAGCTCAGAATACGACCATGTCAGTTTTCCTATAGATTTTGAACGGAGAGTTACATACCTTTTCTTATTTTATGATATCAATTTATTTTCTTGAATTGTGAAATTTTGTTATAAAATGTGTTTTGAATTGTTACTTTGTATCATTGGGGGGTCCCACGCCGGTAGCCTGTGCGTGATACTGCACTATGGCAGCACTATAACAGCATTAAGTAGACATCGTCTCCAAATGACTGAAATACTGTCGGTGGGACGTTAAACCCAACAACAAAAAAAAAACAAAAAAACATCAACTAAACAAGTGTTGACAATGATTTAATGTTTTGTCAAATCATTTTATTTACGTTACATATACATATCAGTTGCAGCATTGCGTTACCCATAATCCTTTGAGCGTTTTGACATATGTCATTTAGACCGTTGTTGAAGCATTGCAATTTCCCGACTTTATTGTTGCATCAATCGATAAATGTTGTACAAGCTATATTCCAAATTTATGATAAATGATAACCTATGTGAAAATATATGTTATAGTACAATGTAATTTAATTGCCAGCTTGAGATACCATGAGCGTGTATAAGTGTAAACGTTTGAAACAAAATAATCAACACATGTCATCCATTCAAGACGCTGCAAGCTAATTTGTCCGTTAGCTAAAAGCGCAAAATGGAGTAATTTGTGTAATACAGTCGTCTCGATCGTATGAACAAGCGTTATTGGAATTTAACTAACGAGGCTACACGCGTCGACGATTCTATCGCATGGTAGCATTTATTTTTTTATTCCGGCGACTGTACACGAAAATAAAAAAAAAGAATTTTGATATGCAGAATTAATAGATTTAAGTTCAATTGTTTATATTTTGAATACCTATAAAACTAGACCCAAATATGCTACAATGGAATTGTCGGGATTTTCAGGCCATTTATTTTGGTACCTAGAATACTAAACTTGGTCAAGTTATAGGAAAGCGATATCATAAAGTTCATGCATGAGAAGTCCATACGAAAAAAAAAAAAGGTAGAGAATTTAATATATATTCTTTCTAACGGTATTAATCTTTATATTTTTCAATGTTAGCAGAAAGTCCTATCATTCGTATCAACGAATGAAATCTAGTTATTATTATTACTATTCCTTTTTCCAACCAAATCTAAGAGTTAATTTCGGTAAGTTCTCAGTGATTAAGCAACATGAAAATTAAATTGCCTCGACAAAAACGTATAAATTTTTAAATTCAATAATTCTTAATTTTCAATGACGTCAATTGACGTCAGATTTGACGTCAGCTTCAAAAGTTTGTTCGCGCTCTAGAGCCTTTATTTTTTTATGTTTAATCTTGATATTTTCACAGAAGATGTATGTTATGATGTAGATGTGCACCTTGTCTTTCAAATTTTTAAATTCGAAAAATTTAAGAATTTATGGCAAAACCGAGTTTCGAACTTTGGTCCTAAAACTATTATTTGATGTTACAAAGGCTACTGATGAGATAGAAGCATGAAAATTGGGAAGCTTATTAGCCCAGAGGTCTTCTTTCTTTTCTCTGAAAGATTTCCTTTTAAGTCACGTGGTTATGACGTCATTTAAAGGACAAAATCCTATTTTTTCAAAGATTTCTCTCGCCCTGGCATCATACATTTCGAGTCAATTTTAATGAAATTGAAAGTGCAGCGATAAAAATGTATCTTTTTATACATTCAATCATTTTCAATTTTCATTGGCGTCATATGACGTCAGATTTGACGCCAGCTTCAAAAGTTTGTTGTCGCTCTAGAACCTTCAATATTGGTCCGATTATCTTGATATTTTTACAAAAGATGTATTTTAGGATGTAGATGTCCACCTTGGCATTCAAATTTCCAAATTCGAAAAGATTAAGATTTCATGGCAATACCGAGTTTCGAACTTTGGTCAAAAATTAAATTTAAATGTTGCAAAGCCCCCTGATGCGTTACAAGCATGAAAATTGGACAGCATATCGGCATAGAAGTTTATATTTTCTCTTGATTTTCTCTTTAGTCACGTGGTTATGACGTCATCAAAAAGACAAAAAAATCTTTTTAAAGATTTCTTTCGCTCTGGTATCATGAATTTAAAGTCAATCTTAATTATATCTTCAGAATTGATAGAGTTAAAATTAAAGTGATGCATACTGCAAGAAATGTTTGTTTTGTCACGTGATTATGACATCATGCATACTTAAGCAAGAATTATTTTGAAGAATCATATAAAATCGCCAATTAGACCAATGAACTTAAACTTTTCAAAAATGTTGAAACTTAGTACGTTTATAAGGTCTTGAAAATTTCAAGTGATTACGTCATCAAACATGGCAGTTATTCATGTTTGATTGAATGCCTACTTGAAAATGTGAAAACAAACCTGTTCGCATTCTCGAAGATACATTTTTTTCTTGATTAATAGAACGTTAGCTGAACATGTTCTTGCAAAAAAGATATTTTTCTTTAGTTACTTGATTTTGACGTCGATAAAATATAAAAATCATTCATTTCAATATGTATTCGCGCTCCAGCGTCATGAGTATTGATGCCAATCTTAAGCATACCTTAAAGAATTTATGTTGTGTAACTTGTTTATGACAACATTGATGTGTAAGCAAAAGATATTAAAAAGATAAAAAGATTGTATATATTAACTTTAAATAAGTAATAATGCCATACCTTAACATGCGCAAAAAGTCCAGAAAATTTCAAATGATTACGTTATCAAACATGACTTATTCATGTTTTTCTTAAAAGGGCTAATTCATGGAAATCTATTAATTTGCAGAAAAGAAAGAAATGTAAGTGGTCATTGGGTAGGTTGAGCAAGATCCGATTGTTCTTTTGCAGGAATGAATGCCTGCGTTGAATAGTGAATTGTGATACGTTTTTGAGTAAATGAGTCGCATTTACGCTGAATTAGTATAATTATACTAGAGCCAGAAAACCTTTACGGATATCTTATTGCATTTGCTATCACGGCATTCTGCAATCCTGAAGAAAATGACAAATACATGTATATCTACCTATCGATTTTTTATGTTTTCTAAATGTTTAACGGTTTCTTTTTCTAAATCTGTAAAAATAAGCAAATATACAAAGCAAATGAATAGTTGAAAGTTTCAAGACTTTTAAACCGTTAATTACATAGAAATAAGAAATTATTTTCATTATTTTGCTTACACCTCTGCCTTTAAATTTTTTTTTTCTTTTTTACAATTTCAATTGTGGATCAAATTGCAATGAATACATGTTAAGTCATATGCTTACAAAGAAAAAGATATTAAATAAAGAATAAAAAGAAACTAGAACCGCAAAGCGGCATCTTGGTTTTCGCTTTTAACTTGACTAGTAAGAGTACTGGTTTCAACAATAATCGGTATTATGACCTTGACCTTTGCATATTTTCATCGTAATTTACTATGATTTATTTGTATTATTTAAATGCATAAACAGTGAAAACATGATGAAGATTGAACAAAAAATAAAGTCAGGAGCTGCTACAAAGAAGAAACATACGGATTTACAATTGTTTGATAAAAGGATCAAACTTTGGACTGAGGTAATTTGATCAAATAAAGTCCGATCTTCAAAAACCGAACACCAATGGAAAGATCTCTTCACAAACTAAAACTTTTGTTCATATACTGTCTATAAAATATTTTTAGATTTGAAGCTATTTTGTGCCGATAAAAAATAACAATAATCGGTATTATGACCTTGACCTTTGCATATTTTCATTGTTATTTACAATGAGTTTGTTTGTATTATTTAAATGCATATAAACAGTGAAAAAATGATAAAGATTGAACAAAAAATAAGGCCAGGAGCTGCAAAAAGGAGGAAACATACGGATTTACAATTGTTTGATAAAAGGATAAAACTTTGGACTGGTAATTTGATCAAATGAAGTCCGATCTTCAAAAACTAAACACCAATGGAAAGATCTCTTCACAAACTAAAACTTTTGTTCATATACTTTCTATAAAATATTTTTAGATTGAGAACTATTTTATGCCGATAAAAATAAAAATAATTGGTATATGACATTGACCTTTGCATATATTCGCTGTTTTTTTTCTATGATTTTATTTGTATTATAAAAATGCATAAACAGTGAAATAATGATGAAGATTGAACAAAAAATAAAGTCAGGAGCTGCAAATAACCTTAAAAGTCATGCTTTTAAAATGTTGATTTTTCGAAAATATTGGTTAAGTTTGACCGCGCACTGTGGACAAACCATGCATTTCCCGAATTCACCACCCCATATATTTTGTGCGTATATGTCTTGCAAATCATATGCAACAAAATTCTCCTATCTCATCTCTGAATAAAATGGGTAGGTTTTTGGCAAGCGATGCGAAAACCTAATAAAAAAAAAAACAACGCATTTGAATCGGACCTCAAATAACTGAGTTATTCGCCAATTATTCATTTCATGCAAAACGCCCCCTAGCGGGAAAAGTAAGACAAAATGAACATTTTCTCAACGTTATGATCATCTTCAAATACGTGGTAATAACTGATTAAAATTTCATAAATGTGGCTTTGTTTCTGATCACGGAGATTTGCCGTTAACAAAAAAGGGTTAGAAAAATAATAATAACTAGAACCGCAAGCGGTATCTCGGTTTTCGCTTTCAACCTAATCAACTTGAGCACTTTTTTTCAACTCAGCCACAATTTTCAATATGAAACAGAACGAAAAGGTTTTTGAAGACCTACTCTCATTTGCACAATTTTTTTTTTCAATGTTAGAACATTCAAACTCTTTGAGCGCAAATATTTTCCCATACCCTCTCTCTTGAAATCCATCAAATTCTGTGGCGCTGTCAACAAGGAACAAAATGCTGAAAACCGCATTTCAATCAGACTTTAACATTTTGAGTTATAAGCAAAAGAGTGATTTTAAGCAAAACGTCCTCTAGCGGCAAAATTAGAAACAAAATTGCAAAAACAGCAAATATTAATTTTTTTTTATATATCACAACTTGAAGCATAAAAACTGATTAACAATTATTAACAATAATTCCAAAAAAGGATCAAACTTTGGACTGCCGTAAAATGAACAAATCAAGTCCGATCTTCAAAAACTAAACACCACTGGAAAGAGCTCCTCAAGAACTAAAATCTTTTTTATATACTCTCAATGAAATATATAGATTTGGAGCACTTCGTGGCCGAATAAAAACACAATTATCGTCATATGACATTGACATTTTCAATGTTTTTTAAACTTTTTAATTGTGAGGCCCTTTCAAACTTACCAAAACATAACGTGTGAAAAAATCATGACGAATAAACAAAAAATAAAGTCAGGAGCGAAAAAAAATGTTTTTGGAATTTTAATTTTTCTTAAATCTAAGTGAAGTTTGACTGTTTCTAGTGGACAAACCACGCATTTCTTAAATTCGCCACCCCATATATTTTGTGTGTATACGTCTTTCAAATGGTATGCCGGAGACGGAATTCTTCTATCTGATCTTTAACAAAAACGGATAGGTTTTTCGTAGACCTACCCTCATTTGCACAGTTTTTTTTTGCGAGGTTCGAACATTCAACCTTCCGTAGCTCAAAAGCTTTCAGCCACACGAACCCTCGAATCCTAGGGAGACTGGTCAAGTAGTGTAGAGAATGTTTGGTTAAATTTGCTCCACAATTATTCTCAAAATTACGGTATTTATGAGTAGAAGAACATAATGGATTTATGACAGAGGATGAATTAAATATTTTCTCTATTGGAAGCTGGAAAGATATGATGTGATGTACTTTGGAAAAAGGATTTATTAAAGGAAATTGTTTGAAACATTAGAGGAATATGTGATATATAAGTGCACTGTTTCATCACTTTCTACATTTGACACGGTCCCTGCATGCTTTCTGACTGAAAATCTATTGTGTGTGAATTATAACTCGTGCAATCCTGTGAAAAATGTCCTCAAGGCCAGGAATTAAAACAACAAACAAAGGACAGCCTGCTAGCAAGCTACCCAAGCGTGAGCTGTCAGAAAGCAGCAACACCAGTGCTGATGAACTGACTATGATTCATGAACAGCTGAATGGACTGTGTGACAGTGTTGAGAAAATGAGGGGTGATGTCAAACTTATGATACAGTCTGCAATTGACAGTGCTTTACAAGGAGTTGAAAAAAAAATAGTTTCTGCAATTCTTGAAAAAGTTGAAGAGAAAACAAAACCTCTCTCGGAAAAGATAGAATGCCTTGAATTTGAAAATAAGCAGTTAAAGGACAAACTTTCAATGTATGTAAAAGAAACAAACAAGAAATTCACTGAAATAAACAGCAGAATAGGACAAAACACAGATGATGCTAAACAAGCCAAAATAATAGCCAACCATGTTGAACAATATACCCGAAAAACCAATATTAAAATTATGGAGGTGAACGAGGAGGAGGGAGAAAATGAAACCAAGTTAATGAACAAAGTTCAAGCTCTCTTCCAAACTCAGGGGGTCACTTTAGACCAATCTGACATCATGGCTATCCATCGACTTCCCTCCAGTAAGCCTGTGAGACCAGTGATCATGAAGCTGCGCAACAACACCGCCAAAACAACCCTGATGAGGACCCGAAGGAAGATGAAGGAGTCTGGGAACCGGATCGTTGATGACATCACACAACTGAACCAGGGCCTGATTAACCGATTATTTTTACACTCGGAAATAGACACTGCATGGTTCTTTAATGGATCTGTGTTCGCGAGTACGACTGATGGGAAACGCGTGAAATTTGACATTTTTGATGACATTAGCGCTGCCATAAGAGAGAAGACCCATCAGCAGGGGAGGTACCGCCAGGGGGGATCCTACCAGGCCAGGCATGTGAGGGATTAGACACCAAGAATCATGTAAGTCATGGATACTTGTATTCATGTCAGATCAGCAACCAACTGTTATCTGTATATTATACCTGATTATATATTGATTTGCATTACTTTTTTTTTTATTTATTTATTTAAATTGTGCCTGTTTCATAAATCTCTCTCTCTCTCTCTCTCACACACACTTATTTTCTTCTTCAATTTTTTTCATCAATATTTTTCCATTCCCTATATTTATTTCTCTCACTCTCAAACAGGAAGTTGTTGTAATCCTTGTTTACAATTGTGACTTTTTTTCCCTAATATATATTATTATCACACATTTCATTGTTAAATATAAAATTCATATTACTTTTTTTAATTATCTTTTACTTTTAATTTCTTTTATCACAGTTGTGTAAAAAACTTGATTATACTTCATTTTTATGTTTTTTATTATTATGATTAAAACTATTATTCCTCTTGTATGTCAAAATTTATTTCGTATTGATGTTCTATATACGTTATTTTGGAGAATAATTATTGTATTTATTTCTTCTATATGTTCAATTCACTTTCTTTTCTTCTACCAGTTTTGTTGTTTCACATATTTGTATTTGACATGTTGCAAAATATTTCTTTTTTTTGTTGCTGTTTCATCATGAACATAAATGAATCTGTTATCAAGAATGATTATTTAGATTTTTCTTGCAGGTGCATACTCCATTTACAATATAAGATACCTTTTCTACATGAAAATGACTAGTCTTAAAATTTTCTCATTTAATTGCAGGGGCTTAAGGGATAGTAAGAAGAGAAAAGATGTTTTTAAACTATTTAAGGAGAAAAAGGCTGATATACTTTGTTTACAGGAAACTCATTGACTGGGGTGGACAATGCTTTTTTAACCATGGTAAATCAAATGCTAAAGGAGTAGCAATCCTTCTGAGAAAGAAAATAGCCACAAAGACAGATCATATATATTCGGATGATAATGGAAGTTGCATTAGCTTAAACCTTGATTTTGATGATATGACATTTAATTTAATTAACATATATGCACCCAACTCTGATAATCCTGGTTTCTTTGAGAAAATATTTCATATGATTGATTCCTTAGAGAAAAATGATCCATACATAATATGTGGTGATTTTAATTTAGTTTTAGACCCCGAGTTAGATTACTATAACTATAAAAATATGAATAATAACATTAGAGCTAGAAAAACACTGCTTAGTTTTATTGATACCAGATGTCTGATTGATCCCTATAGAGAAATGAATCAAAATTGTAAAAAATATACATGGAGACGCATAAATCCATTACAACAAGCCAGGTTAGATTTTTTCTTACATACTGATGATTTATTACAATGTATAAGAAATGCAGATATAGAGTATAGTTATAGATCTGATCATTCCATTATTTCTATAGATTTATGTCTTAATAAAATTAAACATGGGAAAGGACTATGGAAATTTAATAATTCCTTATTGTATGATATAGACTTCATAAATTGTATAAATGAATTAATTCATAAGATTAAGAAGAAACAGAATTTAAGTAAAGAAGAAGAATTAATAGATAAAATTATTCAACAGGAAAACAGTTTAACAGAAAATAACAAGGAAAAGCTATTACACTTACAAAATGAATTACAAGCTTTGAGAGATAAAAAAATTAAAGGTTCAATAATAAGAAGTAGAGCTCAATGGATTGAAAATGGTGAAAAAAGTACAAAATATTTTTTAAATTTAGAAAAGTCAAATTGCACAAACAAAAATATACCATTTTTAGAAAATGATGATGGAACACATATACATGATCAAAAACTTATTTTAGATGAAACTTGTAATTATTATAAAAAGCTATATGAAAATGAGAAAGCCAATGAATCTTATGATATTGACACCTTTTTAAATGATAGCACTGTCAGAAAATTATCTTTACATGAGGCAAATAATTTAGAAGGACAGTTGACATATGAGGAGATATCTTATACTCTGAAAAACATGAAAAATGATAAAAGCCCTGGCTGTGATGGTTTTACATCAAACTTCTTCAAAGTGTTTTGGAATAAACTTGGTCAATTTGTTGTTAGGGCAATCAATTCTGCTTTTCAAAAAGGGACTTTTTCTCATAGCTTGAAACTAGGAACCATCATTTGCATTCCAAAAGAGAAAAAACCAAAACAATTTTTAAAAAATTGGAGACCTATTACTCTCTTAAATGTTATTTACAAGCTAGCATCAGGAAGTATAGCTAATAGATTAAAAACTGTTTTAGATAAATTAATCTCAAAAGAACAAACTGGTTTTGTTCAAGGTAGGCAAATAAGTGAAAATACCAGACTGTTATATGATATTATGAAAGTGACAGAAGACAAAAAAATACCAGGTTTATTAATGCTTATAGATTTTGAAAAGGCTTTTGATACATTATCTTTTAACTTCATTGAAAAGACATTGTCTTTCTTCAATTTTAGTAATGAGTTTATAAAATGGATCAGGCTTTTTCTGCATAATACTAACACATGTATTCAACTTAATGGATTTTTGTCCAATTTTTTTACAGTGGGACGTGGCTGTAGACAAGGGGATCCTATTTCTCCTTATATCTTCATTTTATGCACAGAGATTTTAACATTAAAGATAAAACAATCAAAAAACATAAAAGGCATTATTATAGATGGAGAAGAATATAAAATCTCTCAATTTGCTGATGATACTTCCCTTTTTATGGATGGATCTGAACAATCGTTAAAATATGCATTAAAGGTTTTAACTGATTTTTCCCGTTTTTCAGGACTAAAAGTTAACTTTGATAAAACTCAACTAATTTGGATAGGATCATTAAAATACAGTACTAATTCCATAAAAACAAAATGGAAATTAAGGGGGGAAATTTTAGAGTCCTTGGAATAAATTTTGATGTAAATCTTGATAAAATATTAGAAATAAATTTTAACGAGAAATTAATTAAATTAAAAAATTCAATAGTATACTGGAAGAGACGTAAACTTACACCAATAGGCAGAATTACTGTTGTAAAATCTTTGTTATTGCCATTATTTACTAACTGTTTCATTAATCTGCCAACTCCAGATAAGAAAATGATAAAAAACATAAGTGATCTTATGTATAATTTTGTATGGGATGGAAAGTCAAGAATAAAACATGATGTATTTGTTAAAAACTATGAAGAAGGTGGACTTAGAATGGTTGATATAGATAGCTATATTCATAGATTAAAAATCAAATGGTTAAAACAATATATTGTGAATTCCAGTGGTAAATGTTTTAAACTAATTAACACACAATTGGATCTGCACAAAATCTTTAACTTCGGGGGATTGTATTGTGAACTTGCTATGAAAAAAATTAAAAATGCTTTCTGGAATGACGTATTGAAGGCTTATACTATATTTATTAAAAAGTATTATATTAAGAACACAGAAGATCTCTTGAATATGCCATTGTTTTATAATGATCTATTTTGTGCTAATAAAAAAAACATTTTATTTATAAAATCATTATATGACAGATGTGTGATATTTGTTAAAGATATCGTAGATATTAATGGCAATTTTTTAAATAGGGAGGTACTAGAAAATAAATATAGAATAAAAATTGATTTTTTACAATATCATTCTCTTACTACTGGAATAAAACATTTTATCAATAAAAGTAATATTCCTATGACTATTAAACAAGAGTATCTATATTATCCATGTATTAACTGTTACATTAAATTTATTGTTATGAATGATAAGTCAATATATGAGATTTTGATTAAAAATGAAACTGTACCTATTTCTCATCTAAAATGGAATCTTATTTTCACTGATGTTGACTTAAATTGGAATGAAATTAATAGCTATGTATTTAGATGTACAAAAGATACATATATACAATGGTTTCAAACTAGAATTATACATAGAATTTTAGCAACTAATTCATTGTTATATAAAATGAAAATTGTGTCCAGTAATTCATGTACCTTTTGTCATAATCATGAGGAAACACTTATGCACATTTTTTGTGAATGTTGTTTTATTAAACCTTTGTTATATTACATAAATGATATTTTAAAAAGTAACAAATTAGAAAAGAAGATTAACAATAAATTAATTATTTTAGGCTCAGAAGATAGTACAAATGAATATGATATTTTGTTTTTAGAATTTAAAAGATACATATATTTATGCAAAAGGAAAAAAATCACCCCCACCAACATAGGACTGAAATTAAGTTTTAAATTTGCATATAGCATTTATAAGGAGGTATTATCTGACAATTCAAAGCCCAAAAATTGGTCAATTATACAACTATTTATTAATTTATAATTGCTATGTACCTGTATGTTGTGTTTATTTTCCTAACAAATTCTAATAAGTATGAAGTGGTTATTTGTTTATATTACAACATGTAAAACTATACAATACAAAAAAATCAAACTTTTATTAAATTATAAGTGATAATATATATGTATATATTACTGTCATTATTATCTAAATATATATTTTAAATGTAAGGTGGCTGCAGGATGGTTCCCCGACCTGCTGACACCTATGACGGGGATAATAAAAGTTTGAAAAAAAAAAAAAAAAAAAAAAAAAAAAAAAAAAAAAAAAAAAAAAAAAAAAAAAAAACTTTTTATTCTTATGTATCAGAATTTGAAGCATAAAACCTGATTTACAATTATTCCAAAAAAGGATCAAACTTTGGACTGCCGTATAATGACTAAATCAAGTCCGATCTTCAAAAACTAAACATCACTGGAAAGAGCTCTTTAAGAACTAAAACTTTTGTTCATATACTCTCAATGAAATATTTTTAGTTTTGGAGCTATTCGTGTCCGAATAAAAACACAATAATCGTAATATGACCTTGACCTTTTCAATTCTTTTTTATTTTTTGAATTGTGAGGCCCTTAAAAACATAACAATACATATCGTGTGAAAATTTCATGAAGAATGAATAGAAAATTAAGTCAGGAGCGAAAAAAAAAACATGTTTTGAAATTTTAATTTTTCCTAAAACTTTAGTGAAGTTTGACCGTTTCTAGAGGACAAACCACACATTTCCTTAATTCGCCACCCCATATATTTTGTGTGTATACGTCTTTCAAATGGTATGCCGGAGACGGAATTCTTCTATCTGATCTCTAACAAAAATGGATAGGTTTTTCGTAGACCTACCCTCATTTGCACAGTTTTATTATTATTATTTTTTTGCAAGGTTCGAACATTCAACCTTCCGTAGCTCAAGAGCTTTCAGCCACACGAACCCTCGAATCCTATCATATGTTATTAGGCTATCAACAGGGAACAGAATGCAAAAAACCGTATTCGAATCGGACTTCAACTTTTTGAGTTATAAGCAAAATAATGATTTCAAGAAAAGAGCCCCCTAGCGGCAAAATGAGAAAGAAAATTGATTAAAATTTTACTGTTAGGTACCTAGCAAAGCAGCAAATAGTTCAATCAAGTATACTAGTCGCACAAGTCAAATTTTGTATTCTTATGTATCAGAATTTGAAGCATAAAACTTGATTTACAATTATTCCAAAAAAGGATCAAACTTTGGACTGCCGTATAATGACCAAATCAAGTCCGATCTTCAAAAACTAAACATCACTGGAAAGAGCTCTTTAAGAACTAAAACTTTTGTTCATATACTCTCATTGAAATATTTTTAGTTTTGGAGCTATTTGTGGCCGAATAAAAACACAATAATAGTAATATGACCTTGACCTTTTCAATTCTTTTTTATTTTTTGAATTGTGAGGCCCTTTCAAACATAACAATACATATCTTGTGAAAATTTCATGAAGAATGAACAGAAAATAAAGTCAGGAGCGACAAAAACATGTTTTTGAAATTTTAATTTTTCCTAAAATTTAGTGAAGTTTGACCGTTTCTAGAAGACAAACCATGCATTTTTCAAAATCGCCACCCCATATATATGTCTTGCAAATCATATGCAACAAACATAACTCTTCTATCTCATCTCTGAAAAAACTGGATAGGTTTTTCATAGACCTACCCTCATTTTCACCATTTTTGTGAGGTTTGAACTTTCAACCTTGCGTAGCTCAAAAGTTTTATATGCGCAAATATTTAAATCTATCGTATTTTATTAGGCTATCATCAGTGAACATAATGCAAAAACCCGCATTTGAATCGGACCCCAAATAACAGAGTTACTCCTCTTTTTATGATTTTATACAAAGCGCCCCCTAGCGGAAAAACAAAGACAAAAATGAAAATTTTCTCAACGTAAGGATTAAGTTCATATAAGTAGAAAAAACTGGTAGAAATTTCATAATTGTGCCTTTTTTCTATCATAGCGATATGCCGTTCACAAAAACCGGCGGAAAAAATAATAATAACTAGAATCGCAATCGCGATATCATCGGTTTTCGCAACAGCAATTCCATTCAGTTCACGAGTCGCATGATTCGAAAAATATTTCTTTGTTCAATGGCTTGTTTATAATGTTAACAGTGATCTTTCAAACACTTTTGTCGCAATGTTTAAAAAGACTTTTTACCCAAAAGAAGATTTTTGAGTATTACCTGTCAGTTATGTAGTCGCGATATCATCGGTTTTCATGTAAGCAATTCCATTCAGTTCACGAGTCGCATGATTCGAAAAACATTTCTTCGTTCAATTGCTATTTGGTACTGTTAACAGTGATCTTTCAAACGTTTCCGTCGCAATGTTTAAGCAGACTTTTTACCCAAGAGAGTATTGTTGAGTATTACCTGTCAGTTATGAAATTGCGATATCATCAGTTTTCACGAAAGCAATTCCATTCAAGTCACGAGTCGCATGTTTCGAATAACATATTTCTTCGTTCAATGGCTTGTTGAATACTGTAAACAGTGATCTTTCAAACATTTTTGTCGCAATGTATAATCAGACTTTTTACCAAGAAGAATACTTTTGAGTATTACCTGTCTGTTATGTAGTCGTAACCTTGAAAACTTTTTTTACGGACTTCGGGTACTGCAATGTTATATGTGTATTTTGCTTTATGATGGAGACAAATGACAATTGTATTCGATAAACAACAATTGCAAACGACCAACAACAGTATCAAATGACACACGACAATGCAATATGCCATTCAACACTATTACGAACAACTGTTGCATTGAATTACTATCATTTTCATGAAATATCGCATCATCTTTTTTTAATCATTTCAAGTTGATGTCACCGAAGAACAGAATGCAAAAAAATCGCATAAAAATGAGAACCAAAACTGATTAAAATTTTACTATTAGGTACCTAGCAATGCAGCAAATGGTTCAATCAAGTATACAAGTCGCACTAGTCAATCATTCTATTCCTTATACATGTATACCACAATTTGAAGCATAAAAACTGATTTACAATTGTTCTAAAGAGGATCACAACTTAGGCTGCCGTAAAATGACCAAATCAAGTCCGAGCTTCAAAAACTTAACATCACTGGAAAGGGCTCTTTAAGAAATAAAACTTTTGTTAATATACTTTCAATGAAATATTTTTTGTTTTGGAACTATTTGGAGCAAAATAAAAACACAATAATCGTAATATGCCCTTGAACTTTGCAATTTCTTTTTAAGTTTTTAATTGTGAGGTCCTTTCAGACATAACAAGACATAACTTGTGAAAATATCATGAAGAATGAACAAAAAATAAAGTCAGGAGCGACAAAAACATGTTTTAGAAATTTTGATTTTTCCTAACATTTAGTGAAGTTTGACCATTTCTAGAGGACAAACAATGCATTTCTTAAATTCGCCACCCCATATATTTTGTGCGTTTATGTCTTGCAAATCATTTGCAGCAAACAGAATTCTTCTATCTGATCTCTAAGAAAAATGGATAGGTTTTTCGTAGACCTACCCTCATCTGCACAGTTTTTTGCGAGGTTCGAACTTTCAACCTTCCGTTAATAGCTCAAACAGTTTCAGCCATTTATAACTAGAAGCTATCATTTTTAATTAGGCTTTCAACAAGGAATATAATGCAACAAACCACATTTGAACCAGATTTCAACTTTTTGAGTTATAAGTAGAAGAGTGTTTTCAAGCTAAGCGCCCCCTAGCGGCAAAATGAGAAAAAATGATTACAATTTTACCATTAGGTACCTAGCAATGCAGCAAATAGTTCAATCAAGTATACAAGTCGCACTAGTCGAACATTCTATTTCGTATATAACAATTTGAAGCATTAAAACTGATTTACAATTATTCCAAAAAAGGATCAAACTTTGGACTGCCGTAAAATGACCAAATCAAGTCTGATCTTCAAAAACTAAACATCACTGGAAAGAGCTCTTGAAGAACTAAAACTTTTGTTAATATACTCTCTAAGAAATATTTTTTGTTTTGCAGCTATTTGGAGCCGAATAAAAACACAATAATCGTAATATGACCTTGACCTTTGCAATTTCGTTTTAACTTTTTAATTGTGATCCCCTTTCCGACATATCAATACATAACTTGTGAAAATATCATGAAGAATTAACAAAAAATAAAGTCAGAAGCGATAAAAAACATGTTTTTGAAACTTTAACTTTTCTTAAAATTTAGTGAAGTTTGACCGTTTCCAGAGGACAAACCATACATTTCTTAAATTCGCCACCCCATATATTTTGTGCGTATATGTATTGCAAATCATTTGCAGCAAACAGAATTCTTCTATCTGATCTCTAACAAAAATGGATAGGTTTTTCGTACACCTACCCTCATTTGCACAGTTTTTTGCGAGGTTCGAACTTTCAACCTTCTGTAGCTCAAATACTTTCAGCGACACGTACCCTCGAAACCTATCATATTTTATTTGGCTATCAACAAGAAACAGAATGCAAAAAACCGCATTTGAATCGGACCTCAAATAAGTGAGTTATTAGCCATTAATAAATTTCGTGCAAAACGCCCCCTAGCGGGAAAGGTAAGACATAAATGAAAATTTTCTCAACGTTAGGATCATTTTCAAATACGTGGTAATAACTGATTAAAATTTCATACATGTGACTTTTTTCTATCATGGTGATATGCCGTTCACAAAAAAAGGTTAGAAAAATAATAATAAAAAAAAAAATAAAACAGAAGAAGAACAATAGGTTTTCGCACTGCGAGGTGCGAAAACCTAAAAACTAGAACCGCAAGCGGTATCTTGGTTTTCGCTTTTAACCTAATCAACTTGAACACTTTATTTCAACTCAGCCACAATTTTTAATATGAAGCAAAACGCAAAGGTTTTTTGAAGACCTACTCTCATTTGCACAGTTTTTTTTTTTTTTTTTTTTTTGAATGTTAGAACATTCAAACTCCTCTAGCGCAAATATTTCCCCATACCCTATCATCACATCACATCACATTCTGTGGTGCTGTCAACAAGGAACAAAATGCTGAAAACCGCATTTCAATTAGACTTTATCGTTTTGAGTTATAGGCAAAAGAGTGATTTTAAGCAAAGCGCCCTCTAGCGGCAAAATGAGAAAAAAAATGATAAAAATTTTACAATTAGGTACCTAGAAATGCAGCAAATAGTTCAAACAAGTATATAAGTCGCACTAATTGAACATTCTTTTTCTTATATATCACAATTTTAAGCATAAAAACTGAATAACAATTATTCCAAAAAAGGATCAAACTTTGGATTGCCGTAAAATGAAAAGATCAAGTCCGATCTTCAAAAACTAAACATTATACGGAAGAACTATTTAGAACTAAAACTTTTGTTCATATACTCTCAATGAAATATTTTTAGATTTGGAGCACTTTGGGGCCGAATAAAAACACAATTATCGTAATATGACCTTGACCTTTTCAATGTTTTTTAACTTTTTAATTGTGAGGCCCTTTCAAACATAACAATACATAACTTGTGAAAATTTCATGAAGAATGAACAAAAAATAAAGTCAGGAGCGACAAAAAAACATGTTTTTGAAATTTTAATTTTTCCTAAAATTTAGTGAAGTTTGACCTTTTTCTAGAGGACAAACCATGCATTACTTAAATTCGCCACCCCATATATTTTGTGCGTATATGTCTTGCAAATCATTTGCAGCAAACAGAATTCTTCTATCTGATTTCTAACAAAAATGGATAGGTTTTTCGTAGACCTACCCTCATTTGCAGTTTTTTTTTACGAGATTCGAACTTTCAACCTTTCGTTACTAGCTCAAAAGTTTCAGCCACTCATACCTAGAAACTATCATATTTTATTAGGCTATCAACAAGGAACATAATTCAATTAACCGCATTTGGATCAGGCTTCAACTTTTTGAGTTATAAGCAAAAGAATGATTTCAAGAAAAGCGCCCCCTAGCGGCAAATGTGATAGAAAATTGATTAAAATTTTACCATAAGCTACCTAGCAAAGCAGCAAATAGTTCAATCAAGTATACTAGTCGCACAAGTCAATCTTTTTATTCTTGTGTATCAGAATTTGAAGCATAAAACCTGATTTACAATTATTCCAAAAAAGGATCAAACTTTGGACTGCCGTATAATGACCAAATCAAGTCCGATCTTCAAAAACTAAACATCACTGGAAAGAGCTCTTTAAGATATAAAACTTTTGTTCATATACTCTCAATGAAATATTTTTAGTTTTGGAGCTATTTGTGGCTGAATAAAAACACAATAATCGTAATATGACCTTGACCTTTTCAATTCTTTTTTATTTTTTGAATTGTGAGGCCCTTTCAAACATAACAATACATATCGTGTGAAAATTTCATGAAGAATGAACAGAAAATAAAGTCAGGAGGGACAAAAACATGTTTTTGAAATTTTAATTTTTCCTAAAATTAAGTGAAGTTTGACCGTTTCTAGAGGACAAACTACGCATTTCCTTAACTCGCCATCCCATATATTTTGTGTGTATACGTCTTTCAAATGTTATGCCGGAGACGGAATTCTTCTATCTGATCTCTAACAAAAACGGATAGGTTTTTCGTAGACCTACCCTCATTTGCACAGTTTTTTTTTTTTTTTTTTTTTTGCGAGGTTCGAACATTCAACCTTCCGTAGCTCAAAAGCTTTGAGCCACACGGACTTCGAATCCTATCATATGTTATTAGGCTATCAACAGGAAACAGAATGCAAAAAACCGCATTCGAATTGGACTTCAACTTTTTAAGTTATAAGCAAAAGAATGATTTCAAGAAAAGCGCCCCCTAGCGGCAAAATGAGAAAGAAAATTGATTAAAATTTTACTGTTAGGTACCTAGCAAAGCAGCAAATAGTTCAATCAAGTATACTAGTCGCACAAGTCAAACTTTTTATTCTTATGTATCAGAATTTGAAGCATAAAACCTGATTTACAATTATTCCAAAAAAGGATCAAACTTTGGACTGCCGTATAATGACCAAATCAAGTCCGATCTTCAAAAACTAAACATCACTGGAAAGAGCTCTTTAAGAACTAAAACTTTTGTTCATATACTCTCAATGAAATATTTTTAGTTTTGGAGCTATTTGTGGCTGAATAAAAACACAATAATCGTAATATGACCTTGACCTTTTCAATTCTTTTTTATTTTTTGAATTGTGAGGCCCTTTCAAACATAACAATACATATCGTGTGAAAATTTCATGAAGAATGAACAGAAAATAAAGTCAGGAGGGACAAAAACATGTTTTTGAAATTTTAATTTTTCCTAAAATTAAGTGAAGTTTGACCGTTTCTAGAGGACAAACTACGCATTTCCTTAACTCGCCATCCCATATATTTTGTGTGTATACGTCTTTCAAATGTTATGCCGGAGACGGAATTCTTCTATCTGATCTCTAACAAAAACGGATAGGTTTTTCGTAGACCTACCCTCATTTGCACAGTTTTTTTTTTTGTTTTTTTTTTGCGAGGTTCGAACATTCAACCTTCCGTAGCTCAAAAGCTTTGAGCCACACGGACTTCGAATCCTATCATATGTTATTAGGCTATCAACAGGAAACAGAATGCAAAAAACCGCATTCGAATTGGACTTCAACTTTTTAAGTTATAAGCAAAAGAATGATTTCAAGAAAAGCGCCCCCTAGCGGCAAAATGAGAAAGAAAATTGATTAAAATTTTACTGTTAGGTACCTAGCAAAGCAGCAAATAGTTCAATCAAGTATACTAGTCGCACAAGTCAAACTTTTTATTCTTATGTATCAGAATTTGAAGCATAAAACCTGATTTACAATTATTCCAAAAAAGGATCAAACTTTGGACTGCCGTATAATGACCAAATCAAGTCCGATCTTCAAAAACTAAACATCACTGGAAAGAGCTCTTTAAGAACTAAAACTTTTGTTCATATACTCTCAATGAAATATTTTTAGTTTTGGAGCTATTTGTGGCCGAATAAAAACACAATAATCGTAATATGACCTTGACCTTTTCAATTCTTTTTTATTTTTTGAATTGTGAGGCCCTTTCAAACATAACAATACATATCGTGTGAAAATTTCATGAAGAATGAACAGAAAATAAAGTCAGGAGCGACAAAAACATTTTTTAGTTTTGGAGCTATTTGTGGCCGAATAAAAACACAATAATCGTAATATATTTTAATTTTTCCTAAAATTTAGTGAAGTTTGACCGTTTCTAGAGGACAAACCACGCATTTCCTACATTCCCACCCCATATATTTTGTGCGTATATGTCTTGCAAATCGTATGCAGCAAACAGAATTATTCTATCTGATGTCTAACAAAAGTGGGTAGGTTTTTCGTAGACCTACCCTCATTATTCCACTTTTTCCAAGGTTCGAACATTCAACCTCTCCTAGAACATTTTTTTTCCAGTACTCGATGATAAGATATCCATTAAATTTGATTGGGCTGTCAACAAGGAATATTTTGAAAAAAACCGCATCTAAATCAGATTTCAAATTTTTGAGTTATTAGCAAAACAGTGATTACATGCATTGCGCCCCCTAGTGGCTAAATAAGAAACAAATTTGAAAAGTTTGACCATTTAGGCACATGTTCAGATAAAGATGACTCCATGCCCAAAATTTCATAGCTGTAGCTTTTCTCATCTGGCCGCTAGGCTGGACACAAAAATGGGTGGAATTGGAAAAATAATAAAAATAAAAAAAACAAAAACAAATCAACAGAAGAAAAGGTTTTCGCCCTGCAGAGGCGAAAACCTAATAAAAATAAAACAGAAGAAGAACAATAGGTTTTCGCAAGCGATGCGAAAACCTAATAAACTAGAACCGCAAGCGGTATCTCGGTTTTCGCTTTTAACCTAATCAACTTGAACACTTTATTTCAACTCAGCCACAATTTTCAATATGAAACAGAACGAAAAGGTTTTTGAAGACCTACTCTCATTTGCACAGTTTTGTTGTTGTTTTTTTGTTTGTTTTTTTGCAATGTTAGAACATTCAAACTCTTCTAGCGCAATATTTTCCCATACCCTGTCCCTTGAAATCCATCCCATTCTGTGGAGCAGTCAACAAGGACCAAAATGCTGAAAACCGCATTTCAATCAGACTTTAACATTTTGAGTTATAAGCAAAAGAGTGATTTTAAGCAAAACGTCCTCTAGCGGCAAAATTAGAAACAAAATTGCAAAAACAGCAAATAGTTCAAACAAGTATATAAGTCGCACTAGTCAAACTTTTTATTCTTATGTATCAGAATTTGAAGCATAAAACCTGATTTACAATTATTCCAAAAAAGGATCAAACTTTGGACTGCCGTATAATGACTAAATCAAGTCCGATCTTCAAAAACTAAACATTACTAGAAAGAGCTCTTTAAGAACTAAAACTTTTGCTCATATACTCTCAATGAAATATTTTTAGTTTTGGAGCTTTTTGTGGCCGAATAAAAACACAATAATCGTAATATGACCTTGACCTTTTCAATTCTTTTTTATTTTTTGAATTGTGAGGCCCTTTCAAACATAACAATACATATCGTGTGAAAATTTCATGAAGAATGAACAGAAAATAAAGTCAGGAGCGACAAAAACATGTTTTTGAAATTTTAATTTTTCCTAAAATTTAGTGAAGTTTGACCGTTTCTAGAGGACAAACCACGCATTTCCTTAATTCGCCATCCCATATATTTTGTGCGTATATGTCTTGCAAATCATTTGCAGCAAACAGAATTCTTCTATCTGATGTCTAACAAAAACGGATAGATTTTTCGTACACATACCCTCATCTGCACAGTTTTTTGCGAGGTTCGAACTTTCAATCTTCCGTTGCTAGCTCAAAAAGTTTCAGCCACTCATACCTAGAAACTATCATATTTTATTTGGCTATCAACAAGAAACATAATGCAATAAACCGCATTTGGATCAGGCTTTAACTTTTTGAGTTATAAGTAGCAGAGTGCTTTCAAGCTAAGCGCCCCCTAACGGCAAAATGAGAAACAAAATTGATTAAAATTTTACCATTAGGTACCTAGCAATGCAGCAAATAGTTCAATCAAGTACGCAAGTCGCACTAGTCGAACATTCTATTTCTTATATATCACAATTTGAAGCATAAAAACTGATTTACAATTATTCCAAAAAAAGGATCAAACTTTGGACTGCCGTAATATGACCAAATCAAGTCCGATCTTCGAAAACTAAACATCGCTGGAAAGAGCTCTTAAAGAACTAAAACTTTTGTTCATATACTCTCAATGAAATATTTTTAGTTTTGGAGCTATTTGGGGCCGAATAAAAACACAAGAATCGTAACATGACCTTGACCTTTTCATTTATTTTTTAACTTTTTAATTGTGATCCCCTTTTCGACATAACAATACATAACTTGTGAAAATATCATGAAGAATTAACAAAAAATAAAGTCAGAAGCGATAAAAAACATGTTTTTGAAACTTTAACTTTTTTTTCCTAAAATTTAGTGAAGTTTGACCATTTGCAGAGGACAAACCATACATTTCTTAAATTCGCCACCCCATATATTTTGTGCGTATATGTCTTGCAAATCATTTGCAGCAAACAGAATTCTTCTATCTGATCTTAACAAAAATGGATAGGTTTTTCGTAGACCTACCCTCATTTGCATAGTTTTTTGCAGGTTCGAACTTTCAATTTTGTACTCAAATATTTCGCTGAACTATTTTTTATTTGGCTATCAACAAGGAACAGAATGCAAAAAACCGCATTTGAATCGGACCTCAAATAAGTGAGTTATTAGCCATTAATAAATTTCATGCAAAACGCCCCCTGGCGGGAAAAGTAAGACATAAATGAAAATTTTCTCAACGTTAGGATCAAGTTCAAATACGTGATAATAACTGATTAAAATTTCAAACATGTGACTTTTTTCTATCATGGTGATATGCCGTTCACAAAAAAAGGTTAGAAAAATAATAAAAAACTAGAATCGCTATCGCGATATCATCGGTTTTCGCAAAAGCAATTTACCTCAGTTAACGAGTCGCATGATTCGAAAAACATATTTCTTCGTTCAATGGCTTGTTGAATACTGTTAACAGCGATCTTTTAAACATTTTTGTCGCAATTTTTGAGTATTACCTGTCAGCTATGTAGTCGTGATATCAATGGTTTTCACGAAAGCAATTCCATTCTGTTCACGAGTTGCATGATTCGAAGAACATTTCTCCGTTCAATGGCTTGTTGATACTGTTAGCAGTGATCTTTCAAACATTTCTGTCGCAATGTTTAAGCAGACTTTTTGCCCAAAAGAATATTGTTGAGTATTACCTGTCAGTTATGTAGTCGCGATATCATCAGTTTTCACGAAAGCAATTCCATTCAGTTCACGAGTCGCATGTTTCAAAAAACATATTTCTTCGTTCAATGGCTTGTTGAATACTGTTAACAGTGATCTTTCAAACTTTTTTGTCGCAATGTTTAAGCAGACTTTTTAACATGAAGAACACTTTTAAGTATTACCTGTGTGTTATGTAGTCGCAAACTTGAAAACCTTTTTTACGGACTTCGGGTACTGCAACGTTATATGTGTGTGTTGCTTTATGATGGCGACATACGACAATTGTACTCGATAAACAAAAATTGCAAACGACAAACAACAGTTTAAAATAACACGCGACAATGTATTATGCAACTCAACACTATTACAGACTAATGTTACATTGAATTACTATCATTTTCATGAAATATCGCTTTGATTTTTAGTGTTGTTTCAAATTGATGTCACCAAGAAACAGAATGCAAAAAAATTGCATAAAATCAGACTTCAATTATTTTATTTATAAAGAGTGATTTAAAGCCAAGCGCCCCTAGCGGCAAAACGAGAAACAAACTTGAGTAAATATTTTCTATTAGGTACCTAGCAATGCAGCAAATGGTTCAATCAAGTATACAAGTCGCACTAGTCAAACATTCTATTCCTTATATATCAAAATTTGAAGTATAAAACCTGATTTACAATTGTTCTAAAGAGGATCAAAATTTGGGCTGCCGTAAAATGACGAAATCAAGTTCATTCTTTAAAAACTAAACATCACTGGACAGAGCTCTTCAAGAACTAAAACTTTTGTTCATACACTTTCAATAAAATATTTTTTGTTTTTGAGCTATTTTGAGCCGAATAAAAACACAGTAATCGTAATATGACCTTGACCTTTGCAATTTCATTTTAACTTCTTAATTGTGGGGTCATTTCAAACATAACAATACATAACTTGTGAAAATATCATGAAGAATGAACTAAAAATAAAGTCAGGAGCGACAAAAACCATGTTTTTGAAATTTTGATTATTCCTAAAATTTAGTGAAGTTTGACATTTTCTAGAGGACAAACAATGCATTTATTAAGTTCGCCACCCCATATATTTTGTTCGTATATGTCTTGTAAATAATTTGCAGCAAACAGAATTCTTCTATCTGATCTCTAACAAAAATGGATAGGTTTTTCGTAGACCTACCCTCATCTGCACAGTTTTTTGCGAGGTTCGAACTTTCAACCTTCCTTTAGTAGCTCAAAAAGTTTTAGCCACTCATACCTGGAAACTATCATATTTTATTAGAGTATCAACAAGGAACACAATGCAACAAACCGCATTTGGATCAGACTTCAACTTTTTGAGTTATAAGCAGAAGAGTGTTTTTAAGCTAAGCGCCCCCTAGCGGCAAAATGAGAAACAAAATTGATTAAAATTTTACCATTAGGTACCTAGCAATGCAGCAAATAGTTCAATCAAGTACGCAAGTCGCACTAGTCGAACATTCTATTTCTTATATATCACAATTTGAAGCATAAAAACTGATTTACAATTATTCTAAAAAAGGATCAAACTTTGGACTGCCGTAAAATGACCAAATCAAGTCCGATCTTCAAAAACTAAACATCACTGGAAAGAGCTCTTGAATAACTAAAACTTTTGTTCATATACTCTCAAAGAAATATTTTTAGTTTTGGAGCTATTTGGGGCCGAATAAAAACACAATAATCGTAATATGACCTTGACCTTTTCATTTATTTTTTAACTTTTTAATTGTGATCCCCTTTCAGACATAACAATACATAACTTGTGAAAATATCATGAAGAATTAACAAAAAATAAAGTCAGAAGCGATAAAAAACATGTTTTTGAACCTTTAACTTTTTCTAAAATTTAGTGAAGTTTGACCGTTTCCAGAGGACAAACCATACATTTCTTAAATTCGCCACCCCATATATTTTGTGCGTATATGTCTTGCAAATCATTTGCAGCAAACAGAATTCATCTATCTGATCTCTAACAAAAATGGATAGGTTTTTCGTAGACCTACCCTCATTTGCACAGTTTTTTGCGAGGTTCGAACTTTCAACCTTCTGTAGCTCAAATACTTTCAGCGACACGTACCCTCGAAACCTATCATATTTTATTTGGCTATCAACAAGGAACAGAATGCAAAAAACCGCATTTGAATCGGACCTCAAATAAGTGAGTTATTAGCCATTAATAAATTTCATGCAAAACGCCCCCTGGCGGGAAAAGTAAGACAAAAATGAAAATTTTCTCAACGTAAGGATTAAGTTCATATAAGTAGAAAAAACTGGTAGAAATTTCATAATTGTGCCTTTTTTCTATCATGGCGATATGCCGTTCACAAAAACCGGCGGAAAAATAATAATAATAGGTTTTCGCAAGCGATGCGAAAACCTAACTAGAATCGCAATCGCGATATCATCGGTTTTCGCAAAAGCAATTCCATTAAGTTCACGAGTCGCATGATTTGAAAAATATTTCTTCGTTCAATGGCTTGTTTATAATGTTAACGGCGATCTTTCAAACACTTTTGTCGCAATGTTTAAGCAGACTTTTTACCCAAGAGAGTATTGTTGAGTATTACCTGTCAGTTATGAAATCGCGATATCATCGGTTTTCATGAAAGCAATTCCATTCAGTTCACGAGTCGCATGATTCGAAAAACATATTTCTTCGTTCAATGGCTTGTTGAATACTGTTAACAGTGATCATTCAAACATTTTTGTCGCAATGTATAATCAGACTTTTTACCAAGAAGAATACTTTTGAGTATTACCTGTCTGTTATGTAGTCGTAAACTTGAAAACATTTTTTGGAGACAAATGACAATTGATTCGATAAACAACAATTGCAAACGACAAACAACAGTTTAAAATAACACGCGACAATGCAATATGCCAGTCAACACTATTACGAACAACTGTTGCATTGAATTACTATCATTTTTATGAAATATCGCATTATCTTTTTTGTGTCATTTCAAATTGATGTCACCGAAGAACAGAATGCAAAAAAAAATCGCATAAAAATCAGACTTCATTTTTTTTTAATTATTAATAGTGATTTCAAGCTAATCGCCCCCATTCGGGAAAATGAGAACCAAAACTGATTGAAATTTTACTATTAGGTACCTAGCAATGCAGCAAATGGTTCAATCAAGTATACAAGTCGCAGTATTCAAACATTCTATTCCTTATATATCACAATTTGAAGCATAAAAACTGATTAACAATTGTTCTAAAGAGGATCAAAACTTGGACTGCCGTAAAATGACCAAATCAAGTCCGATCTAAAAAAAGGAAATTACTATATCTGACTTGCAAAATTACTTGATTTTTAGATTTGGAGCTATATTACGTCGATAAAAATAATAATAATTGGTATATGACCTTGACCTTTGCATATTATACTTGATTTTTTTCTATGATTTTATTTGCTTTATAAAAATGCATAAACAGTGAAATAATGATGAAGTTTGAACAAAAAAAAAAATCAGGAGCAGCAAAAAAGGGGAAACATATGGATATACAATTGTTTGATAAGAGGATCAAATTTTGGACTGTGGTCATTTGATCAAATGAAGTCCGATCTTCAAAAACTGAACATTAATGGAAAGATTTCTTCACAGACTAAAACTTTTGTTCATATACTTTCTATAAAATATTTTTAGATTTGGAGATATTTTATGCCGATCAAAATAATAATAATTAGTATATGACCTTGACCTTTGCATATTATGCTTGATTTTTTTCTATGAATTTATTTGTTTTATAAAAATCAAAATAGTGAAATAATATGAAGATTTATACAAATGTTTGATAAGAGGATCAAACTTTGGACTGTGGTCATTTGATCAAATGAAGTCCGATCTTCAAAACCTAAACACCAATGGAAAGATTTCTTCACAGACTAAAACTTCTGTTCATATACTTTCTATAAAATATTTTTAGATTTGGAGCTATTTTATGCCGATAAATATAATAATAATTGGTATATAACCTTGACCTTTGCATATTATGGGTGATTTTTTTTCGATGCTTTTATTTGTTTTATAAAAATGCATTAACAGTGAAAAAATGATGAAGATTGAATAAAAAATAAAGTCAGGAGCTGCAAATAACCTTAAAAGTCATGCTTTTAAAATGTTGATTTTTCGAAAATATTGGTTATATTTGTCCGCGTACTGTGGACAAACCATGCATTTCTTAAAATCGCCACACCATATATTTTGTGCGTATATGTCTTGCGAATCATATGCAACAAACAAAATTCTCCTATCTCATCTCTGAATAAAATGGGGACTTTTTTCGTAGACCTACCTTTATTTCATCGTTTTTTTCGAGATTCGAACTTTCAACCTCCTGTAGCACGAAAGTTTTATATACGCAAATAATTGAAACGTATCATATTTTATTAAGTTTCTGACAAGGAACACAATGCAAAAAACCGCATTTGAATCGGACCTCAAATAACAGAGTTATTAGCCCTTAGTCATTTTTACAAAACGCCATCTAGCGGCAAAACTAAGACAAAAATGAAAATTTTCTCAACGTTAGGATCAAATTCAGATCTTAGGACAAAAGTGGTAAAAAAATCAAAAATGTGACTTTTTTCTATCATGGTGATATGCCGTTCACAAAAAAAGGTTAGAAAAATAATAATAAAAAAAAAAAATAAAAACTAGAATCGCAATCGCGATATCATCGGTTTTCGCAAAAGCAATTCCATTAAGTTCACGAGTCGCATGATTCGAAAAACATTTCTTCGTTCAATGGCTTGTTTATAATGTTAACAGCGATCTTTCAAACACTTTTGTCGCAATGTTTAAGAAGACTTTTTACCCAAAAGAAGATTGTTGAGTATTACCTGTCAGTTATGAAATCGCAATATCATCAGTTTTCATGAAAGCAATTCCATTCAGTTCATGAGTCGCATGATTCGAAAAACATATTTCTTCGTTCAATGGCTTGTTGAATACTGTTAACAGTGATCATTCAAACATTTTTGTCGCAATGTATAATCAGACTTTTTACCAAGAAGAATACTTTTGAGTATTACCTGTCTGTTGTGTAGTTGTAAACTTGAAAACATTTTTTACGGACTTCGGGTACTGCAATGTTATATGTGTGTTTTGCTTTATGATGGAGACAAATGACAATTGTATTCGATAAACAACAATTGCAAACGACAAACAACAGTATAAAATGACACACGACAATGCAATATGCCAGTCAACACTATTACGAACAACTGTTGAATTGAATTACTATCATTTTTATTAAATATCGCATTATCTTTTTTGTGTCATTTCAAATTGATGTCACCGAAGAACAGAATGCAAAAGAAATCGTATAAAAATCAGACTTCATTTTTTTTTAAATTATTAATAGTGATTTCAAGCTAATCGCCCCAAGCGGCAAAATGAGAACCAAAACTGATTAAAATTTTACTATTAGGTACCTAGCAATGCAGCAAATGGTTCAATCAAGTATACAAGTCGCACTAGTCAAACATTCTATCCCTTATATATCACAATTTGAAGCATAAAAACTGATTTACAATTATTCTAAAGAGGATCAAAACTTGGACTGCCGTAAAATGACCAAATCAAGTCCGATCTTTAAAAACTAAACACAAATGGAAAGGGCTATTCAAGAACTAAAACTTTTGTTCATATACTTTCAATGAAATATTTTTTGTTTTGGAGCTATTTGGAGCCGAAAAAAAAGATAATAATAATTGGTATATGACCTTGACCTTTGCATATTATGCTTGATTTTTTTCTATGATTTTATTTGTTTTATAAAAATGCATAAACAGTAAAATAATGATGAAGATTGAACAAAAAATAAAGTCAGGAGCAGCAAAAAAGAGGAAACATATGGATATACAATTGTTTGATAAGAGGATCAAAGTTTGGACTGTGGTCATTTGATCAAATGAAGTCCGATCTTCAAAAACTAAACACCAATGGAAAGACCTCTTCACAGACTAAAACTTTTGTTCATATACTTTCTATAAAATATTTTTAGATTTGGAGCTATTTTATGCCGATATAACTAATAATTATTGGATATTACCTTGACCTTTGCATATTATGCTTGATTTTTTTTCTATGATTTTATTTGTTTTATAAAAATGCATAAACAGTGAAATAATGATGAATATTGAACAAAAATTAAAGTCAGGAGCTGCAAATAACCGCAAAAGTCATGCTTTTAAAATGTTGATTTTTCGAAAATATTGGTTAAGTTTGACCGCATACTGTGGACAAACCATACATTTGTCAAAATCGCCACACCATATATTTTGTGCGTATATGTCTTGCAAATCATATGCCACGAGCAAAATTGTCCTATCTCATCTCTGAAAAAAATGGGGACTTTTTTCGTAGACCTACCTTTATTTCACAGTTTTTTTCGAGATTTGAACTTTCAACCTCCTGTAGCACGAAAGTTTTATATACGCAAATAATTGAAACGTATCATATTTTATTAAGTTTCTGACAAGGAACACAATGCAAAAAACCGCATTTGAATCGGACCTCAAATAACAGAGTAATTAGCCCTTAGTCATTTTTACAAAACGCCACCTAGCGGCAAAACTAAGACAAAAATGAAAATTTTCTCAACGTTAGGATCAAATTCAGATCTTAGGACAAAAGTGGTAAAAAAATCAGAAATGTGAATTTTTTCTATCATGGTGATATGCCGTTCACAAAAAAAGGTTAGAAAAATAATAATAACTAGAATCGCAATTAGAATTGCGATATCATCGGTTTTCGCAATTCAATCTCATTCTTTTCAAACATTGCAATTCACGAATTGTATTAAAAAAAAAGGAATATGTGATTTATTCAAAGATATAAGCTTTAATCGGACTTCGGTACAAAATTTGTTACAAAGTTTGAAGATGATTGCAAAAGAAATGTTTTTCATATACCCACACAAGTCTGCAAAGTCTATGCAAGGTTCGAACATTTAACCTTCTATAGCCAGTAGAAAAAATCAGGTTTTTGGTCCTCAGATTTATCAAATTTATCAGGCTTTCAACAAGAATATCAACTTTCTTAGTTATAACAACAAGAGTGGTCAGAAGACAACATAGCTTGCCGTAACAACACTTTTTGTCTAAGATTTAAGTTTTTGAAAAGTAGGTCAAACTCAAAGGTCAAGGTCACAAGCCAAAGTCATAGTTCCAAATGATAGATCTTGAATTGGGCTATCTACATGTAAAATATCTAAGCTCTATCTCTTAGAATATAAAAAATATAAGCCAGGTTAAAGGTTTGTTCACGGACGACAACGACGAAAATGACACCGGGGGTTTGACATTAGCTCTCCGGACTTTCTTCCCAGATATCAAGCAAGGTGCCCCTTAGCGGAATATGATAAACAAAATTTATTTACATATTGCAATTTAGGTCTTAGAAATGCAGTAAATTAAGATGGCTGATATCTGCCATTTCTTATTTTCGTGTACTAGCCCTTAAAGGTGAAAGGGGAAATAACGCAATCATGTGTCTTTATGTCTTGGCCCAAAAAAGGCGAAAGAAAGAAAACGTGCCATATTGTTGTTATTTCGACTTTGGACAAAGACACGAAATCACAAAATATGCCACCTGAAATAAACTTTTGAGGTAACATATTGATTTAAGATTTTTTGATAAAGGATCAGACTTTGGACTGTTGTAATTTGATCTAATGAAGTCCGATCTTTAAAAACTAAACACCAATGGAAAGATCTCTTCACAACTAAAACTTTTGTTCATATACTTTCTATAAAACATTTTTAGGTTTAAAAGCTATTTTGTGCCGATAAAAATAACAATAATCGGTATTATGACCTTGACCTTTGCATATTTTCATCGTTATTTACTATGAGTTTATTTGTATTATTTAAATGCATAAACAGTGAAAAAATGATAAGAGTGAACAAAAAAAAGTCAGTGCTGCAAAAAAGAGGAAACATTCGGCTTTACAATTGTTTGATAAAAGGATTAAACTTTTTACTGTGAAAATTTGATCAAATGAAGTCCGATCTTCAAAAACTAAACACCAATGGAAAGATCTCTTCACAAACTAAAACTTTTTTTTCATATACTTTTTTTAAAATATTTTTAGATTTGGAGCTATTTTGTGCCAATAAAATAACAATATTTGGTATATGACCTTGACCTTTGCATATTATGCTTGATTTTTTTCTATGATTTTATTTGTTTTATAAAAATGCATAAACAGTGAAAAAATGATGAAGATTGAACAAAAAATAAAGTCAGGAGCAGCAAAAAAGAAGGAAACATATGGATATACAATTGTTTGATAAGAGGATCAAACTTTGGACTGTGGTCATTTGATCAAATGAAGTCCGATCATCAAAAACTAAACACCAATGGGAAGATCTCTTCACAGACTAAAAATTTTGTTCATATACTTTCTATAAAATATTTTTAGATTTGGAGCTATTTTATGCCGAATTAAATAATATAATTGGTATATGACCTTGACCTTTGCATTTTTATGCTTGATTTTCTTCCTATGACTTTATTTGTTTTATTAAAATGGATAAACAGTGAAATAATGATGAAGATTGAACAAAAAGTAAAGTCAGGAGCAGCAAAAAGAGGAAACATATGGATATACAAATGTTGATAAGGGGAAATCAAAATTTGGACTGTGGTCATTTGATCAAATGAAGTCCGATCTTCAAAAACTAAACACCAATGGAAAGATCTCTTCATAGACTAAAACTTTTGTTCATATACTTTCTATAAAATATTTTTAGATTTGGAGCTATTTTGTGCCGATAGAAATAATAATAATTGGTATATGACCTTGACCTTTACATATTATGCTTGATTTTTTACTTTGATTTTATTTGTTTTATAAAAATGCATAAACAGTGAAATAACGATGAAGATTGAACAAAAAATAAAGTCAGGAACAGCAAAAAAGTGGAAACATATGGATATACAATTGTTTGATAAGAGGATCAAACTTTGACTGTAGTCATTTGATCAAATGAAGTCCGATCTTCAAAAACTAATCATTAATGGAAAGATCTCTTCACAGACTAAAACTTTTGTTCATATACTTTCTATTAAATATTTTTAGATTTGGAGCTATTTTATGCCGATATAAATAATAATAATTGGTATATGACCTTGACCTTTGCATATTATAGGTGATTTTTTTTCTATGATTTTATTTGTTTTATAAAATGCATTAACAGTGAAAAAATGATGAAGATTGAATAAAAAATAAAATCAGGAGCTGCAAAAAACCCTTTAAAGTCATGCTTTTAAAATTTTGATTTTTCGAAAATATTGGTTATGTTTGACCGCGAACTGTGTACAAATCATGCATTTCTCAAAATTGCCACACCATATATTTTGTGCGTATATGTCTTGCAAATCATATGCAACAAACAAAATTCCCCTCTCTCATCTCTGAATAAAATGGGGACTTTTTTCGTAGACCTACCCTCATTTCAACCGTTTTTTTCGAGATTCGAACATTCAACCTCCTGTAGCACGAAAGTTTTATATACGCAATTTTTTTTTAACTATCATATTTTATTAAGTTTCTAACAAGGAACACAATGCAAAAAACCGCATTTGAATCGGACCTCAAATAATAGAGTTATTAGCCCTTAGTAACTTTACAAAACGCCCCCTAGCGGCAAAACTAAGACAAAAATGAAAATTTTCTCAACGTTAGGATCAAATTCAGATCATAGGACAAAAGTGGTAAAAAAATCAGAATGTGACTTTTTTCTATCATGGTGATAGCCGTTCACAAAAAAAGGTTAGAAAAATAATAATAAAAAAAAAAAAAAAAAAAACAGAAGAAGAACAATAGTTTTTCGCAAGCGATGCGAAAACCTAAAAATAAAACAGAAGAAGAACAATAGGTTTTCGCAAGCGATGCGAAAAACCTAACTAGAAGCGCAAGCGGAATCTCGGTTTTCGCTTTCAACCTAATCAATTTGAACACTTTATTTCGACTCAGCCACAATTTCCAATAATGACTAAAACTTTTGTTCATATACTTTCTATAAAATATTTTTAGATTTGGAGCTATTTTATTTCGATATAAATAATACTAATTGGTATATGACCTTGACCTTTGTATATTATGCTTGATTTTTTTTCTATGATTTTATTTGTTTTATAAAACTGCATAAACAGTGAAATAATGATGAAGATTGAACAAAAAATATAGTCAGGAGCAGCAAAAAGAGGAAACATGTGGATATTCAATTGTTTTATAAGAGGATCAAAATTTGGACAGTGGTCATTTGATCAAATGAAGTCCGATCTTCAAAAGCTAAACACCAATGAAAGATCTCTTCACAAACTAAAACTTTTGTTCATATAAATTTTCTATAAAATATTTTTAGATTTCGAGCTATTTTTATGCCGATATAAATAATTTCTAATTGGTATATGACCTTGACCTTTGCATATTAATGCTTGATCTTTTTTCTATGATTTTATTTGTTTTATAAAAATGCATAAAACAGTGAAATAATGATGAAGATTGAACAAAAAATAAAGTCAGGAGAAGCAAAAAGACGAAACAAATGGATATTCAATTGTTTGATAAAGGATCAAATTTTGGACTGTGGTCATTTGATCAAATGAAGTCCGATCTTCAAAACCTAAACACCAAGGAAAGAACTCTTCACAGACTAAAACTTTTTTCATATACTTTCTATAAAAAAATTTTTAGATTTGGAGCTATTTTATGCCGATATAAA
>CM037778.1:18575446-18625446 GCA_021229015.1 Solen grandis | reverse complement strand
TTTTTGTTTTTTAGTTATACCTTCTGATGATTTTAATTTTCCGAACCATGTAGAGAGTTATCATTGTTAAAAACGAAAATCAAACCCTTTTGCAAATTGGTTTTTAAATTATTTTTAAAAAGTTTCATTGGTGAAATTTAATTTTTTTTTTATCTTTAATTTCTTTTATTTTTAAATTTTCAAAGAAAGGGGAATTTATTTACCCATCCATGTTGATAAGCTTTCATTCCCTTTGGGAGTTAGTTGATTTGGAACCCCTTCTTTTGTTATTTTATTTTTGTTTTTAGGATTAATTAAAATATTTGTGTTTTCTATCCGGATCTTCTTTTTAACTTAGAATCCTTTCTTTCTAGCGGAACATTTATTTTATTTTTCCAAAGGTATAGTTTTTTTTTTGTTATTTTCCTAGTCTAAGTATTCTATCTATAAATAACCCCATCTTCCACAAAAATCTATTTCTAATTATTCTAGTAATTCAACATCAGAACCTTTCAAATTCAAACAATATTCTTTAACGTAAGAAGTTTTTTTGTCGTAGATTTAATACTTTTTTAATCTTAAAAGGGTAAGTTCATTTCAAGTTTTTCCCTGCCAGTTTGATAAAAAGGCTATGTTTTTCAAAATAATTTCAAAATCTAAGGAATACAAAATCTTTTCCTTTTAAGCTTTTCATGTTTCCCCTTTTTGTTTATTGGGGAAGCTTTACCAGATCCAATCATGTTTTAACATTTTTTTTTACCATTCCTTGGTTCCTTTTTTTCAAGTTCTGGGGGGGACTTCCTAAATCGATTAAAAAGAAATATATCATAATAAATTGCATTACTTCTTTCCAGATATTTTTATTGTTGTTTTTTTTTATTGTTTTCCTATGTTTGGTATATTTTTTGCTTTGATCATTTACTTTTTATTTCAATTTCAAATGTAATTTGTTGTTCAGGAACAAATTTAAAACATTACCCTTTGATTTGGAAATCTTACTAAAAATTGTTGATTTTGATCAAAGTTGAAGGATTATTGCTTTTTTAAACACTTTGCGAATACCCAATACCTCTAGGTTCTTTATTTTCTGTATGGGTTTAGTTTTTCCCCGAAAAGTGCCATTTTTTAGGGGAAAATTTTTTAAGGTTTAATTTTTCCAGTGTTATCCCAGCCGTTCCCCCACCCGGATAAAACCCGGGAAATTTAAAAGGGGAAAAAGGGGAAGGAATGTTTTTGAAAACCCTGTTTTTTGATGAAGTTGTTTATGATGATTTTGATGAGGGAAAATCATTTTTAGATGAAAATGATAAAAAAAGTAAAAATTTGTGTACGCAAGCTGTTCCCATACTTTATTGATAATGTTTATAAAAATGTTGATACAGGAAAAAAAACCCCTGAATATTTATTGAAACATATGACGAACTTGTTTTTTGAAAGAAAACCAAAAACCCTTAGGGGGGGGGAAAAATTTTTTCCCTTTAAATAAAAAAGGAAAAAATTCAACAAAACCTGTGTTATAGGGTTTTAGATGGTAATAAAGAAACCTATTTTCATTTACGAAACAAAAAAAGTTTCAAATTGAAACTTTAAAAATTTTTTATTCACTTGACCCTTCAGAAGAAATATCGTATTGATTTTGTTCGAAGGGTTTTGGGAGTAGAGGTTTTAAATCTTATTTTAAAAGGGGTTGTCGGGTTAGAAAAGAGTTTCCCCTTTTTTAATTAAAAAAACGAGTTTAAAAATTAATAATATGAAAATAACATTAATATAAGAAATGTTTTGGATTTACCTAGAGCAGCTGAAACTGTGCAAATGCTGCTGAAACGGTAATGGAAACATCTTTTTCTGATAAAACTATGGTAAAAAGGTTTATACGGGTTTGTAGTTTAAGGAACAAACATTTACAACTAAAAGAGTTTTGTTGGAGCCCTTTTAAAAGCAATAAATACTGTAAAAGAAGGGGCCCCTTGAAAAATTTTGGGGGAATTTCTGAAACAAAAAAAAATTTTTGCTTATGAAAAAAAAAAATTTAAAAGGGATTTTAAGGAAAAATTTGATAAATTTCCTTTTTGGGGAATTACTAAAATTTTTTTAAAGATTTTGAGAAGAGAAAAAGGGGAAGTATAGAATTTAATTGTTCCCTTTTAGGATAAATTAAGAACTCAAAAAAATTGGGTTTAAAAGGGGGCCAATTTTTTTTAATTTTTAAAGGGTTTTTTTTAAATTTTTTTTAGGTTTTAAACACTTTTGGGGGGGGGGCCGGGGGAAGGGGGGGGGGAATTTTTTAAAAACTTTTTTTTTTTTTTAGGGAAAACGGGGTTTTTTAAATTTTTTTGGGGATTTTAAGGGGCTTTTGGAAAAGGGGGGGGATTTTGGGGGGTTTTTTTGGGGGACAACTTTTAAAATTCCCGGGTTTTTTGGTTTTTTGGGGAAATTGTATTACCTTTTATGGGGTAAGGGGGGGTTTTTTTAAAAGAAAAAGGGAAAAAAAAATTAAAAAAATTAAATCAAATATTTGGCCCTAACCCCCCCCTTTTAGGGGGGGGCCAAAACTTTCCCGGGGGGGAAAGGGGGGGGGGGGGAAAGGCCCTTGGGGGCAGCTCCCCTTTTATACCCCGGACTTTTTTTTTTTTTTTGGAAGCTTTTTGTTTTTCTTTTTTTTTTTTTAAAAAAAAAGGATAATTCCTTAAATGGTTTTAAAAAAAATTTATGGGAAAATTTTTAAAAAAATTTTTTAAGTTTTAAAAATTTTAAATTAATAAAGGGTTTTAACAAAAGTTCGTTGGGGTTTTTTTACCCCGGGGTTTTTTCCGTTTGGGAAAACTTACTCGTAAATAAATAAAGCTAAAAGACCTATTGAAAATATTTTACTTTTTTAAAATTTCCCTTGTTTTATCTTTTTCATGTTCATTTGTTTTAATTATTTTCATTTGGTTTTATTGGTTTACTAGGTTTTATTGGTTTACTTTTTTTGGGTTAAAGTTTTTTTTGTTGGGTACCAGGGTTAAAAACATTTTTTTTTTTTATGTAGGCAGCCGGATTTCATCCGTGGGACGGTTGACTATTTATTTCATTATTTATTCCAAGTGTTTAAAATTTTTTCTTCTTCTGTTCTAAAATTTTTCTTTTTTTAATCTTGTTTTGTTCCAATTTCTTTTTTCCAAATATCATAGGGACATATATAACCCTTTCCAAAAAACAAAATTTAAACTTTTTTTTGGCTTTATTTTAATAAAACTTTCAAAATTTTTATTTGATTTGGTTATAAATTTGGACTTTTTTTAAAACATCTTCAATGTTAGAAAAAATTTTTTTTGAGCATCAAATGCCTTTTCCTTTTCCCTTTAAAATATCTTTTTTTATTTTGAGATTGTGCCCCCAAGAATAGCCCAAAATATGTTCTTATGATCATTAATTCTTTAACCCCTGTTTGTGTAAAACCTTTTGACTAAATAAAGAAAAAAAGTTTTTCCCATTTTTTTAAAAAAATTTCATTGGTTGTTTGTTTAATCACTAAAAATGTTTTTTGTTTTAAGACTTCCCTTTTAAACGGGAAAAAACCCCCCCAGGTCCAAAAATAAATTTTTATAGTCTAAAAAAGAAAAATCAAAAACTTAAAGAAAATTTTTTTTTTAAAAAAATTTTTTTTCCCAAAACCCATTTGAATTTTTGAAATTTACATAACCAAGACCCCACCATCTTCTTTATCCCCCAAAATCTTTTATTGGGATCAAACATTAACTCACTAAAAATTTTTTAAATAAGCTTCTTTGTTTTAATTATTTTTTTAAAAGCTTTCCAAACTTTTATCTTTTTTAAGGGGAAATTAGATATTTTTTTTAAATATTTCTTGTTTGATGTAAATATGGAAAAAAAGGGAATAAAAAACCCCTTTTTAACCCTCCCGCATTTTTATGTTTTTTTAGGGTTAAAACCCCAAAAACCTGTTTTTAAACACCAAATGGGAAAATTTTTAATTTTGATTCTCCCAAAATTAAACCCAAATCATTTTCCCCAACCTTTTTTACTATTTCTTTGTTTGAAACTTTAGGTTAAAAATTTTTTTTAAATTATATTGGGGAAAAATTTGCTTTAAAAACTTTTGTGCGAGCGGGTCCCCTTGCAGCCTTTCCCGTTGTGCTCCCACCCGGCTTGTCCGTAGCAGTTCCGTTTCCATCGATGAAATTATTATTTTTTTTTTTATAATTTTAAAGTGTTTTTTTTTTAAACACTCCTCCATGTAAATTTTAATTTTAACACCCTCATTATATTTAAAGCTTCGGGGAAATCTTTTTTTATCGGAAAAAAAATGTACCATAAAATTTTCCAAAATATTGTTTAAACCTATAAACTTCCCAAAATATATAGAAAATTAAACTTGGGTTAAAAAAATTAAAATAAAAAGTTTTAATTATCCCTATGGGATGGTAAAATATGAAAATATTCAAATAAGGGGGTTTTTTTAAAAATTTTCTCCACTCAAACTTTTAAAAAAAAAAGGAGATGAAAGGGGTAATTTAGAATCAGTAATGAATCTTTTAAAAAAATCAATAAAATTTTGGCATAAAGAAAATTTAAAACTAACAGAGGATGGGGAAAATTTAAAAAGAGAATAAGAGAGGAAAAAAAAAAGACTTAGAAAGCAGAAAGAGAATTTTAGAATTTAGTAATGAAAATTAGAAAGAGAAAAAATAGAAAAAGTTTGAAGATATAGGAAAAAATGGAAAGGGGGGGATTGGAAAGAAAATTGAGAAAGAGAAAGAGAAATTAAAAAAAGAGAAAAAGTATGAAAAATAAAAGGAAGAGTTAAAGAATTGAAGAGATTTAAAGAGAAAGTATAGAGAAATATTAGAAGAGTTTTAAAGAGAAAGAGAATAGAAAGAGAAAGAAAAGAAAGAGAAAAAGAAATATTAGAAGAGTTTGAAAAAGGGAAAAAGAAAAGGAAAGAATAGAAAGAAAAGTTTTGAAAGAGAAAGAATTTTTAAAAAGAAAGAATAGAAAGAAAAAAAAGAAAGAATAGAAAAAGAGAAAATAAAAGCTAATTTTTATTAGTAATTATAAACAATTATATATTCACCTTTAACAAAAAAATTTGTACTTATAATTTTCTAATGGGCCCCCTAGTAAAATTTTAGGGTTATTCCCGTTTATAGTAATTAAAATTTTGGGGATTTTGTTAATATTATTTTTGATAATTCAGAGTTTTAAAAAATTACCCATTTGGAAATATTTTGAATTAAATATAAAATGTTTGTGTGAATGGGGGAAAAAAATTTAAAAAATCAAGGAATTTCCCCAAAGGGGTTGTGGGTTTTAAAATCTTTTTGGGTACTCGGAACTTTGTTCCATAAATTATATAAAATTTTTTTTTTATTTAATAAAAAAGAATCATATTTAAATTTTTAATATTAATAAACCCCATAAAAATTTCAACAATTTTTATGTTAAAACATGGAGTTTAAAAAAATTAGAAGAAAAAAATTTTAATTATACTATGGGTTTTATTAAATTTTAATTTTTACAATGGAAATTTATACTAAAACTTCTAAATCCCCCCCACCAAAAAATTTAATTTTAGTGGTTTTTATAAAATTTTAACAAATAGTTAGTATTTAAAAAAATTTTACAAAAGAATAAAATTTAATGTTGATGAAAAAAATGGTATTGCTTGTTTTTAAAAAGCAGAAGAATACCCCAAAAAATAAGTTCGTTAGGGGAAAATAACCTATGGAAAAATAATAACCCAAGAATTAAAAAAAATGTTTGGAATTTTTAAAAAGGGGTCATTTTTTGGAAAATTCACCCCTTTTTTAACCTCCCATGCCATGGTGAACAATCAAAGATTTAGTTCCTTATAAAGAAAAATTTTTTGTTCCTTTTTGAAAAAAATAAAAAGGTTTTTATAATTTTTTTTAAAGGTGCACCCGTAAATTTCCCCCCTTTGGGGGTTTTTCCTGTTGAGGTAATCAATTTTTGGGGATATTGTTAATATTAAAAATTTAGTAATCCCGGTATAAAAAATTAAATATGGGGGAAAAATTTTGAATTAAAAAAATAAGTGTTCGTGATGAAAAAGGACAAAAAAAAGAAAAATCTGGATTTTAACCCAAAGGTTGTGTTTTTGAGATTTATAAAAGGGGGGGGGGTTCCCTAAAATTTTAAAAAAAATTTTTTTAAAAAAAAAAAAAAAAAAAAAATAAAAAAAAACCCAAAAAAAAAAATTTTAAATTTTTAAAAAAAAAAAAAAACAAAAAGGGGAAAAAAAAAACCAAATAAAAAAAAAAATTAAAAAAAAAAAATAAATAAATAACTTTAAAAAAATTAAAAAAAAAAAAAAAAAAAAAAAATTAAATTTTTTTAAAAAAAACAAAAAAAAAACTAAAAAAAAAAAAAAATTTTAAAAAAAAAAAAAAAATTTTAAAAATTTTTTTTAAAATAAAAAAAAAAAAAAAAAAATTAATATTTAAAATATTTCCCCCAAAAAAGGGAACAAAATTTAACTAAAACAAAACCCGAACCAAAAAAAAAAAAAATTTTAAAAAATTCAAAAAAAAAAAAAAAACCAAAAAAAAAAAAAATTAAAAAAAAAAAAAACTGGGTGGAAACTTTTTTTTTTAATTAATTATTATTTTTTTTAAGTTTTTTATTCCTTTAAAAATTTTAACTTTTTTAATTGGGTTTTTAAAAATTTACTAAATTTAGTAAAAAAAAATTTATTATTAAAAATTTTAATTAAAAAATTTAAAAAATTTAAAAGTTTTAATTAAAAATTTAAAAATTTTAAAATTTTTAAATTTAGAAAAATTATAAACTTTAAAAAATTAAAAAAAATTGGGTTAAAAAAAATTAGAAGGGGAAACCAAAAAAATTAAAAAAAAGTGGGTGGGAAAAAAAAATTCTTTATATTAAAAATAAGGTTGGTTTTTCCAAATTTGGGGAAAAGGGTTTTGAAAAAAAATTTTTTTTTTTTTGGTTTTTTTTTTAATTTAAGGGTTTTTTATTTTTCTTTTTGGGGATTTTTTGATTTTTTTTAAAAGGAAAGTGGTGGTTTTGGGGCGAAAAACCCCCGGGTTGGGGATTTAGAGCGTTTTAATTTTGGGTGGGAATTTTTACCCTTTTACAAAACAAACACCAACCCCAAAACATGAAAAAAAAATTTTTGAACGCCCCTTTTTTAAAATTGGGGGTGGAAGTGTTTTAAATTTTTTTAAAGTCTGGTTGTTAAACCCCGAAAATTTTAAATGTGGGGGTTTTTTAATTTTTTTTTAAAAAAATTTTTTTAAAAAGAACAACCCAACCGGGCCCCAAAAAATTTTTTACCCCGGGGTTTTTAAAAAAAATACAAAAATTTAAAAACCGGGGAATAAAAAGGCGGAAGAAATTTTTATATTTTTGAGAAGCTGTTTTGGAAGTAAAATTTTTTATTGGAACCGAAAAATGTTCAAAAAAATTCCCCAAGATTGAAGAAAACATTAAATTAATGGGAAATTTTTCGTAAAGCTTTTTTAAAAATTAAAAGGGGAATAAATTTAAACAGAATTTCCCAACAAGGGGGTTTTAAGTTATGGGGGTTTTAATTTTAAAAAATTTTGGGGTTTATTTTCCCCTTAATTTTACCTTCCGGGTTTTGAAATTGTTTTTCTCCTTGGGAAAATTTAAGGGGGTTTACCTTCTTAAAAATTTGGGTTTAAAAAAAATTTTGAATTTAAATTTAAAAAATAAAAAATTTATAAATATTTTTAAAAAAAGTAAAAATAAATTAAAATAGGGGGAAAAAAAAAAATTTTTCTCTAAAGTTTAAACCCCCAATTTGGAAAAGAATATTTTTTGAAAAAAAATTTTAAAAATTATATTTGAATGTTTAATACACAACACACACCCACACACACACACACACATGCCAAAAATCAAAGCATGTAGTACTTGTTAGGTGATAGCTTCAAAAGATGAAATGTGGACTTTTCTGTGTGAACTTGCCCTGTTCCGTATGAATTTGTCCTAACTGTCCAATGTGAAATTGTTCCGCTTGCGAAGTGCCAGGCGAAGATTCTTAACTGTGAGGCAGATTTTCTTACCGGAGTTTTTTTTTACCTGGTACTGCTCCGCTTAGCGAAAAACGACACATTTATGTGTCTGTCGCTTAGCAGGCGAAATCTCGCCAGAAAAAAAGTTTCGGCTTCTCATCTGGCATTGCGGCGAATTAATTTAAAACAATCAATCCACAAATTAAATATAGCGGAAGTAAACAGGCGGCTTAATTGAACTTTACTGATAATTTGGTGAGACGCTTGTCTCATGCGACCATGTCAAAAATCTCATGGATTATGTTACACCAGAAGAACAAGCATCATAAAGTTTAGTCCTTAATTTGATTGAAATTGAAATAGACGATGTCATTCACTGGGAAAATTTCCCTCGTGGCTTCGCATTTCTATGACATCAAGTTAAATTAAGTTCTCTGTTGTTTTGAATAGGAATTTAATCAGCATTTCCGAATCTTATATGGTGGTTTCTTAAACGGATTTGACTGGTGTAAAGGTAAAGTCCCTGTAATGGTTCCGCTATGTCTTGGACCACTTAACCTCTACCAAGATAACCAAGGTACCCTAATGAAACCTTGTTTATCTCCGTGTAGCGGAACATTTACAGGGACTTTACCTTAAAGCGTTACAAATTTCGCATCGTAAGCAACCTACTTGGGGCTTGAACCCGTTTCCCCACCCCCTATAAAAAATGGCGATCAAGTAGAAACAGTATTTTAACCTAAGTAAAAAATCCATCAATCACATGACAAGATACGTGGTGGAGATAGCAGATAGAAAGAGCTTTTCTGCTGAATTTGAGATATTAATTCCCTATCTACTTTTAAAGCAGAAATCCAGCAAGTACTTACTAATTACCAGAAAAAATATATTTCGAAAATGATACCTTTTGAAAGTGTTTGTTCATTTTCAAAAATAGTATATGGACAGTTTCATCACATCTAATACAAACTTTCAAATATCACTGACGGTAATCTATACCCCTGCATCCACATTGTCTTAGGCAATCTTAGAGTAATACGTAACGCAGCTGGACAGTATGTGACAAGCTTGAAATATTTATAGCTCCCACTTCTATTACGTTGGGGAAATAAAATTGACAAGATATTTGCAAATAATTGAATGAAAATGGTAGGTTTTGTTAATCCTTCACAAAATTTGGTGTATTTTCAGTCGCAGTATTCCTTTGGTTGACACTCTAATACTAACTTACGAAGTAAGGTCACAACCTATATTAAAGCAGCTCATTCACAGATGAACGGAAGAAATTGAAAAGAAAAAATCTACTTTCCCTCGTAAATGTTGGTGAAGTCTTTGTTTCCTGACAAAAAAATCGGCACATTACACGGTAAAACGCGATTTGGATTAACGTTACTTCGGCGAAATAAACACCGTATCCCCGAAGCAGGTATTTGAGGTACAACATTTACCGCATTTTCCGCAACATATCTTATCCAGTTCAAAGTAACGATTTCGTTAGTTCAGCCTATTTAGTTAGAGTATGCGCTAAGAGCGTAAATGATCAGGCAAGTGACGGCAAATGAAAATAGAAAATCTGAATATAGGTTTACCATTCTTAATTTAGTTTCAATACCGTCTTAGTCAATAACCATCTATGATGGAGGAACCACCCATTTTTTACAATCACAAATAGTTGCATTGGGTGACAATGCGTCTGTTTTGGGGTAATGATAGACGTAATACACAAAAATAGTTAAAAATGAAATTCTTAGTCACTGACCATCTGTGAACGAGCTGCTTTAATCATCTGGTAGATATATCGAAATATCACGACGGTATACTTATCGCTCATAGCAGGTATTATTATCACCCGATTCAAAGATTAATTGTTCGGATTTACCGCCTAATGTTTTAAGAAAAAATGGCGACAAGGGATTATCTTGCATATATCATGTGGCTCTGCATACTAGTTCATCAATAATCCATCTGACTGGCACGTCCTAGGAAGAAGATCATTTCATATGTATTTCAAGACAGGCGAACAGAAAGACATCTTGCTACCTAATATCTGCCAGACTCCATTCACATTGAAAAGCCATACAAGAATAAAGCAATCAACATTTGCTGTTCAATACTGACATTCTCCACGTCCGAATATGGGGCAGGACGAGAACGCAACAAAGCCGTTGTTATGCTTAAGTGTCTAACTGCTATCAAATAAATGTCAGCTGTTGTAATTCAGTAGGATTTATGAGTATTCTTACAAGATAATACATCCTAGTAGATGTATATTCTGGATTACATCACCAACTCTCAGCTGACATTGAAAAAACTTTTATTCTTTTAGGGGATATCGCACCTTAGACAAATGGCAAAATACATCGATCAGTCATATTTGCTTACATCAGGAAAACTACTCTGTATTAATGCTGAGCGCTAAGCTGGGAGTCATCAGTACCATTTACGACCTCGATATATTGTCCCCGCCCCCACCTTTCAAAAACTTCCAGCTCCGACATTTGTGATGATAGGAAAATTATAAATGCTGAATATTGGTGACTCAAAAAATTTATGTTTTCCAACATAAAAGTAAAAATGCTAAAAAACTATTGATTCTCATATGTACGCTAGAGGAGATCTTTCTTAATTTAACTGAAAATTGAACTAGACGATATTAGTCATTAGGAACATATCCTTCGCAACTCATGAAATAAACACTCTGACATCCAGAACATGCCGAGTCTTGTTATTCCCGCTATAAAGTCCCGTGAGGGGATTAAAACAGAAATCAGCTATAATTGGCATATTGTTTTGTAAAAGTGTTCACATTTTACGCTTTGCCCAACGAAAAGGTGTGTATGTGGACATATAAAAGTTGATATATGTGTAAGTAACACATGGCAGGAGTGACTTTCTGTACATTTCTAAAGCCACTACTAGTATTTGAAATTGACAGGTGTATAATGCGCACGTCTACAAACTTGCTGTCGACAACTTCAAAATTGCTCAAAGGTTTGTCTGGCTTGCGGTGTGATTTTTTTAAAGAAGTATTCGTATTCGTGTCATTAAGCAATGTATATTCCAGACTTTAGTAGATACCCCACCCACTAAAGTATAAGTTCCAAAATTTGTAGAGCGGTTAAAAACTTTTTTATAAATTTTCATTTAGTATATATTCAACCATGTTTCAAAAGCAAAACAAGCCCAGACTTGTGTAAATAATTGACACTAAAAAATAACAAAATGCATGTAAGGAAAGCCTTTATCTACACCCTTATAAATCTGCATACTGTACTGCGTAGACTTTAAGTGCCTTGTGAATTGAGCTGTTGTCTGTGAGTTGTGTTTCAGTATTTTATTAAAATTACTCATTTATTTCAGCATTTTCCTGAGGGTGCCCAGAATTCCATTTCAACAACAGAGTATACTTAAACATAGAACAGCAAGGAAAAAGGAACGCTCCATCGACCCAAGAAACGCCGGTATGAAACATCCAGAGAAATCTACACATAAGAATGCTGATACTGCTTCTATCACTTTTGATGAAGTTTTATCCAATAACTGTGCCAATGATAACATTGTTGAGATATAAAAACCCTTTTTAGACATTCAAAATCTTTTCAGATAAAGTTACTTAAAGTGATAATCAATTCAACTTTTATTTTAATGAAACAAATCTGAATCTGGGACTTGTTTGGGACGACAAGGACCCGTTCCGACCCATTTCACAAGTCACTCAGGGAATTCGTGGTCACTTTTACGTGACAACACTGGATCTGAAATTATATACGAACGGCTCATAAGTGACAATTTATAAAACATATATTATTAATTCATACTCAGTACTTCGTGATCTAGATTGATATTTTTTAAATAAATAACATACATTGGCGTTTTATCATTTGTTCTTAAAGGAAAATACAACTTAGAACTTGAATACAGCTTATGCATAGTGTTTTGTACAAAACAAATCAGTTTGAACAATACAATTACAGACTGACTTAGATATTTAATGGTCTTACAATTAATACAATTAACACCATTTTAAATTAACCGTCCGGACACAATACGTACCGATCTGTTGCCTCATTCATTATCTCCTCGTGAACCAACTGTGAGCGGTTAGTTGTAATCCAAATACCAAAAATACATGCAGAAGTTAAAATATCATAGGACAAAACGATGAACCAAGTCAATGTTTCGATAGATACGCTTGTTACAAACGTGATTAAGTCAACCGTATATAGGAGTAATACAAGAGTCATTCCATTTCAGACCGTAACTAAATCAAAGCGCTGAAAGCGCTGAAAGACTGCGTGGCGAGGGCTACTAATATTTGGGAATAGAATCTGAGAGATCATGTATGGGAACAATAAATTAACGTTTCTGAGTGTTAAACATCTTGCTAACAGCATTTCAAACATTTGGAGACTGTGTCTGGATGAGACAAATTTAATGCTACCACACTGCAGTATCACGACGTAGACATACATGTATATCTTGATGGTATCCAGACGATTCGTTTTGTGTGTGTGTGTGTGTTTTTGTTTTTGTTGTTTTTGGATTCGGAACCTGTTTTTGTTATTGTTGTATCTGGTCGATTCGTAACCAGTTCGTTATGATACAATACCACATTATCCTGACACCGTGTCAACCAGCCCTGGAACTATCCTTATTTAAAAGAGTTTTAGTATATCATTTTAATTAACTAGGAAGAAAGCGACGCTAAAACATCTTAATGGTCAATGGACAATGATGGACAACAAAATTGTCATTTTTAAATTTGTTTAATTTGTAAATAAATATCAGGTATAAAATCTAAGGCACAAATGTCGTCCGAAGATGTGAAAATGAAAAACATTTGAAGAGGGCAGTATCATAATGAGATATTATTTTTGTGGCATTCTATGGAACAGGATATTAGTAGTTTTGAAATGAGTAAGTTGAACTATAAACGTTAATGGACAGACTCGTTAATACATACAGTTACTTTTCTTTTCAGGAATCTTCATCAGTTAATCACATATATTTAAGGTTTATCTAAAATAATCAGTAAAATAAAATGTCATTATGACGCAATCCTCCTTAACATACTGAAAGACAAATTCTTTGGAAAAGTGTCATGGTATCGAATCAGTAGATTAAACAACCTGCTCGCACATAAATAAGTAATTTGTTGCTGTCAACAAAACATTAACATGTGAGTATTATGGAGTCGCTGCACACAGACCATGTGTAAACTGAGGAATTAACCTGTCATAAAATCGTAAATATCTATTGAAAAAAAAAATCTTAAAAAAATGTGTCATATGACATTTATGAAAATGAATGATTGAGCTTGTGATAGTTTTAATTGAATTATATGGACAATTTAGCTGAATTAAATGCAAGTGCCCCCCCCCAAAAAAAAGAAAGAAAGAAAAAGAAACCAGTATGTAATCATCTCAACAATAGCCATAAAAAGTTAAATATATAATGAAAATTACTCACTTGGAGATCCAATATAATGCTTAAAGTAATCCATCCATTATTAGATAGATTATGCTACTTCAAATGTTTAAAAATGCTCAAGTGCAAAAGCAAGCATTCACTCACTTGGAGTTATAGGCTATTTTTGCTTGAAGTCTATCGAGGCTTGCATATACTATTGAAAGTCCCATATTGAAAAATATAAATGATGGATGGATTCCTTAAATTTTACTTTAATCCTTATTAAGTAATCCATGTGAATCGATTATTGAAACTAATCATATGATACCTCACTACATAGGGTCTTGAAAAGATATTAAAAAGGTTAGCATGCAGAAGACTCCAGATGAATATTAACAAAAATCATGTAGAAAAAAGTTTTTTTTCCCCAGATATAAAATGCAGCAGACATATTAGATAACGAAAACTATAAAAGCATAAATTATATACATAGGAATGAAATGGAGCAATAGACATTTGAGAATAACATCTATCAAGTGACAAAATCTATAAGGTGACAAATTCAAACCGAGATCCTTGTGGAAAAGTAGAAAAAAATAAATTTAACAGTATGAAATAATATCAACTTTTGATGAATAACATTTGATGTACTTGTGAACAAGTGAGCAAAAACAACAACTTATCACAAGAGGGCCAAGGTGGCCTTGAAGACACTCACCTAAGAAAAACTGCCTTCATTGCCTGTATAAGTTATATATTAAAGCAAAAATGTACTGAATAGATAATCCATGGGATCAGTTAAATTCCACAAACTAAAGAGTACCTGTGCTCAAAATTTGAAGTCAAACTTGTAGATAATAGCTATAAATATTGTCATGAAACTTCAAAATAATTGCTCAGGAAATAAAGATACTAGAGTGTAAACAGTGAAATAATGCACTTAGGGCCATAACTCCTGACCTATTTATCCAATATCAACCAAAATCAAATCTGACCAAGTGATTAATCTATTAACATTATTGTAAGTCTTGGAAATGATTGCTTAAGAAGTGAAGATGCTAGAATGTAAACAAAGGGAAATCTGGTATTTTTTAATATCAAAAGAGGCTTACCGTAACTCCTGACCTAAATGGCCAATATCTGCCATAATCAAACTTGTCCGAGAGATAAGTGTATTAACATTTTCATAAAGTTTAAAGATGATTGCTAAGAAATACAAGAAAGTCAGTAGAACTGACAGATGCTCCCCGAAGAACGTCATTGTTACAAATAAGACCTTGGTGAATGGGTGGGAGGATGTAGGAACTGGGTCAAGCCGAAGATATGCGCATCTCCTCTTTGTAATAAAGCTTCACATAAAGTTTTGTTGAAATCAAGCTATTAGTTCATGAGAAATAGCCCGGACAAGAATCATTCCATAAAGTTTCGTTGAATTCAAGCCATTATTTTCTGAGAAATAGCCCAGACAAGATTCATGCAATATGTACTATAGGCCAAAAAATCAAGGGGCCATAACTCTGTGAAAAATTGAGGAACCAGGTCACGCTGACGATATGCGTATCTACTATTGGTAATAAGCTTCACATAAAGTTTCGTTGAATTCAAGCCATTAGTTCCTGAGAAATACCCCGGACAGAATCATGCAATATGTACCATAGGCCGAAATGTCAAAGGGCCACAACTCTTTGAAAAATTTAGGAACCGGGTCATGCTGACGATATGCACATCTCCTGTTGGTAATAAAGCTTCCCATAAAGTTTCGTTGAATTCAAGCCATTAGTTCCTGAGAAATACCCCGGACAGAATCATGCAATATGTACCATAGGCCGAAATGTCAAAGGGCCACAACTCTTTGAAAAATTTAGGAACCGGGTCATGCTGACGATATGCACATCTCCTGTTGGTAATAAAGCTTCCCATAAAGTTTCGTTGAATTCAAGCCATTAGTTCCTGAGAAATAGCCTGGACAAGAATCATGCAATATGTACTATAGGCCGAAAAGTCAATGGGCCGATACTCTTTGAAAAATTTAGGAACCGGGTCATGCTGACGATATGCACATCTCCTCTTGGTAATAAAGCTTCCCATAAAGTTTCGTTGAATTCAAGCCGTTAGTTCCTGAGAAATAGTCCGGAAAAATTAAGTGTGACGGACGGACGAAGCGGCGACTATATGCGTCACTTTCGGTGAACATAAAAAGATGTTAGAGTGCAAACAAATTGTGGACGATGAGAGGATGATGGATGGACGGACATTCATCAAACCGTAGGTGAGCTAAAAAATGATTATGCTATTTACAGAAGAATGTAATGGAGAAATCGAAACATCAGAAGAAATTATTTGAAATGACAAAGTAGCATGTTAAGGCTGCAATTACAACTGAGATCCTCATTCTAAAAATAAAAATCAAGACAATATGAAATCATGTACAAAAAAAATCTCGACATTATGTACACATGAATGAAGCAAGTATCAGAGTAGAAGAGAAAATATTTTCCTGACAAAAACACTGGAAATAGGAAAATCACTCCAAAAATACTGAGGACAGAGTTATGGTCCCTTGTGCATGACACTTCCTCTCATCAAGTTCTTTCTGTAAATTAAATTTCACTTCAACAGCACAAGAAGAGAAATTATTGTCTGGACAAAATGTGCGAGACAGACAACTCTACTAAAAAAAAAAGAAAGAAAAAAAAAAATAGGCCTCCCCAATATAACTTTAGATATCACTGAATGTGACTGATATCCCCACCAGGTAGCTTTTAGTTCAGAGAAAGGAAAATGATTGTGAGGTTTTTTGTTCATTTTAAGTAACATTAGGGATATCTCTGGCAAACACCCTTATCCAGTTACAGTACAGATTTTGGTGAACGTTGCAAGCAATTCAGAGCCATATCAGAGGACTCCTATAAGAGCTATCCGATCAGGGTCAGTAGTCTTTGTTCATGTAATACTGCTAACAGTGAAAACCTTGATTTGAAGATTCTAAAGGATTCCCAATATTTAGTTAAACACCGTTTGCATGAAGGATAAGCATTGCTGAGGAAATGGGATACTGTGAGACTGACATGTGTCTTTTTTGTAACTGGATTTATTTGGTTTTAAAGAAAAATGTGTGCAATGAAAGCCATTTTGCTGCAACATTTCACTGAAATGTCTAGCCTATATAGCTAATATAAACATGTAAAATGTAAAATTAATCCAATCAGGGGCAATAACTCTGTAATCCTTGAGACAACTCTTGTGAAATTTCACATGTATCATTTGAAATCAATCAATGAAGAGATGCAGAAGTTGTAAGGCACATTGTGGTTTTGAAGAAAAATGTGTGCAATGGAGGTCATTTGGTTTCCATGGTAACCATACTTCTCCATATAATGCAATTCTTTTTTATACACTGCCAGAGAACTTTACAAGGAATAATTATGGAAGATTTCATGTCAGTCTATTAAGCAGTTTAAGGCTTATTAAGGAAAATCAATTTCCCGATTTCGCAGAAATTAGGACGGACGGACGGATGGACAGATGGATGTACAAGGTGATTCCTATATAGCCCCCACCACAGTGTGGTGTGGGTATAACAAGAATGACATTAATGAAGTGATATAGCAGCATAGTTATTCAGACTTTAATTTTAAATGTAAAAATATTTTTTTTAAATAAACAATATCATCTGATGTTTAATTTTGATTATGGAAGGTGATAAATTTTCTCATGTTCAAGCTGTAAAATAAGAGGGCCATATAGCCTTAGGTTATCAGAGTATATCAGCTTATTTAAAATGATTCAAGTCATTGATTTTACCTGGTTTTTTTTCTAGCAATAACCAGATTCAAGTTTCAGATACAAAAAATTCTTCATTTAGTCAATCATCTGGAGGCCTTAATTTTCAAGGGATCGAAATGCTTACGCAATTATGGTATAAAACCTAAATGTAATTATTGGTACAAAACAAGAATGAATAATGAAACTAGCTGACCCCCTAGGGGCCTCATTTTTTAAGGGATCAACTTTATTTTAGCAATTATGGTATAAACACATTAAGTGACCATGTGTGCTAAATGTAATTAAATTCTGACCATTGGCTTCATAGGAGAAGATTCTGTAGTAAAATTCTGACGGTTGCCATGACAACCAAATTTCTGCATGGATCAAGTTTATTTTAGCAACTTTTGTGGAGGTTCACCAATGGATGATCCATGCCAAGTTTCATCAATTTCTACTCAGCAGTTTCAGAGGAGATGTCATTTAAAGCAGATTGTTGACAACAGACAGAATGATGATGGGTGATCCTAATATCTGACCTTGAGCACATTGTGCTTTGGTGAGCTAAGAACATACATAAAACCAGAGCTAAAAACATACAGAATTATGTATATCAACATGATGTACACTAGAAATGGAATGGAGCAATTATTAATTCAAAGAGCTGGTTCGACTATTTGACACGTTTGTTGGTAAATCAAATGAAATTTATTTTAATTCTTGCCCTTCACATACCCTGTATATAAAAATAGTCAAAAATGTTTTACTTTGATTGTCTGATACTCTTGAATATGTTTATGAAGGCTAAAACCAATCCCATGCCAATTAATTTACTGAGACATAAGCATCATAACATTGTGCATACAAAAATAACCACAATATCTAAATAAGAACAGTGACATACTTTTTTTTATTAAATTTAGACAAGAATATCCTCCTTGGTTTTCTGATCAATGCTCCTGAACACCTTTTTAAACTTTCAAGTCTTTAACCATAATTGTTTTCTGAGATATAAGCTAGACAGCAGCTTGCATGCAAAACTTAAACCAAATTTTCTATTGCATGCAAAATTTTAACCAAAAAGTCAAAGACAACTAGAAATGTGTCCAGAGAACACAGATGCATCCACCTGTCATATGTTCCAAAATAAAGGTCAACACCCAGGAGCACAAGTCATGTCCTGAGTAATATATCCATTAAGTTTAAAGTCTGTATTACAAATACTTCTAAAGTTACATGCGTCACAAGCATAAAAGTCCATATTTTTCAAAAACAAAAGGTCCATAACTCTGTCAACTTCAACGGGGGTTCAATGAAAATACCTAGGTGTGCAAGATCATGTGCTGAATAATATATCCATGAAGTATTAAGTCTGTAGTACAAATAATTTCAGAGTTACATGTGTCACAAGCATAAATTCCATATATTTCAAAAACAAAAGCCCATAACTCTGTCAAATTCAATGGTGTTTCAGTGAAAATACCCAGGTGCACAAGTCCACTTCCTGAATAATAAATCCATGAAGTATCAAGTCTGTAGTACAAATACTTTCTGAGTTATGTGTGTCACAAAGTTTCGGGATAAAAGTACATACATACGGAGGGACGGGCGGACAAAGGACCAGTTTTGGTGGGGGCATATAAAGTGGCCATAATCTGCATTTTAATCTATCTCTATAGTATGATACCACTGAACATATTAATGAAGTTTCGATCCAATCCAATGCCTAGTTACTGTGATATAAGCATGAAAGTACCTTGCATGCAAAACTTTAACCAAACTCATAGGTTAAATTGAGTCCATAATTTTTAACATATTCAACTAAGAGTTATCTACCTTGAACATGTTAAAAGAAGTTTCAAATCAATCCCATGCCTTGATTCTGAGATATAAGCATTAAAGAAATCAGCCTGCAAAACTTTAACCAATTTTTTTCTAAGTTAAATAAGGGCCATACTTTATATTAAATTCAGTCTAAGAGTTATCTACCTTGTTTGTATAATGCCCCTTAACCTATTCAAGACTATAAATGGTTATTGAGATATAAGCTTGGTAGTAGGTTGCATGCAAAACTTCAACCAAATTTTCTATTGCATGCAAAACTTAAAAGAAAACATCAAAGAATATGAAGTGATGTGTTTTAAGGTAAAACATACATCTACAATATATACAGTGAAAATAAAGATGATATATGATTAAAGGGAATGAATTTATGTTTATCATTTATACAGGGTTATTTCTGAAAGATTCCTTGACATCTGCAAGTATGAAAACCAGGTTTTAAAAATGTTTTTGGCGACCAAGTGGATATTGGCCTTGTATCATGGAACAACAGTTTCTAATAACAAACAAAACAACAGTTTCTAATAACAAACTATATATTATGTAGAGAATATTAAGAAATATTCATGTCACTTATCATGTGCATTAATGGAGCCTAACAGGAAATGTTCTTAAACCCTCACATTTTCCACTGTGGCTCCTCGTTGAAGGATCTTTAACTTCACAGGGGCATTTTCAGCAATCTCTTTTTCTGGAACATCTGGAAAGATCTCTTGAAGGAGTTGTGCCTGAATGGTGACTGTTTCACTATCATCAAGGAGCAGTTCCATCTCCACTGCCGTTCCTCCGATACCTTCAACAGTTATCAGTTTCTGTTCGAGAGGTGCCTCTGAAGCCTAAAATGAAATAGAAGATATATTATTTATTACACTAACATACTTAAAAGCATCTTTTTCTTTGCATGTCTTAATTATAGCTTTAGTATCTTGGCAAAAGAAATATTTAATATTTAGGCAAAAGAAAAATATTAAGTTTTCATGAAAATACATCAAGACTGTGTTTATAACTTTATGATTTTATGAAACTGTATGAAATGAAATTGTGTGAAAACTGACAATTTAATATTAATGCTTTAAAGAAACATGTGTATGTGTAATTTTCATTTTTTAATAATATTCCCTATGATTATTCAGAATTGGACTTATATATGAAATAAACACAGCAGTGCGAACATTAGTTTTCTTCATACCTATTTAACAAACTGATCCCATGCATTATATAACGAAGTTGTCATGTCAAACTATAAGAGTGACATCAATTAAGTAATGTTTTGTTATCATGTAACTAAAATTTTCAATGAAATAGTCTTATCTGAAGATTTCCTTAAGGAAACCAAGCAATATATAACCTTAATAATCATTACTAAGGATGCTATAATAAATTGTTAGTTATGTAAGGCAAGAATATCTTAAAGATGCAATACTACGGATACGCCAATTTAGCTAGAATATTTAGAAACTTTCAGTTTGTAACAAATCATGGACATTTGTCATCTATGATGGACCTTGGGTAAAGAAAATGTTCATAAAAACTTATCTGATCCCTTATATTGCCTACAGATTATCTACAATACCGTAATCGTATCAACAAGTACGGAATTCCACGGCCACCAATTTGGCTGTTTCAACCATGTTCCGGAAACTGTCTAATTTATATAAACATAAATACAAGCCATCTAAAAATAGAAGTGCACGCACCACTTCATCTGGGAGTAAATGAAATATTTCTCATATGAAAAACATATGTTATGCAACTAGAGAATACATAAATTCATTTTCTCTAAAGAACTGTTGTGGCTTAGGTGGTTTATATACTTTTAGTATAAACAAACATCTCAATTTTCACAGGGAATCGTGTTACCGTGCACGGGTTGACATGAGGACATTTGCAAGACAACTGTATGGTTACATATGCTTATGAATATGCAGGACCTACAAGTGTGACTGAGCTTAATCATTTCTGGAAATCTTCATGAAGGGGTAGGAGAATTAATTTCCTACAGTCATTTAATACATTGGTTATTCTATGGACATCAATCAGGCTAATCGTTTGACCTACAGAGGTAATATTTTGCATATCGTCAAAAGAAATATTGAATTTTCATATTTTTACATTATTTTTTGCATTTGTTGCAATGATTTTGGGTAGTATAGCAACTTAAAGTAATGGTGTTATAATAAATGGTAATTCACAGTTTTCTTTTGGGGAAACATGAATCATATCTATGAATTAAAAATTGAATTTTTGTGTTAGTTTTCATAAAGACCCACAAAATGTGTCATTATGATGCCATTTTATTTGATGAGCCTAAAGGCAGTCTAAAATACAGCTTAACCCCCATCCCAGAATTGCAGTAAGAGTGAAGAATACAGCTATAATTTCATTTTGAGATATCTACAAATACTAATTCCAAACTTAAACCATTAGGCCTATGTAAAAGCAAGGGTTCAAACTGAAGACTTTCCTTCAGGTTTAGAAGGTATGGGACAAACAGGAAAGTGGTACATAAAGACATTGGGGGATAAAAGGTTTGGTAGTCTATCTTACCTGTACTTTGCTCATTGGTGTCATAGAAAGAGATAACTCCCCTTTATAGATTTGGGTGAGGGCATCTGTGACATCAATAAAATCTCCTGGGCGGTGGGGCATGTCACACAGGTCACGCCACAAGGTCAACTTTATCCGGGTCTTTGAGTCACCTATACATAGATGTCTTTTACGCGAGTTGGTGTCTGGGAACACATCACTTCTCTTTCTTGATCCTCCTGCAGTTAGATTTTTGGTAATGTGCAAATGAAAAATCAAGGTAAACTGGACAAAGACTAGAATGAAAACTATCAATTAAAGGCCCATTTTTCTTTGAAAAAGCAGCGTATATTCTTTGGACAAAAAATCAAAGTGTTTGTTTCAATTTTGCTTTGAGATGCAATCTGTACACTCTTTGATGGCAACATTACTACAAAGCAGAATTAAAGAGATACTCTTTTACTTCAAATCATCCAATTGTTTACAATAAGTAACTAATTTGCATATTCCATATATCTTTGTCAATTTTCTGACGCTTTCCATTAACCTTTCTTGTGTCTTTTTTAACATATCACAAGTGCATAAATTGATGACGTAGAAAATAAACAAATTGTGATTCAATGACAATTTTCAAATTCAAATTATTTCTGTTTACTTCTGAATACTTGCAAATGAAAAATGTAAACAATGGGAGTATTTTGACATCCATCCATTTATTTTTGTCTACATGTGATATGTCAATGTTTTATTATGAAAATTAAATCATTATGAGATATAATGGGCCTTTAAGGAAATGAAAAATGTGTCAGTATTAAAAGATGGAACAAACCTTTCATATGATGTTAAGACATACATGTATGGTTTAAATTCAAAACTTCAGGAGAGAAGTTCTGACAATTTGACCAGAACTGATGTTCAATGGTGTATCAAGTAGAAATATTTGCACACATACCTGTACTATCTGCCCCCTGACAGACACAACTGTTTTCACTGGGGAAGCCTTGGTTTGTTCCAGGTTTATGAATGGTGCTGGTGGGGGGTTCACCAATCTTTCTGCTGAAGACACATGGATATCTGGAACATTCATCCCTCCAGACTTGAATGACTTAGAATTCCTGGTTACAACCAAAGTCTTATCTGCTCGTACTATGAAGTTCTTTAATGCAACCACATCCCAGTCTTAAACCTAGGGAACTGCTGGGGATCATAAATGATTCCCTTTGCAGACCCAGACTGGTCAGCTAGAGCAACCTTCAGAGATTGTTTGTCAACCCCATTACTTTGATATGTTTTTGGTCCATTGCATACAACAACCTTGACCTTTACTGATCCTGAATATGGTCCAGCCTTTCCTTGTTTGGCCTCAGTGATAGTAATGGCAGACATCTGAAAGAAATATAACATTTTGAGTAGTTTTGATTTACATATGCTGGAAACAGATATTCATGCAAACCTTTTACATAAAGCATGTTACATGTACTTTTTTCTATTAAAATTGATATTCTTGAAAGACTGTCAAATTAAGAAATCAAATATCTAATAGTTCTATGATATAAAGCATATTTAAGAAATATAAGAAAAATATTGTATTCAACCAAATAACAATGCATTGAAAGAAAATGGAGCATAACAAAGCTTGATTATTTAGTTATAACTTTCTGCTGTAACAAATGATAATCATGAAATCTTGTCAAAGTCAGAAAAACTGAACCTTTTTTTGTTCGTCAGAGAAAGTAAATTAGAGAAACTGATTTTTTTTTGTTCTGAAAGTATATCTTGAAGGGATATGCACTATCACAAGTTAAAAAAATATAACAATGCATTGAGAGACAAGTGCATTACAAAGCTTGATTATAGAATAATGGCACAAAACAAATACATAAATAATCATAATAGAATGATGGCACAAAACAAATACATAAATAATCATAAATTTAAATTGAATCTAGAATTCCTTGGTTGAATACTGTTTAAAAAGATATTTTTAAAGATAAGTGAATCTATCTATGACAAAGTGTGGCTTAACATCAGATTCATTTAAGCAATCGTAATTTGAAAATAAAGTCCTGCCATTTTACATTTAGAAAGAACACTCCAATAATGCATACATTGAAAGATACACATTCGATAATGATGTGCCTGTGTATATCCCAATGTTGTGGTTTAGTTATTTTGCAACCTTGTCTTATATAGAACAATTAATCAAGCTGAAGTGTGTTTCTTCTTTCTCTATTATGATTTCTTGTAAATGAAGAAGGTTGGTTTGTGATCAGAACAGTAGGATTCCAGAGTACCACATGACAGTGTGCGTTCAAGAGAGCGGCGAGAATAAACATGGTCTAAACAAGAACCATAATCTGTAGTTGGTAACTTAATGAGTTGCTTCATTTTGTAAGTCTGTTTCAGTAGCTTAACAACATGCAAATTATCTGCAAAATCTAAATTGAAATCACCCAGCATCAAAAAAGTCTCCTCCTCAGAAATCATCTGCATCAATTTTCTCATGAAGGATGTGTAATTTTGTACATTTGCCTCTGCAGGTGGGCAATATACAAAACAGACCACAACATTTGTTTCATTTTGAAACAAAGCACATTCAATATTTGAGAAAGTGTGGGTAGAGAACTGCTTTAAGTTTAACTTTGAGTACACAGCTATTCCATGTGCAGAAGTGCTTTTGGTTGAACATTGAAAAGTGAAGCCATCTAATTTGTAAATTTTTGAGCAATGAACTGGGCCATACACAGGTGTTTCAACAAAGCCAATCAAGTGAGCATTTAACAAATTGTCCTCATGTCGTATGTCATCTATATGCTGGGGTAGAGATCGACAGTTTTGAAAGCAAACAATCATTTCCTCCGCATAAGAACTCAGGTCAGGCAAGAGTGCTTTCAAACAGCTTTCATGTCGAAGACGTTCCATTCCCTCATGTACCTCAAAGGAAGTTCTAATTTTTTCCTCATTAAATTTCAAGATATTAATGCCTGAAAGTGATGTCACCCTACTAAGACCAACATAATGTAAATGAGACACAGCCCTATTTCCAAAGTGCATACCAGCATTTTTAATAGTTGAGCCTTGTGTTTTGTGTATAGTTTTCCCAGCCGAGACTACTAAAGGAAATTGACGACGAACAACAAGATAAGTTTTGTAGTATCTTATAGGAAATGTTCTTGTTGTTTCCAAGATAGGCACCCACAATGGATCAATTCCATGTTTATACAAATGTTTGTATTTACGCCGCCATGAACAGCCAATTGAAGTGTCATCAAATTGTACCCAGACAATGCTACATCTTTCAGAGTTGACAACACGAAAGTCAAATTTTTTCACTGCACATGAAGCCCCATTGGTTAGACCAATATTCAAACAGATGTCACATGGAACTCCAACCCCAAGTACAAGATTTTTGCTCAGACCCATTGTTTTGCTTGGATCTGAAGACACTTTTGTTAATATCTTTTCTTGTATAGAAGCATTCAAATCCCCAGATATACAGTCTAATGCCTTAATGACAACAGTATCAGCCTGTGGTAGTGTAGACAGGATAGCAGAATTGTGACTACATGCATCAGCCTTATTTCAGAAAATGTGAGGTATTTTGGTTAGATTGTCTTTTGAGCTGTCAGTACAACAGTTCCTCAAAACTTCAAGATCTGCTTCTGTTTGGTTCCCTTCACGCAGTCTGTTCAGCAATAATGCAAATTCTTTGTCGTCTTTTTGCCTCATAATCTTTGTCAATTCAAACAAGAGGCCCAAGGACCATAGACGCTCACCAGAGTACATCTGCATTTTAAAATGAAACAATTTTTTCTCTAGAGGTAAGACTCAAAAACAATAAGGATAGTATCTGCCTAATGAATGAAATTACACATGTAAAGTCAAAGTTTGAAAATAAGTCAATAATAACAAAATACTTACAGTTCTTACCAAGTGACAACTGATCACAATAACGCAACACACAGTGACAGTATGGCACAACTGATTCTTCAAATTATCTACAACAGAAAAATAACCACATCCATAAATTTAAAGTGGCAGACAGGAAGTCTGTCTCAGAACTTTCGTCCGCTTTAAATCGGACTTAATAGTATCATTGGTTAACCTCCAGTTATTGTCCTTGATTGTAAATTAATAAATATTTAGCATACACACATCTTTCCCCTACCACATTCTGTCCCTTGAGGTTATAATTAAATATCAATGCCAAGATAACCTCATGCACCAAATGGTTATATTTAGAAATCAAAATTAATCTAAAGGAACAGAAAATCATAGACATTTTGACACAAATTTTTTAGTCAACTAAAAATGTTACCGGTCATTAAAACTAAAAAGACATTAATGCTTATGAAAGTAATAATTCAAACCAAAATTCAGAAATATCAATGTTGGGAACTAACAAAATGTCCTTCATCGCTTTTTGTTTACATATCCTTAAGTATTCAGTTCTCGCTATATTGTTATTCTAGGGCTATATACACCGACATAATTTCACCTTGAGAGTGACGTTATTAAAATTGATTGATCCACGATTCCTAAGTGTGTGTGTGTGGTTTTTTTAATGAAAATGTTAGGGAAAAAACATAAATACATTCATGTAATAAACAAGAGGACCATGATGGCCCTATATCGCTCACTCTAAAGGCAACCTTAATTATTATGGACCAGCACTCTCATACAAGACATAATAATCCTTAGTTTTTAGTTGGGTGTGATGAAGTCACTCACAACTATAGTACCTACATTCTAAGGTTCCGTTTCTCTACATTTAAAACCGAATTACCTTTCAATTTTGTATGAATGACCAAACGATTGAACAGAATTCTACAATACAGTTATGCTGAGATTCAGCCAAAGTAGTGAAAACTCAATTCAAAACTCAAAAAAAATTGTATGTAGTATAAAAGCACAGAAGAACTATTTTCCCTAGGATGTTGCTAAGTTACCCTGCATATTTGCAGCTTGTCAAACCCTCTTCCACTTGAAAAACACGCAACTCCAGTGCCTTCAGTGCTTTGATTTATTATTATTATGTATACATCTGATCAAGAATGCTTTATAAAATTAATGTGGATGCTAGAATGTAAACAAAGTTAAAAATGACATTTTTTATACTTCAAGTGCCAAAATTGGAGATAGTAGTCCAATAACAAGTCAGCCTAGTCATTTATATTACCATCTTGGTAGAGGGTTTCCCATAGAACATCTGCGCCATTTTGAAATCTGGCCAATAGTTCAAGAGCAGAAGTCTTTTAAAGTTTTCACAATATTCATTTTAGGCAAATTAGCCATGCCCCTGGCAGCCATGTTTTTTTAAGGATCAGAATAATATTGGCATCTTGGTAGAGAGTTACACAAGGATTATTGGTACTAAAACATTTTGAAATCTGGCCAGTAGTTTTGAAGGAGATGATTTTTAAAGTTTTCAATTTTTCAAGGATTATCCCTGCCACGTTTAAACAAATTCTGTCCAGCAATTTCAGAGAAGATGTGGTTTAAAGCAACTTGTTGACAACACAAGATGGATGACAACAGATGCAGGGTGATCACAAAAGCTTACCTTGAGCACATTGTGCTCAGGTGAGCTAAAAACTATAACAAGAGGGCCATAGAGGCCCTGGATCGCTTGACTGAGTATAGGGTTCTGTACTAAAACATTGTGAAATCTAGCCAATAGTTTTGAAGAAGATGATTTTGCAAGTTTTCTTAATTATTTTTTCTTTCCATTTCCATGGCAACCAGAGTTCTACATGGATCAAGTTTATTTTAGCAACTTTTGTGAAGTTCACCCAAGGATCATCCCTGCCAAGTGTAATCAAATTCTGTCCAGCGGTTTCAGGAGATGTCATTTAAAGTTTTCATATTATATATTTAAGGCAATTTAGCCCTGCTCCTGGCAGCCATGTTTTACGAATCAATAACATTTTAGCAATCTTGGTGGTGGGTTACACAAGGAACATCCATACTATAATATTTTGGGATCTGGCAAGTATAGTTTTAAAAGAGATTTTTTTATAATTTCAGCAATCTTGGTAGAGAGTTACCCAATGAACAACTGTATTCAAACATTTTGAAATCTGGCCAGAAATTATGAGGAAGATGATTTAAAGTCTTCATATTTTTTTTTCTTTCCATTGCCAAGTCAACCAGAGTTCTATATGGATCAATTATAATATATCATGTGGATATTACTGGAGACAAATTTAGTGATTCCATTGGATATGATATCAAGTGTGTTATTCTTACCAAACATTTAATAAAACTACTGAATAATTTTTAAACCTAAACATTTGCAACCATCATTCTTTTTTTTTTTCAGATGGAAAATAATCTCAAAACCGAGGATTATTTGTCAATTCCAGTTTGCTTTCATTTTCTCAATATCTCTAAAAAGTACTGTGGCTGCTGAACCACACTTATAAATACTTGTTCTATTTTTAACAGTGTTTTGCTTATTAGGATATATGTAGAGTTTGAGGTGATGGATGATACTGCAAAACTGAAAAAGTTTTGTTATGACTTAGGTGTACAGTTAGTCTAGATACAAGCTTTTAAATATAACTTATCTCGCAAAACAATGTTTATTTTTTATCAAAAATACTGTCAGTGTTCTGCAAAGGATTTTGAAATTAGGAGATAAATGTCCTATAACCTATAAAAACAAGTAACTGGTAATGCACGCAACACCCGAGTCCCTAGCGGTGAGGTGTATATTTTTTCCATTATCATAGCAACCAGAATTTTAGTCTGAGAGAAATAACAAAGTGACATACAGAATATTCATACTGCCATATATTTATATAACAAGTTTCTTAATATTATCTGAAATGTTTTTTAAGTTATCAAGGGACCCAGATTTCCAGACATCTGGACAGATAGATGGATAAATATAAGTAAAGTTATCTTTTGAGTCTAACAGCCTTCACACAATTCCTGTTCATTTTGCAGATTTATGGTCACCAAATTCTGTATGAGACTAAGCTACAATAGTGTAGCAAAAAATTTGTATTTCTCTGTAAAAACGTTTTTTGTTGTGTTTTATACACAGATTACAAATCATATATATTTACCTATGCATTATAATTTATAAACCATGACAAATCTCAAAGCCAACTATGTTGGAATGTCTTAAGACTTACGGTACCCTTGGTGTCCGACAAAATTGCTTGCATTTGATTTCCATCATGGGTGTCTTAGGTGGGGACAAAGACAATGATTAATTTGGAGAAGTATTACTTCCTTCAGACGTGCCATTATTTGCGTCACTTTCAGCAAACTGTTAATTTCCTAAGTAACTTAAAATTGTTCCATTTTTTTTTTCGCAACCAGCCAAGCCATGTTGATAACAGATGATAAACAGTTGTTTCAATCAACGCCAATGGTCGAGAAATCCCACTAAGCACTAACTGCTGTCAAACGAGCCAATTAAGATCGATGTTACAACACACATAGCATACTGCTTTCCGGCTGAGTACATTTTAAGTTTAAGGTTTTGTCCCTGGCAATTTCGTACGCGACATACATCGCACTAGGAGCAATTTTTTAATTTTTTTACTTTTTAGCTATTATGTCACAAAATCCTGTCCTTGGTAGAACACTGTACTGTGACTGAATTGAATTCATTTAAAAAAAAAAAAAAAAAAAATTGGTTGCTGAAAAAAGATCAAGATATTCATGTTACCTCTGAGCTCTAAATTGTACTCCCATTTAAAAAAACTCAGTGAGCACCCAGTAATATAAAATTGACTCTGTGAATGTGCTAAATTATATGTTTCTTGTTCTCATTAATTAGCATCATCTTAATATTTGCACTCCAATCTGTTTCTATTTTACAGGCTTAGGACAGTTTCTAATATTTTGTTCAATTATCATTTTATAATTACAACTGACAATTTATTACATTTGAAAGAAATATAATGATGCATTCAGGACTATGTCTAAGTTAAAGAGAAGGGATTTCTTACGCTAGCGAGAACTGGATACTCCAGGATAACAATTAAACGATTATATTTAAAACCGACACTTATCAAACGGAACAGAAAATCAAAGTCATTTCGACACAAACTTTACATAGTATTTTATATATTACAGATTTTACATTTAAATAGCTGAAGGAATCACGAAAATGATTCAAACGAGGTCAGGACCCAGGCGACTCGATCAAAAGCAAATGTAGAATCGTGAAATTTGGCAATTATTCTTCCTTAAAGACACGTTCCGTGCCACAGTTTGAGGAGAAAATAGACACAGGCATTTCCAAACCTTAAAAGTGTATCGGTCATAACAAATAACAAAATACTTACAGTTTTGCTTTGAGGAATCTGAGATGACACAATGGCGCGAAAATAAAGTAGTCCCAACATCACAGATGTCGCTTGCTTTACACTTTCTAACTCAGATGCTGTTGATAAAGCATCTAAATTTCATGTATAGATATTGCTTTTTCTCAAGAGTTTTGGAATTTCTCTCAGTGTTCTCTTCTTAACCGACAGGTTTCAACATGTACTATTTTAACCTCAGAACTACTCCTGCGTAGTAATATCTATCGATGTTAAAAATGACGTGCCAGCTGCTGTCAATCGAATTCAGAGCGTCGTTTAAAGACTTGCTTGCGCATGCGCACGCAGTCTAAAAACTTTTAAGACAAACGTATGACACAAGATTGAATTATGATGTAAAAATTAGCAGTGTGGCAAAACGACGTTTAATATACATGTAACGTCATTTTAAGCTGTCACAAGTAGCATGTTTTGCCTCGACTCGGAAAAAAAACTGCTTTAAGTATTTTTTTTCTTCATCAATTTTAATGGAATATAGCACATGCGAAGAGAAAATTGCTCTCTTGCTCTCTTCACATTGTCAGACGTACAGGATTACCAAACATTCGGGAAACTCTTCAGCGTTCGCGAGTATTTATTGTCACGGAAAGCATATCACTATTTTTTGTTATGTTTTCCCAACTAGTCAACTAGTGATAAGAAAAGACGTTCAGATCTACGGTCAAACGCGAAGACTAACAACTATATTAATTTATTTCGTCCTTCCCTATTCAAAGGAAGGGATGGTGACGAAAAGTGAGGTCTTGTTTGGAAAGAATTATTTGATTAGTTAAGAGGAAATGGTCATTTTCACGGCGTTTCTCTATGACACCCAGAGCACTCAATATTTGGGACCAGCTGCATAAGAAGTCACGAGACCGTAGTACCGCCCCCTTTCTACATGTTGGCCTTGTTACAAGATTTACAGTTTTTCCGACAGTTTGTCCGACTTAAGCGCCAAATGAGATAATTGCATTTCGTTCAAAACTTGAAAAATATATGGCAAAAAATGATCCGTGAGGCTGATGTCTTGATATGAAGAAAATATGAGTGTATGCTGCCTACGTAATATTCGGACTGAATTTACGGAGCTTGTTTGCGGCGGCGGGTGATTACGTCATGTTTTGCATGTAGTTTTATAATACTGACCCTGAACCATCGCGTGTACTGTCAATCAAACGGAAGTTTTTTCCATAACGCGAGGTCAAAGGCAAAGCTGTATGGCGTACGTGACAAACTGTAAATATGTTATCCTCTTCGCGTCGCTTGCGACAAATTTCATAAAATTTAAAATATAAACGATAACTAATACATATATTGCACTGGCTTCACTCGTGATCTTGATTTACCCGCCCACATACCTTCGTGCGCATGCGCGCATTTATGTATAGTATGCAGGTTAATCAAGCTCAACTCGTGAAAGTCATGCAAGTATTAGTTATCGTTTATATTCTAGAATTATGGAATGCACCTTATGCTGTACATAGATATACGTGAATATCGTGATTTATGACACTGAAACAGCTTCATAGCTGACTGTAAGATTGCATACGGTTCGACATACGGAACGCACGCCAGGTTTCTCTTTGGTGCACGAGTTGCACAAACAAAATAACCCACACGAATGAAATTTTACATACGTGTTAAGGTCGACGCAGAAAATCGAAATTAGGGGTGTAAGAAGGGTTTCTTTGTATAAATACAATAAACAAGTAAAATACATGTACATCAAAAGATAGTTCTACTACATTTAACAACCTGTCGCAAAAAAAAGTTACTGGATCGAAAGAGAAAATGTTAGCCAGCGTGAAAGGGTTGGAAAACAAGAAAAAAAAATGTTATTTTAGGAAATTGTGTTAACTTAGTGATAATCAGAAGCTATGGCAACGAATATTTGTTATTACATTTTTTTTGCACTCCAGAAAGTCAGGTATGCAGAATATCTTAAGCTTTGGTCATTATGCTGAGCCAGTGTCGTAATGATCTTATTAAATGAACTTCCAAGAATGTAGGTAAAGATAAATTGCCGCAAACATATTATCAATATCCCCGTACTCGAGCAATAATTGATTGCACGGAGACCATTACGCACCAAACGCTACATGGTCAAATCATAAGCAATCCAATGCTGTAAAGCTAGTAATTGGTATAACCTTTGTGGCACTATTTCCCTTTTGTCTGATGTCTGTAGCGAATCAATATCTGGTGCTGCAGTTGTCAGAGAATCAAAATTTGTTGATTGGACAGTGGAGGGAAATAGCTAGAGTCAGAATAAATGTTGGAAGAGCTATACGTAGAATGAACACCTTCAAAATTAAATTGACGTCAAAACGGGTGTATCCCTGTCCCGAATGTTTGTCAGAGGTTGTTGTACAAAGGAAACTATTGAAAGCAAGAATCACGTGCATTTGTTTGTCGGAGATTTGTACAGCTTTTCACTAGGAAAGCGATATGCATATTCATTTCGAGACGTTTTGGCGTCATGTTCATTCTTTCTGGCTGTATATCTATCAAATTAAGATTTGCAATACACCAAATCACTAAAGCAATGGTTGTTTTATGCAATTTCGAGCCAAACAATTTTTCAGTTTCATTGCTCAGGTGAGTAGGCAAGATGAGAATAAATAAAAATGTTTGCACAACCACGGGAGTTTACTAACCATGCATGCTATTTACTAAATAATTCCAGAGTTTGTAGAAATGAAGCAACTGTCAGAAGCTTAGTAGTCACACTGGAATCCTTAGATGTGCCACAACAACTTAGACCTTATCTTTTTTTTTCTTTTTTTTTGACAGCAAACTGAATATTAAACAGTTAAACAGACACATAAGTAGATTAAGAGAACAAAAACACATTTCACTTAGCTGTTCTTGACTTACTCAGTTTCATCAACAGTATTATTCAAATACATTTACTTTGAAAACAAGGATGAAGCAATCTCATTTGCAATTTGATACTTTGTGTTACAGCAGTAAATTATTCAAGCGATTAACTTTCGCTTCAACACATTATATTTTATTTCCCATCTCTCTCTCTCTCTCTCTCTCTCTCTCTCTCTCTCTCTCTTTGCCTAAAATAGGATTATACAACTCGTTACAATATTGATCTTACATAAGGGATAATATAAGAGACCAGTGAGTTTTTATTTCCTCCATTGATATAACTTATTCTCTATAGAGTATTTTCTTTCTAGTTAAATTGTTTTGATCAGAAAGCTATTTCATGATTTTCAACATTAATCATCTGTCTAATGTCAGGACTGGATTGTTTATTGTGATGAAATGTTCGACAAATTTAGCGTCTTCATGTATCTGTTCTCTCAAACGAAGCTTTTGCATATCTCTGCCAGTGATACTGCCCCTGAAGTGTGATTTGTGGTTGGCACGTTTGTTTATTCCATTATCTGTTTCAATCAAGACATTCGAATCAAATGATACTGTTAAAGCTCCCTTGCTTGGCGCTCTGCATATAAGGGTAGTTTCAGGACTAGTTGGCCCGGTGTCAGGATAATGTGTCGTGGTGTGGTATCATGCCACATGTCTACGGCATGATACCGCAGTGTGGCAGCACTATATCTGTCTCAAGTAGACGTCATCTCCAAATGACTGAAATACTGTCGACGGGACGTTAAACCCAACAAACAAACAAGACATTAGAGTTCCAGTCGTCGTCCTGTCAGGACAGCCTATTGATACTTGAGTCAAATAACGTCTCTAGTCAATTCATACAGAATACTGTATTGTTGTCATTGTTTTTATTTATAAATCTGTGTTGGCATATAATTCTGAAACAATACAGAAACTTATGTATTTTATACACCTTAGTGAGAAGGGCTGAAATGCTTACCCGGGCACCCGCGGGTCGGGTTAAAAATTACCGGTAACCGGATACTAATTATTAGCCGTTACACGATGTCGGCCTTTATACATATAAACACGTCAATGATGATATTCTTTTACATAATTCTACGTTCCGTCAAGAAATTATCTTCATGTGCGTTAATGACTAGAAATGTTAGTAAATAGTTGGTAAAATGGCATTACACATTATTCAAATTGAATCGTTTTTATGCAATGAATACATATGCACGGGTACCCGCAGATAATGGTATGACTGGTACCCGTCCCAGCCATACCCTTAGTAACCAATGGAAGTATTTCGAATACAGGACATAGATTTCAACGGGTTACCATTAGAAGTCATCCACATGCGAATACAGGGCGGAACGAGAAAGTAGCAGAGTCGTCATCATGCTTCAATTTGATACTGCTAGCAGATACATATGTCCACTAGTGTAGTTAATAGGACATCATATGTATTGTTACAAGAAAATACATCGTAGAACAGTAGATACATGTATTTCAAATATTCTGGATTCCATACCCAATTGTCAGCTGACATTGAACAACTTTCATTTTTATAAGGGTTACTTGATATGGTCCTTTTGAAGTTTGAATATTTCGCTGTATTATAACACCGTAGACAATTAGCAAAATACTTCAATCAACCACAAGTGCTGACGCCAAGCAACTACCCGGTATAATTGCTATCAAACTTAGCAATTCCGCTCCGACATTGGTGATGAAAGGAAATTTATAAATGCTGATTTTTTGTGACTAAAAAACTCAAGATGTCTAAGTTAAAACATAGTAAGAGTCAAAATGCCTGGGAAACTTTTAATTCTCAGATGTACGTCAGAAGAGGTCAAATATTCTTCTCCGTTAGCGTTTTCCGGCGACAGATATATTCTTGATACAAGAACTTACCGTAACGAATTTAGGGACTTCGAAACAACGTACATCTGCTTCTGTTGCAGCGAGAGAGGCCAGAGAAGACCTGAGAATATCAACGTTAGCGTCATCGCAACGTTATAAGTAGGCCAGCCAAAATGGTCCCGGCAACTCCATTCATTATAAGTATTTATTCAGGTTCTTTATTCTTAAAGCTCTTATTTCGCAAATCAAGATACATTTATCGAGACATATTTTTGTTCTGGACGCCCTTGCAAATTCATTTAAAAAGATCAACACTTCATTATTAGAATAAAGGTTTTATTAATGAAAGCAGTTTAAATTTAACCTATTCTCGACGGGTCTTTAAGACTCCGTTTGAATCCATAGTTGAAAACCCAGTCAATGCTTCGCAAAATAAATCGGGTAAGAAAGAAATGTTGAAAATAAATGTACTACAACTTCCGTTTACTGCCCACATTCAACATATTGAATATTCGGACAAAGACGTGCATGGTTAAAAAGAGGATAAAACTGGAATTTGCCATTTAATTTGTGAGTGTTTTCACTTAAGTTTTGAATATCTCAAGTGAATCAGCTACGGCTATATCTGGTGGCAGATTGTTCCAGTCTATGATGGTGTTAACGAAGAATGATCATTTCCTACAACCTTTGGTGGCAGTGTGTTGTGCAAAAGCATGATAATTTCTATGTATTGATTTTCTGTCTGGCTTTTGGAGATTATTTTCTTTTTTTATTGCAACCATGTTGTTATTTTATAAAACATGACAAGTCTAGCTTCTTTCCGTCTAGGTTGGAGAGAGACAATCGTTTTTGAAAGCTTGGAACGATTTAACTGTTTTAATTTGATACAAACCTGATCGCCATTGTGATATTTGTCTCAAACATCAGACGTTCAAAAAAGTATTCTTTAGATGAGGAGTAGTTTTCTTAACATTTTAACCTAAACTTTCAGTTCATACATATTCACAAAATGATTACCAGAATTGATAAAATTGAAGAAGATGAACGCAGCTAAAATAGTTTTGTATTCAGTTTATTTCTAGGGAAGGAATAATGGCGGAGCATTATGCACGAAAAGAAGATTTGTCTTTTTGTAAAAAAAAAAATCTCTATTCAATGTTGGGATTTAAATGAGTGATGAATAATGCATTTTAGAAAAGTAGGACACAGTCTCAGATGGATATCTTATATTTGTCACTCTTTCTCTCTGTCTATTGAAGAGTGGATTTTTTTTTAATTCAGTAAAATACATTGAAACTATTTTGACTTTATTGAAACTAGTTTGACTTTATTACCCTATATCTCGGCCAAACAATTGGTACGGTACAGACAGAATGATCAATAGCTAATTCAAATTACAAGACTTCATATAATTTCAGAAACGAGAAAGACCTGGGATTCGCTCAAGTGTTTTAGTGCGGATGGTCTTTGTATCGAGGAGCTTGATTTTTGGCACATTATATATACCGCGGTTATATATATCTCTAACTTTCCTTAATTTAGCGTAATAATATAAAATCTTTAACCTTACCATTTTGGACTTTGGCATTGCAATATATAATCTTTAACTTAACCACAGTAATATACATCTTTTACTTTGGTGCAGTAAAATAATAAACTTTGGCGCAGAAATGTATAATCATTATTTTTACCGCAGTAATATTTATATATGTATTTTGCTTTAGCGTAGTAATATATAATATTTTACCTTAACGCAGTAATATTATATATATTGGACTTTGGCGCAGTAATATATACTCTTTAACTTTACCACAGTAATATATATCCTTGACTTTGGCGCAGTAATATATAATCATTAACTTTACCGCAATAATATATAATCTTTAACTTTGGCGCAGTAATATATAATCTTTAACTTTACCACATTAATATATTATCTTTAACTTTACCGCAATAATATATAACCTTTAACCTTGGCGCAGTAATATATAATCTTTAACTTTGGCGCAGTAATATATAATCTTTAACTTTACCAGAGTAATATAAAATCTTTAACTTTACCGCAGTAATATATATATCTTTGACTTTAAAATAGTTATATATTATGTTAAACCTTATGTTATCTCTCTCTGTGGATTTCCTCGTGTGTTAGACGCTCATGAGAAACGCTTCTTGAAGAAGCGGATTTCAGACTCATAGAGACGTCAAATTATTTTCTCCAGTGGCATGACACTTCAAAATAATCAAGATTGTTATTAAGTGGATTCCAAGTAGGCGTTATTTCCAAAATGTTTGACAGAGATTACTGGCTTATTCACGCGTTAATGGATCAGTTGCCGGGTCCATACGCAAATCTTGACTTGACTATTTGAGGTTACCGTCGCCTTGACAGTATTTCAGTCTTATAGCGACGTCCAGCTTATTACAGATGGAGGAGGGCCCCGAATGCACGGAGACATCCGGGAAGAAAGCTTCCTCACATGAAAATCCGAATGACCCTGCCGGGATTCGAAACCACGCGGTGCCATACGCAGGTCTGCCTTTGGTCACACATCGAAATTTCATTTCAAAGGAATAGGTTTACAGTTAATTATGACGAACACTCTGATAACTTCAGAAATGTTATTTGGAATTGAATTATGGATGATTGAAGACTCTAATACACTTTCATCATGTTTTGAGAGTATTCGATGATATACTCCCATGAGAGATTGTTGCAGGCTAGACTAGATACCACATACGAACAGAGTCAGTGGCCTATGGAGACTATTCGTTGCCAAAAATCCAGCCTTGTAATCATGACAATTTATACTTCGATTCAACTAAACAGATTTGTAAAAGTATAAACGTTTATCTGAGAGGTACATATTGTGCTCGTATTGTGCGTTTTAATTATCTCGATTTAACTAGTAACGTTTAACGTAACATGCAGCTAAGATAAAATGCAAATAATATTTATAATTTTTCAAACTCAAATTTACGAAATGTACAACGACATACACGACACGTTTTACGCCGTACATCACGACGTTCGAGAATGGAGCCGCATCAGATAACACTCTCAGGTTTACAACTGCATACTTGACTTTAACATTTCTACGCGATTAACATTTGTAGACGATTTTGCAACTTCCATATATGGCAGTATCACGGAAATAGGCGAAGATTTAAAAGCGGAGCCAAATTTCACGAGCGGAAAATAAAGAGGTAACTCTTACACCATAATAAATCGGTAAGTACAGAAAGATTTCGTATTTGAGTCTGAAAATGATACTTTGTAGATACAATAATTTTATATACATCAATTGTTAATCATTATACTTACCTTTGGACTCTTTCAATATATACATGGTAAAATGAAAACGAAAAAAAAATATGGTTGAAAACATGTTATGTAGATCAATGAAAGGGAAGTTGCTATGTACAGACATTTAAATTTCATAATTTTTGTTTTAATTTTACTAACGTTATAAGTGAATATTAAAAAATGAAAGCTTTACATTAGAAACTGCATAGATTTTTTTTCTCTTTTTTCTTATCCAATCATACCCTAGTATTAAGGTTATATTTGTGATATAGTAATTAAATGTTACTTGATATTACTGTGAAAGGCAGCAGCCAGAATTTGGCCTGTAAAAATTATTGTATAGATCTATCTGTATTTGACTTGAAAATTGGACAATAGTAAAGCAGCAACTTAACTGAACCTTAAATATCAATTTGACTTATTCCTTCTATAAATATATTTGTTTTGCATAAAAAATCTTGATTTATAGTCAAGCAGCAATTTTTACTGTCTAGAAAAAAACCCATTAAGAGTTGGATTGATACACAGACAGTTGATGGCATGTAACTTTTGTGTATTTTCTTAAAGAAATTAATCAATCTGCAGGTATATATATGAACAAACACAGAGATTCAAAATAATATTGGAAGTCAGCACTTTTTTTGCATTTAAAACATTAATATACTAGGTGACAAGCAAAGGATCAATCTTTATTAAAGCAGGAGATATCTTATATCTTTATAGAACATCTCCTGATTAAAGACATAATGAATACTTCAACTTGAACTTTATACTGCCAATAGTCAATATTGATTACTTAAGGCACCTTAATTTTGGATGTGTTCTTGAATTGTTATTCAAAAGATTGAGTCCGGTACACCTCAGCTCTGTTTGTGAAAATTATTCATTGTTTTTCTAAAATTGTGAATAAAAAAATCGACTTTTTTATGAAAGTGGCATTGAGCGCGAATTCACAACACCAGTAATGGCAGTGGCTAGATATTAAATTTTGAAAAAAGCTCAATTGTGGTGAATTTTGGTTCTCATATCATGTGGCTTTGGTGGCTCGAATAAAAAAACATTAAAGTTAAAATCCTGGCCAGGGATTAAAAATCTAAATATAAATTAACGCCATGCTGCGCTTATATTGCTGGCTTTACAATGTAGGTGGGGTACGTTTCAAAAACTAATATTTTTATATCTTCTGATGTTGATTCAATACCTGCATACAATGGCACTCATGCAACTGAAACACATGATGCTTAGTAAATAATTGTGATACTGTTTAATTCTCATAATGCATTTACCTTGAATGTGTAGACCTACACGCTGCAACACTTCCCTTATTCGTACATTGGAGATAACTGCGTTGTCGGAAAATACCGAAAGTGAGCGGACAATTACGTTTATTTACGATGATGTAGTGGGTGTGGAAATGGGCGGAGCTTATTTATCAACATTGCAAACGTGTAAACCTGGATTAAGCTGAGCCGAATCATGATGGTCGAACAATGTAAAGTTGCGAGGGTTAAAGTAAGAAGGCGTTTTGTAGTTTATCAAAATGCAATTTGTTGAAATACGTATTTACAATGTTGCATCGGCAAATTCAGTCCAAGAATGTATCTCTGGAGTTTAAATACTAAGAAATTCAAATGAATTGTGCATTTTGTCGGAAAATAAACTGTTCAACTCAGATCAACAAGGCTGGATTTTTGGCAACGAATAGCCTCCATAGTGGCCTGACGGTCTATAGACCTAGTGGCATGACGTCATAAGTACGTTTTCCTTGCGTAATGGCGTGCTCTGTGTACCTAAAAAGTCCTTGTAGCATGCAGCTGGTGATATATAGCTCAAAACCTACCTTTGAGGATTTAGAAAAATCATACATATTCAGTCCCAGAAAAAGTGTTGCATTCATGTTTACGGTAATTTAAATGTACTGCAGGCTTTACTAGGCTTTACATAAATATTTGAGCATTGTATGACTAGATATATTAAGATACACAATTTATTCTATCCCAAACGGAAGTATGGATATTTTAAAAGATTCTTTTGCAGCCAAAACATTACATATTTCTGAAAGACATATTAAGTGAAAAGAATACATATTTCTGAAAGACATATTAAGTGAAAAGAAAAGCTGAGTGCATATATGCATATTTGTAGCTGAGTATAGTTAACAAAAAAAACTGACTTCAAAGGAAGCCGGACGATATCAATATTGTTGATAATAAACAAGTCTGTTTAAAGCCGATGGCGTGGTAAAATGGTTGAAAATGCCATGACCAAAAAAAAAATGAAATAAATAATGACAGCTATAGACTGCAAGTGTCGAGACTAAATGCTTTTATATGGATATAAGTCAAAAGGCCTTAGGCCCAGGTTACAATATACATCATATATAAATAGAACATGACGTAAAATGGCGACATTACACAATACATATAAATAAATCTGCTGCTTTGAATTTTGAATTTGACAATGCATACATAAATATATTGATTACGTAAACAGTTATAAAATAAATTAAGTAGATAATGATAATGCTCGTGTTTATGTGGTATGAGACCTATTATAAATCGGACATCATAAGGACACAATTTCTTTCGGAGAAGGCGCTGATTCTGTATAGATATATAAACATATAGACTTAAAATGAAATTCACATCCACACTCACGTGTATATAAACACACAATATACAATATCAAATAAACATCATATACAATATCAAATAATGGAACGAAAGTTTTATATATATTAACACTTATTTTCTGAATGGCATTATCATTTTTTATTCAAATAATTGAACTAATGAGTGCATGTTCAGGCAAAACCATTATAATCCTGGTATTAATTGCTTGCGTAAATTAATATATATAGCTTACATTCTAGCAAAAAGTGATATTTATCTTCAATAATATTACATGATACTATCATGCATCTTTTATTATTGAAAGGAATATTAAAAAATAGTTTTGTTTAGGTTGATATAGAGAAAAAGCATGATGTTGGTTTATGGACTTACGGACTTACAGTATCGATTTCTATAAAAACAAATCTCGTGCTAACTGATTAAAGGTTTCTTATACGTCTGATTTATACAATAATCAATTAAATACTTACCAAACAAAATATCCTTAAAGGGAAAAGAGTGTGCATTCAACAGAAGGCTCCAAGTTTATCCGTCTTCCTTGTGTTCTCGTAGATCTGTTAATTGTCTTTTAACGTCAATACTAAGTCAATGATCGGCACTTTTCTTGCTTCCTGATGGAGTTTAGAAGTGGCTTCCTTTACATTTGCCCATGCAGGAAATGGAAAAGCGCGTGTCTTATTTCTGTCTAATCTTTTTCAGTCGTATTTATTGTTAAATATTATTTGAAAAAGTTGACAAGTGCATTTCTAAAGGAATCAAGGGACTTGTTCAGCGGCCTTTCTGTTATTAATAGAACTTCTTTTCTTCCTCCTGTGATGTCACTGATAGCATTCTAGTCTGCTCAGACAGAGACTCTCCTTAATTCAGTTTGTTAAGACATATTTCTCTCTCTCTCTCTCTCTCTCTCTCTCTCTATATATATATATATATATATATATATATATATATATATATATATATATATATATATATATTGACCTAAAGAACAGAATGTTTTCATGTTATCATAAGTATACTATATGGCTTGCTTGACAGCCACACTGGGATGTCGCAACTTGCTCAGCCATTGTGAGGCTGCCTTGTCGCAGAAAAAGATCAGCGGGTCGGGAATATGGTCTCCGAAGTTTCGTTTACCCTAAGAGATTTTGTGAGACTTTGCAGAGGCCATTCGTAGTTTTAGACAAAAGTACAGAAACCGCCATTTATCGATGTGAAGCAGGCTTTATTTAAGTTTGTGAATGAATGTGTAATATGACGAAATTGTTTACCATGACATAAAATATAAATAAATGTATAAATACTGATAACATTTTAAGATTCGTTGCCTTCTAGGTGTATTTTGCGCACCAAATAGGAGCAAAGTCGAATACAAATAAAATCTCGAAAGACATGTTTTGGTGTTGTTTTGTTTATGTTTCATGCGCAAGTGTTAATAGTGGGGACTATATTTATTTAATATAATGTAAGGCTATGCTATCATCTATGCAAATGATAATGTTTTTTTTTTTTTTTGTGGTTTTTTTGTGGTTTTTTTGGAATGACGGGGGTAACGCCTTGTTCTGTCAAAGAGGATGTGCACAGAACATCACAATGATGACGCTTCTGCCTTGGGACTGATGAGTGACGCACGCTATATGTGGCATTAAAATGGCAGTAATGCTGCATGAATAGAACAGATCTTTTCGGCATAATCCTAAGCGTTCAGGTTGCCTTGAATAACAAAAAGCAAGATTGCCCCCCCCCCCCCTAACTTTACCACCATTCGGGTTCCTTGAACACTCAATTGTCATATTTCTAAATTCTTCTCATCTGTGAAATGATTTTTTTTAAATATCAAAGATACCTAAATTCAAACATTGTGACATTTATAAATACGTTAAAAAAGAAACAGCAGTGTTAAAAATCAGACAGTTTAATTATTTCGAGAAAATATGGAAGCGAATAACAATAACAGCCAAAGATGTCAATTCAATTATACACTTAATCGTTGAGAAGGAAATTTTATCAGTTTGACATCTATTTATCATGATGTTTTGCACCTTTTTAAGTAATCAAGATTACATTATAAACGACGGTTTCAGCTTTTTTTTATGATTTTATATTTTTAAACAAAGACCGAAGATTTCGTTGTAGGATGAAAAAATAGAAAGAAAAGAAAAAAAAAGAAACTTTACATAACTATTCATTGTATTGAAATGCGATATTACTGAATGGTATAAAGCCTCACGATAAATATAGGGGTGTTATGTTTGCCTGTTTATTATATGGATTCAACGTCCCGCCGAATATTTCTGTCATTTGGAGACTATCTCTACTTGAGACAGATATAATGCTTTACAGTTTGTCCGACTTAATCGTCCAATGAAATGCATGTATTTCGTTCAAAATTTGAAAAATATATTGCAAAAAATGATCCGTGAGGTCTTGATATGAAGAAAATATGAGTACATGCTGCCTACGTAATATTCGGACTGAATTTACGGAGCTTGTTTGCGGCGGCGGGTGATTACGTCATGTTTTGCATGTAGCCTTATGTACCCAATGATACTGACTCTGAACCATCACGTGTACTGTCAATCAAACGGGAATTTGTTCTATAACGCGAGGTCAAATGCAAAGCTGTATAGCGTACGTGACAAACTGTAAATATGTTCGCGTCGCTTGCGATAAATTCCACGATATTTTAAATGTAAACGATAATTTATACTTATCTCAGGATTTTGATAAAATACTGAAATATATCAGTGAGATATAATTCATATCTCACTGTTGAAACTGTTGGTGGTATTGAATTTTGGTTCCCGATCTGTACATTTAAATATAAAGCAATGTAGAACGTGAAACGGATAAAAATAATTTCACGAGCGCGTAGCGTCTCATCTTTCCGATGAGATATATTCCATATTCACCCAAAGCAAACAAATATCCTCTATGCCTCACTGCAGTATCACGCCATAGACATTTGGCATGATACCAAAAACCAGTCATTTTGGTATGCCACTACTGGGAGTCGAACCTGCAGAGACTGTAAAACCTCGGACATCAGGAACGATTTTATTATCTTTGAAATGGGATCTTAAACATGGCTTGAAACGAAAACAGAACAGGATAAAATATTATTTATAATAAAATATTATTATCAAACTAAGTTCTTAATGTAGGTTTTCGTAGATAGCGAGTGAAATATGTTTTCATAAGACCACAATGTTAATCTTGCTGTGAATGATATGATTGTAATGCATTGATATTTCTCAGATTTATTTTTCACTGAAACCTCATGATTCATGAATATATCGCAATATCATTCAAATATCGATATATATCGCATGCTGTGTGGCAGCATGGTGTCCGTCTGAAGTAGTCAATGTCATAGTCTCCGTCTAAAAATAACCATCGTATTTTGCCTGCAATATCCACCCCTAGCAAACGTATTCCTAGATTCCAATGTTGATAACGGAAATGTCCGAGATAAGGCGGTCTGCCAATACCTGCTTTTATAATAATTATGTGAATTGAAGAAAAGTCACCCTAAGCTGATATTACGTACCCTGCGTAAAATGTTAAAGTAGGTCCATGCATTTCATCTAAATGATGAAAACAGATCCCATAAACTGGAGTAGGTATCCAGATTAAATCACACTCAAAATTAATAATTGAATTTTTGTTATGTAATTGTCCATCCCGAATTGTGAACAGTTATAAGAATATCACCAGATTAACACCTGAACCCAAGTAAATAGTTATCCAGGTTTTTTTTTTTTTTTTTTTTTTTTTTTTTTTTTTTTTTTTTTTTTTTGATGTGACAGTGATATCTATTAGATTGTATGCATAAAAACAATATTAATCTATGTGTATATTATTTCATGGTAGCTCGTTGCGACGGTCGACAGCTGTCAGTGAGGCTTTTAAACCTAAGCTTTTAATCCGTTGCTATGGGGACAGATGTATACTTTATCAATAATATGCAATTCAACGGAAATAAACCAGTACATTAAACTGTCAATATATCTCGCAACACACCAGATGCTATAATTGCTTTTAAAACTAAGTCATCAGAGATAATATAGGCCAAGAAAATATCACACACACACACATATTTATATAATACCTGTATACATAAAGCGCCTGACAAAAAATGTGATAACTTTTTCAATGGCAATTTGTAACATGGTTGTCAAACAAAATCAAAGTAGACTTGCAGTATCTTCTGTTATTATGAAGATCGCATACATTTATCATACACCAAAACGGTATTTTTTTTCTACGAAAACAGCCGTCTATACCCAAATAAATGCAAATTTCTCTAAACAGTTCTAAACGGTCGATTTTCAATATCGAAATTTGTCTAAATTTTACATTGAGGATGGCATCTGTTCGATTTTTCAAGGTCTATTCGAAAGATTTGGACCATTTTCTAAATTCTCCACGCGCTGGATTATATTTATATATAATGATTGGTAGTTGTTCACCATTGTAATTACAATACAATGCCTAACACAAACATTATTTTCCAGATACAGAAATTCAAGTTTATATAATGGTCTTACTCCGTTGTAGACATGATGACAATCGGGGTATATGACAGATTATATTAACATATAACAACCCGTTCATTCTGATGTCGTCGTCATTGGCGTCGTCACCGTAAACAAAAAAAAAACTTTAACCATAGTCATATCTTCTTAACTAACGTTTTTAAAGCTTTTGTCATCAAACTTCATCACAGTATATAAACGAAATCACTGTACCATGTCTTGCAAGCCTTTACATTTCAGTGTATACCGGCCGTCTTGCGATTACATGCACTAACTACTTCCGATCACTGTACTTTTCTTGGGAGCCTATATATTTTAATTTTTACCTTTCTTGCGAAAACAGGAAGTAGACTTGTTTATATACTGTGTTCATATACTTGTTCACTATGACAAGGGCTTCATTCTCATCAAGGGCCATAACTCTAAGGTCCATTTTGACCTAATCCTTCTTGACCCTTTATAACAAAAAATACTAACAAATGTGCGTTGACATCCGTATGCGCTGCTCTTACAACTGAGAAACCGTGTCGCACAATTTAAGTGGATTTTATCTTTAGTTAGTACAAACCTGATATTTAAAAAATACTACTTAACCCATTTTCTTTTTAACTTCAAAAAGGCCACCAATGTGCATACATGTATTTTATTCTCTGTTCTAGTGACATACACGCAGCATTATTTTAAATGCAGTGCGATCTTGAGAAATTGAGATGTAAACACGGAGCCTCTTAGCAACGCTTAAACTTCAAAATAATCAAGAAACAGATTGAATTTGAGAAAGGACGCACAAGGTTTTACACGTGATGGGCTGATATAAAGAGACGGTTTTAGCGATACACATGCCTTTCCTTGGTTTCGGTGTTTAATTGAATGTAAAATGAGACGAAACAAGTTTGTCAAATGTAACAGACTCAGAGAAAAGTTCCTGAGGATAATTTTTAATTTTCCGGATTCCATGACATTAATTTTCAAGCATCCTTTTGTTGATTTGAAATTGTGAGCTTTTTTTTTTTTTATTTAAAAAAAAAGATCAAATACAAGGCCTGTATACATATGTATGATAAGATGCAGAAGAAATGTTTTATCTTCAAATATAACAATGTGTATTAAATAAATTCAAACTGTTTTAATCTTTACGACGATTAGGAAACAATTTCTAACAAGTTATAATCACTCATAGCGCCGGTTCATGTGTTGCACTTTGCAAAGTTGTGCAAGATCCTTGCCATTGTCGGGGTTCGAACCTACAAACTTTGGTTCCAAAGAACTGGACCGCTGCAACGTCAAAGATCAAAGTGATTTGTTGTCGCCAGGCAAGACCAAGACAAGGAATCAAGTGGAAATCTTATGTCATAAATACCCAATTTCATCGTCGTAAACTCTCAAGCGACTCAATTAATTTGTCACTGACGGATGCAGTGAGATGTAATATTCTGTTGTACGTATCCGAAGATATTCAATTTTCTGGGTGTCCGTAACGCGGTCCTTGGTCGGTCCAACGTTTGTGTTTAACCCTTTCCCTCATATAGACTCATTTTGACGCACTCAGTAGGTACCACATAAAGCCTGATCTGCAGAAAATCACAGTTAAACCTTACCAAATTTAATTATAAAGTTCTCATTTCCAGACCACTGAGGAGCAGCGAACAACATAAAACCTGATCAGCCTGCGAGTTACTCGCAGGCTGATCTGGTTTTATGCTGTTCGCATGGGTCTTTTCATGGTGTCCTCTATGAGGGAAAGGGTTAAAGGCATATTTGGTTACCCATCGGACTTGTTGCTTCCCTCCAGTTACTCAAGTTTCCTCCATTGTCTAGAACAAGGTCAGTGTCGTCATTAGTACCAACAGAAGGAGACAGTTTTATGTCTACCGTAATCCTTGTAAAATAAATACAGTTTAGATAGACTCTACCCGTTTTAAAAACTTTACTGAATCCAAAAAAAAAAATTTAAAAAAAATACTAATCACATTTATACACAGTTATAATACACAAAATTTTGAGAAGAAAGTGAAATTGATTAGAAGTATCGAAGCATACAGTGGTATCTTTTTTAAAATTCTATAATTATATAAAAGTGAAATTAGATATATGTTTTAAGTAAGGTTAAAAAAGTGTTTCTATAATATAGATGCACACTCTACAATGCCCAATTTATGAACCAATGCAGCAGATAGAATGATTGAACCCTGAAGCGAGACCATATACGGAAGTAAGCATGCGAGTAAAATCATCAACCAGGTCAAGCCCAAGGCACAGGCCATAGTTTGTAAGAGTGGTGTTAGACATACTAAATTCTACAAACTACATAAGCGAAACAGGTCTTTTTATGGTGACTATTTTTTGCCATGTCGTGTGACAGGGTTCGGGGCGAAAGATCGGGGGCTAAAAGATGAAATATTGTTGTTGTTTTTTACTTTTCCGCACGAAGTTTCTTTTTTTTCCCCCAGAAATGTCGACTTTTTGTGTTTTCGCCCCGTCAAAAATCAATATTTCGTCTTCTCGTGCTGGCCCTCAGGAAAACCGACACAGCGAAAATTAATAATTATCTAAAATAGTTTTCCGCCTTCGGTACGCAAACGGTTATAATGACAGTGATCTACTAGTCTGGAGTACCTACTTTTTTGTTACGGACGACGGATATCAGACTTAGTAATGCAGTGTAGAATTAATGAAATATATGCATTATGGAAGACATGCTTAGAAAAAATCAAAGTTGATCTACTCAAGGAAAAGTAGAGGATGACGAGTGTAAGTACTTGTTTTCCAATCAACGATAGCAAAAATAATTCAATTTGGCATTAAATTCTGAGAATTCAAAGATTCATTCTATACAGCAAAAAAAAACAACATTCAGGAATGTATTCAGAAAGCAAATTCAATTAATTGACTTAAAGCAGTTACTCCCAATGATCTAAAAAAAAAAAAAAAAAAAAAAGAGATTTCATTCATGCATAAATATACTTTAATTAAGAAACTTATAAATGGAAATATATGCAAAACACATTTCAAAGACTCTAATGTTATGATAGGTTATAAAAGCATTGTTGTAAATAATTGTAAAAAACATGTCTAATTTTGGTAGTGAACAAATGAATCAATTTTTAAAATTTATTTTAAAATAATGTTATATATATTCAAAACAAAATGTACAGTAAAGAATGACTAAACTTTAAAAACTGACCATTATCGTAAATAGGCTTACCTGCACCATAAAAAATTGTAAAATGATTAAAATCAGAATATGAAATGATTTGATATAACAAATATTTCAGAGTACCTCCAAATGTTCATATTTAAAAGCAGTGTAATGTTATAAATTATCCTATGAACTATAAAAAAATCTATGATAATCCACTGCATAAAACCTAATTTAGTTCCAGGCTGATCATGTAATGAGCAGTTAGCTGCTCGTTGTAGTTAGGACATACAATTTTTTCTTCACCTTTATTTTATTTCTTACTGACAAAAGCTTGTTCAGGTCTGATTTTATCAGTTGTAAACTGTATCAAAATAGTTTATACAGGCATATACATTAATGATCAGCACCTTAAAGCATAGATTCATTGATAAAGGACTTCTAGAACATTCCGAGGAAAAGCGCGCGAAAGACCGACGCACAACAAATTTAGTACGCTCTAGAAATAGTTCAGTATTTTTTCTATGAAATATACTTATTTATAGACGGTAATACAAAAAATTATATCTGTAAATAGGCTTGTTTGATATTTGTTCATATCATTATTGCATATGACAATTATGATATAAAAGCGTTATTAGTTGTTTTGGTTTTGGCGAATTAATTTTCAATGAGAGCATCTCGGCAGGCTGGAAGAATTCAATATACATAGTAATTAAGGGGTTTCATGTCATAACACGGTGGATTCTTTTTTGTTGTTTTAAATCATTTTCACAAAGTAGCATTCCTCAATTGATGGAAAAGGATTGTATTTAACTTACTGAAATCACTTTCATGTTTTTTCATCAAAAAGAAAAGTAATAACACCAAGCTGAATGATATATACAAGCTGCACCCCTTATTTACAGTAATTTTATAGTCCATAACGATGCGTTAACCAATAACAGGAGTCCTTTTATTCAGCTTAGAATTATTTACCGCTGTTAGCGTACATTTGATTGGTTTAAGATGCGAGTTGAAATCGAAATTATACAGCTACGCCGAAAAAAAAAAATATTTTCCCTCCTAATGTTAGTGAAGTTTTTGTTTCCGGCAAACACGGAGAGGTTCTTGCGATAACCACGTGACACATTCCGCAACATGGCGTCTTTGCCAGTTTAGGGTAGCAGATTCATAAGTTCAGCCTATGAAATTAGCGCATGGGCGAAGAGTGAATATGATCAGCCGAGAGAATACAATGGAAATAGAAATCTAAATATATGTTTTCATAATTTTAGATAAAACTTCAATACTGTCTGTGACGGTATTGCCTGGGGAAACCACCCATATCTGACAATCATGGATGGTTACATTCGATGACTATGCGATTGTTGATTTGTTTCGATAGACGTAATACATGTACCGATAGTTAAACTTCAAATTCTTAGTACATGACCATCTATGAACGAGATGCTTTAAGTATAGCGTCAGTACTTTCTGATACAGATTTCAGAATAGCTTTGTCCTATCAGTTCATAATATTGGTGTAAATTTCTATAATAGCAGATATTCGTTCAGTTCGACTAGTTTTCATTTAAAGTTGGATACATCACCCCACTGGCTAACTATACTTTACCCAGAATTATTATTCAGTTAAAACTTGGTGTCTTGGCCAGTTCCATTTGTTCTACAATGACACTATGTCAAGATTATGATTAGTCATTTTTCTTGATGAAAATCAGATTATATGCTAGTTCAGCATCAATGCAGGACTTCTTAGCTTATTAACAATGTCCCCTGTGGATGAAAAGGCTCGCCGGTGCTA
>CM037778.1:18525346-18575346 GCA_021229015.1 Solen grandis | reverse complement strand
ATTTTGTAGGGAAGTCGGATAACCATTACAAGTACTGTATTAACTGAGATGTAGCCAGTCTTTGTACATTGACAAATTACCTATAAAATAATATCCAAAACACAATAATTGTAAGTGTGTGCTTAAAATTTGAAGAATTTACAGATTTAAGTGGATAAGTTGGGGTTGGGGCACTTATTCAATTTTGTTATACAGCCTTAGTTTAACCCTTTCCCTCATATAGACTCATTTTGACGCACTCAATAGGTACCACATATAGCCTGATCTGCAGAAAACCACAGTTAAACCTTACCAAATTTAATTGTAAAATTCCTCATTTCCAGACCACTGAGGAGCAGCGAACAGCATAAAACCTGATCAGCCTGCGAGTTACTCGCAGGCTGATCTGGTTTTATGCTGTTCGCATAGGTCTTTTCATGGTGTCCTCTATAAGGGAAAGGGTTAATGAGGGACTATCGCAAAGCCATTGGTTGACATTTCTATTATACGGTATGCAGATACTGGCGAAGAAAGCATTTGGATTCTGATGCAAAGTTACTACACGTTTTACAGGGTTTGACTCGTAATTATGCACTATATCAAAATTGCTAAGCAAAATAGTGTAACTAATGACAGGAATTAACATAAGCATGATTAATTACAACAATTACTTTCGATATCAGTTCATTTGCCAATGTATCAAATTATAGAATAATATTTATGGTGTTTATGAAAAACGTCATGGCATTTTGTATCATACAGGGGCTTTGCTAGAGTTTGTTGTTTTATAATATAAAACTTTTACTTTTATTAAAACATGTATGTTTATTGTTTTTATGTATTTTTTTTTAACTTTTTTTTTATTACAAATATTCTATATGTAACATATTTTTTTTTATAAATTTGATATATAATAAGATTTGCAGTTGAATAATACTTAATGATCGCCTGTATCCTCGTATAAAAAAGAAATAATAACCCATCTAAGATACAATGTCATAAAAGATACCAATCACGCCGGGACTCCTAACTATTTGATAAACACAAGTCATAAAAATGATATAAAGGAGTGTTTGGTCAGCTAATACTATATAGAGGTACGGGGTTGAAATGAAGAATAGATTATATTTCAATTAATCCTTTATTGCCTGTCTGATTAGAATCCTAAAGGCATGCCCCTTATAAGTTACATAATATTCTCTCATTTGATTAGCTGTCGTTTTTCCTAATAGAAAATTTGATATTATATATGATGTTTACGTTTTATTAGAAGAGAAAATATCTCTTTTTATATAATTTTATTATACACTTGCTTGATTATGTCGATTTTTACGTATCATTTCAGCAACTTAATTAGCACGAACCATTGTTATTAGCTTTACAAGATACATCTAGCGACATATTTGGATACACGAATGTCTCTGTAATTGCTTGAGACCGTGGGTGTTTTCTTCATCATTAATTTGGTTCAGATAACTCTTTTTCAATTAGTTTTACATTTCGCCGAATCCGGACTTTCACTATAAACGACTTGTATGCATTATCTTTATCAAATTTATATAATATACAAACTATTTTTGCATATTATGCCATTATGTAACATAGGAAAAATAATTATCAGAGATATGGCTCTTTGTATTGTTAACGAAATTGTTAACTTCATTTCCAAAACCCATGGGTTAAATTTAATACAGCTTCACAGTATTGATCAGTATAAATACAGATGTGCATGGCGTAAGTATGTTTTGATGAGTTGAATTATAAAATAACTATGATATTTTGCATTTTAATTAAGGTTTATGTATATGTAATGTGCATGCATTCTTGTCCACACTTTATCTCCAAAACCCCTGATTGAATTGTGTGAAACTTATAGTTTATGCCCTGTAATTCACTTCCGGTTAAGATACGTGCCCCATAAAAACCACCAAAGCCATGCATATAACTTTACAATATAAGCTTTTAAAATGTCAAACCATGGAAATCTTATTGGTAAATTGACATGTCATGACATATGACAGGAATTCTTTTATTACCCCCCCCCCCCCCCCTTTATAATTTTGTTGATATGGGTTATCTCCTCTGAAAACTAGAAAAAAGTGATTTTCTCCATTTTCCTTCGGTGAAGTTTAGATGTGTTCATGAAATTTGAATCAGATTCATATAATGCATCTTTCTACCGTGAGGTTTCGTCGAAAATCAAATTCAATTTTTCATATTCACAGAAGTTGTATATTTTCCTTAGATTTCAGTGTTAACTTAAATACAGATTATCTCCCCTACATCTAATAAAACCTGGAAAAACTCTCGGTAAAACATTTTTATTTATGGATGTCTTCAAAGTGACAAAGTTTCATGGAAATATTTCAATCCAGTGGCAAGATATGGACTATGGGTATTAGGGTGGTTATACCTTAAAAGGATTGATTATTACCAAGTTTAGTTGTGCATATAAAGTCGCTGACTTTAACACTCACTCAGCCCCTCGCCGCGTGGGTTCGAATCCTGGCAGGGTCATTCGGATTTTCATGTGAGGAAGCCTTCCAACTGGCTTGCGGTAGGTCGGTTGTTCTACCTGGATGCCTCCTCCTGGCCTGTAATTAGCTGGACGTCGCTATATGACTGAAATACTGTCAAAGCGACGGTAAACTCAAATTGTCAAGTAAAGTCTTGGATCGGACAACAATTCATCAATTCGGGGTTATATTTAGTAATTTTATGTTTATAGATTTCCCTCTTATTCACTAAACTGAGAATAAAGTCCAAAATTTGTTTCCTCTCTTGACACTAATGATGACAGTTTTCATGTTTATTTCAGTACGATTGCGTTATGGAAGTCGAAATTGAATAATTATGTATTGAACATCGATGCTGGCGATACCGTGTTTAATAAATTGTAACGGAAAAAAGATAGTAAGCAGGAAACAATTCGCAATTTTCGAACTACGACTGGCTGGAATTTCCAAAGAAAGCCAACAATATACATGTATACATAAATGAAAAACATGATGACGTCACAATAGTGAAACAGCGCATTGGTATAGCGTTGGATTAGCATGCTAAAGGTTGTAGGTTCGAGTCCGAGGGGAGTAATTTTTTTCTAACTTTTTTTTTTAACTCTTTTTCTTTTTTAGATTTCTTCTGCCTATTCTGTCATAATGAAATCATCAATATAAGTACATGTGTGTGTGTGTATATATATATAAAACACATTAAGTCACATATAATTCAAATCTCAAATAGAAAGTTTGTTGTTTTAGATTACATACTCATATTATCTTATAAACTGTAGGCTAGTGAAATGGGGAGAGGAAGAGTGGCGATATGTTTTTTGTTAGCAATCCATTGAAATAAAATGATGGGTTTATCGTTTTTAGACGGCGATTAGCCGTCTTATGCTGGAAATCGAAATCAGGCCTTGCTAATTTGCATATTTTCCACAACATTTTTAACTGTACCTCTCCGCGGTTAGTGCGGATCCGTGCAATGCGATTCTGCACTAACGAATACGAGTGGAATATGTTACACAGACGTTTAAATCATAACCGTAACCGCTTTTAGTGTGTTATTGTTTGTTAACATGTTTTCTTTTGCCATTATTTTGCACTGGAAGCATCAATTTTAAGCGTGAAAAAAATATACGTGACATTTCTTAACCAGAACAGCAACCCATCTTACGTACATGAAGATCTACTCCTGTAACAAGAAAAAGTAGTGCTCCGTATGTATGTAATTGGCCTAAAGTAGTCCACACAATATTTTGCATGATGGCGAGTTAGGTTCCTCCCAGGGCATTTCTTAACTTTGAAATAGATAGGCAAACATTCTAGTATCTTAAATAATCAAATACCTGGTCAATTTCTACACATACAAAACAACAGATAGAATTCGCTAGTACAAGAGAAAGAGAATGACCTACTAAGGTATGCAGCTCTTTATGAATGAAAGGTTCATGACCTTTACTCCGGATTATTATGTTACAAACAGTACCTCTGTAGCAACAGCGGTGGAGTTTTTGTCGTCATGTGACTGCTTCAATAACTTCAGAAACGCTGGGTTTAGAATGTTAATCCCGTCGCCGTCTCTCAGCGCACTGTGCGCTTTGATTAACGACCGTATTCAAGCAAGGTAAAAGTGGGTTTATATCATTTGGTTCATTGGCATCGCATGGAAATATTAAATTTACTTTGATAAACATAAGAAATGCGACATCATTATATTAAAAACCCTGTTCTCTCAGCGCTATCTGCGCTTTGATTATTATGCCCCGGGGGCATTTTTTTTTTTTTTTTTTTGCTTTTTACCCTGTCTATTTGTATTTGTTTGTTGTTTTGTCGGCAACTTTAACACTAGCCATAATTTGAAAACTTCGTAGCTTGAAACTTCATATATGACTAGAATGAGACAAGGGGAAGTACAGTAACTGAGAACCATAACTTTACTTGGTCCATTTTTTCAGCGTAAGCTGCATAAAATGGACTTTGACCTACTTCTTGAACCAATCTAATATTGGTTAACAACCAAAGATTTCGGAAAAGCATTTAGGATATTCCATCATAAAATGGGAGTTTCAGAGTGCATATCTTTCTGAATTACATTGTATTGTCGATTGGCAAATGTCAATATAATCTACCTATTCAAACATAAAAAAACATCATGTTGAAAAATTAAAAAACAACAAAAACAAAACAAAAAAAAACAACAAAAAACAACAACACCCAGTTAAAAAGTAAACAGTTGTGAATCTTTAGAAAACGTAGTTAACCTTGGTATAGTGGACTCTTCCCTCTAATTTATGTCACAAAACTCGCAGTGTATAAGTTAACATTAACTACTAATAAGCAACAGCCTCCGTGGCGCAGTTGGTTAAGCGCTCGTCTGATAAACTAAGGGCGTCGAGATCGAATCCCAATGACGGATTTTGATACATTGAGTATAAATTGCATTTCCTGAATTTAGTGACAAAAATGTTTTCTAGCATTATTTTAAAATCGCAGACCATTTAAAAAATCCGTAAAAAGCATCGCCGCCAGTGGCGGGGCTAATTTGCCTTATATGTATGTAGTGAAACCTTTAAACAACATCTCCTCTGAAACCGCTGGGCAGAATTTGATTAAATTTGGCAGGGATGATCCTTGGGTGAACCTTCGAAACAGTTGCTAAAATAAACTTGATCCATGTTGAACTCTTGTGTCCATGGCAACGGAAAGAAAAAAATATGGAAACTTTAAAAATCATCTCCTTTAAAACTACTGGCAAAATTTCAAAATATTTTGGTACAGATGTTCCTTTGGTAGCTATCTACCAAGATTGTTATTCCGATCAGTAAAAAAATATGGCCGCCAGGGGCAGGGCTAATTTGCCTTATATGTATATAATAAAATCTTTAAACAAAATCTCCTTTGAAAGCGCAGGACAGAATTTGATTAAACTTGACAGGGATGATCCTTGGGTGAACCTCACAAAAGTTGCTAAAATAAACCTGATTCATGTAGAACTCTGGTTGCATTAGCAATGGAAGAAAATGAATTATGAAAACTTTAAATTCATCTCCTTCAAAACTACTGGCCAGATTTCAAAATGTTTAAATAAAGATGTTTCTTGGGTAACCATATATTCAGGTGAGCGATTTAGGGCCTCCATGGCCCTCTTGTTTATTAACAAAACTTTGGTGCACACTGTCTTTTTGCAACCGAATTTATGCATTTTGCATTATTTTAGATTGTGCACGTCTTATCATGTTTACCTAAAACTGTTGACTGTTGAGTATGACCTACAAAGACGGACCCCATCTGTGACTAATTATACACTAATATGGAAAGAAATACATAGCAAGCAATAAGCACCGTCGCCATTTATGATGACATTGTCTAAACCGGTTTTATAATTTTAACATTTTTTTTTTACCTTGATTCAGCTTGTGTGAAATATATATCTCTTTCTCTTCTACACAATGGAAATCACGTGTAGGATTCATTTTGTGCCTTTCTTAAGTGACCACTTCTGGTACAAGTCAAAATTTAATCCCAAATGATCATAAAGCAATCATAAAATAGTCATGAATACTGGCTAGTTTTGTTTATAATCGATTAAATCATTATTAATCAGTACATTGAATTATTAATCGTGATTGCTGGAAAGCATTAATGGTTAATTATGGTTAATTATGGTAAGACCATGTCTGCCATGCATCCTCCGAACTTTCTTGATTGCTTTCATTTTGTTCGTTTGTTTATTGGGTTTAACATCCCGCCGACAGCTTCTGTCATTCGGAGACTTCTGTAAAATCATTAATTTTCGTTGACATTAAACTAAATAATTTAAAAAATTGACATTAAATTTCGTTTATTAAGTACTTAAGAGAATTTCATGGGTACATTTATTCGTGGACCTATGTTCTAGTAAACGTGGCGTCTATAAAAGAGACGAGTTTTCGACGAAAATTAGTGTCATTGATCTAATGATTTGTTTTATGCAAATTTATCGCAAATTAGAAATATACGATATCTCTTGCATATATATATATATATATATATATATATATATATATATATATATATATGTTCATGTTTTGCATACAAGTAGATTTGTTTATAAGTTTCATTATCTACTGAAGAATTGTAGCTTTATCTAAGTGGACGACGAGGAATTATTCATTGAATAACTGAATTAATTAGCTGAAGTTATGGCCCTTTTTAGTTAAGAAAATACAGTTAAAACGTGCATGCGTTTGACTTTCGAGAAACGTATGGTCTTTTGATTTAGAACACGAAGTTAAACATTTTGAATTTAGAATATAATATTTTCGAGTATGTCTTTGAAAGGTTCACGACACTTTCTGTCGGACCATGGAAGTGACACCGTTTTACTGAAACATTGTGTGTCCGTCTGATTGTCCGCTCATTCCTGGGAATTATCTTGGATTTGTATATCCAAACGCGTTTTATTTGATACATGCAGAGGCACACACTTCTGGTAAGTTGGCGGAATTCACTGAGAAGTACTAAGGATCTAAAACTCGGCTTCTGCGCTACCAATACAGGCAGGAAAATCCCCGTCAGAGAAAAAAAAATCTGCTGGTCATCCATAACATACAATATGATTGTATTGGATTGCCTGCCCACAAAGCGGTACCGTGTGCTATAAATAATGCATCTGGACATCGTGAAGATTCCGAGCATCGCTGGAACGTGAGAGCTCGGTCAAACGTCTGTTGAAAGCGAGTATTAAACCTTAAAACATATCGGAAGGAGTGTTAACCGGAAAAGCAAGTGCTTTTCGGACACATCAAAGAAAATGAACACTTTATTTAAACTTATCGTTGGACTTTTAATATTACTCAGTTTTGAAACAAACGTAATGAAGAGTATGAATGCCAGCATAAGTGACGTAATATCCGGTGTAATCGACGGGCTTTGTCCTCTTGGAAACGTCTGTAACAGGAACGAATCCCGACCCAAAGAAATCGACCGGTATACCCAGGATTGGGTACCATGTTGCTCAAGTAAGTTATATATACATATATCTTTTGTTTGTCTTTCCGCTCATCAGTTGTGAAACTCAAAAAAAAAATAAAATAAATAAATATATATATATATATATATATATATTAATCATATAAAGGCCAGAATCTCAACTAAGTCTTGTAGTCAAACATGCTGAATTTCATCTTGAGGACGCCACTGCAATAGATTTACCAGCTGAATGTATTGACACATTGCAATTTCGAAAATTATTCAAAATTCAAATTATAAAACCGAGTCTATCAAAACATTTCTAATGACAGTAAAGACCAAAAACGAGCGTAAATTTGATCTACTCTGAATAGAAGTCCTAAATTTGTGGAAATACTTTATTTTATCAAATAGATCGATTTTTTTGTACATGGTAAAGTAGAAAGGTGTTCTATTTAAATAAATCTCTGATAAATTTGAATTTTAAGAGTTTCTGATTTGCCACAATTTAAGGAAACTTCTAAGGACAGTATGATAACAATGTTTGGGTGATATTAGTTGTAAAATGTTTTGTTCTGCATCATTTGTCAATGGAGAATGTCCAGGAGTTTCTTATTCTTGTTTACTTTATATTTAAAACAACATTTAAAAACATCAACACTCAATGATTTAACGGGAATACAAGGTAGTATCGATTGTTGAACAACAAGAACAACAACAACATATATGAAGACTAGAAACTAAACAAAATTGTATTTACTAAACAATCAGTGGCTGTACATAGTAATATTTCTTCATCAATTTATTTTAGCCATATTTAGGCTTATCATTATACAGACTCGTATTAACGCAATGCCACATCAGACTCAGATTAGACAGCATTCGAGGAACTGTCTGATCAAGCTCTACTGTTTTATCATTCAATATTGTAGATCAGACTCTATTTGGTTTGTGTGAAAAAGAAAAATATATTGCTATGCCATCTAAAGTTCAATACATTAATTTTCGTCAAGTCATAAATTTGTACACGAATATTTACGAAGAAAAAGATCAAATGTATTCAATTTCCTCGTCAATTTCTAGCTTAACTCGTCAGTTTTCGATGTTGCGTTGAGACTTACTCTATTAGTTTCTAGACCATGTATCCCGCTTTAGGTATATTTACTACTCCTAACCCTTGTGTCATGATTCGTCAAGGAAAGGCTAAATTCTGAAAATCGACCTATTGGTTGTAGATCTGGTAAATTGAACTCCTTTAGTTATCGGACTTTTATGGCAATCCGCAGTTGCCTTTTCAGACTATTACTGACACAGACTGCAGACATGGAGCCTACTAATTCCCCAGGATCTCGATCAGAGAGGAATGTTATGCACGTACGATTATTAAATATTTATAGTCATCAACTAATGCAGCTTCACACACGTGCTATACACATGTTTTATTCGCTGTTTGCTATTGTTCGAGATAAATCAAAAACTAATATTACTGCGATTATACAAGAACTAACGATGGAAAAAAGCTCGGATCAGTGCAAATACCTCTTGCTCTCTTGTTATTTCCTATCTGCCGATAATCTCGTTATGTTCTCTTTTTCAATGTGGCCATTCAAAGTGACAAGTGCCGTCATTTATTGCTGTCGCAAGCAGGTTTCATCTGTACGATGGGTGTTTTCAAAGCTCGTGGAAAAGTGCTCATAATTCTTTATTACACAATCGTGATATCTGAAAATTCAGACCAGTAAAATATAGTACAATAACCGTTAAGTTACACTTTCATATGGATCGCTTGCATACACGCCGTACAGTTGTAACAATAGTAACGTCATCAAACGAATCCCGGCCCAACACAAAATGACGTCAACGTCAGCATTCATACACATTCACAGCGTATGAAGAACACCGCTTAATCCTATTCAAAATATACAAGTATGAAGAACACCGCTTAATCCTATTCAAAATATACAAGTATGAAGAACACCGCTTAATCCTATTCAAAATACACAAGTATGAAGAACACCGCTTAATCCTATTCAAAATACACAAGTATGAAGAACACCGCTTAATCCTATTCAAAATATACAAGTATGAAGAACACCGCTTAATCCTATTCAAAATACACAAGTATGGAGAACACCGCTTAATCCTATTCAAAATATACAAGTATGGAGAACACCGCTTAATCCTATTCAAAATACACAAGTATGGAGAACACCGCTTAATCCTATTCAAAATACACAAACAGGCATATACATGTCGCATGTATTTATTCAGCTGGTCATGAATCATGTCATGTCCCTTTGCTACCTTATGAACGACATTGCAAATGTAAGCGCAATACGTATATGTAGTTTGAAAGGTGAAAAATGTATATTTGAGACGCTATAAGTTGAGACCATTTTCATCAAAATGACCAGATTTTAGGACGGGAAGACGACGATGACATTATTACGGAAATGATATTTTATTCCTCGAGAGGGATACATATCTAATTTTTGCACATTTAAATGACAATATACTGACGTCCATTAAAGTGCAATTTCATAAATTTACCATCTAAAATAAAGAAAGTGAGAACAATTTTGCCGCGAACTTTTTGGACGACCCTCGTATATACACAATAATCTCGTTCTTTTATGTTTTAGCTAACCTGGCACGAAGTGCCAAGGTGAGCTTTTGGGACCAGCCTTTGTCCGGTGTCCGTCTTCGTCAGTCGTGAACAATTTACTTAAAAGATATTCTTTTCTGAAACTACTGATGGGAAAGTGATCAAACTTGGCAAGGATGTTCCTAAGGTGACCCGCTATGAAAATTGTTCAAATGGTTCCGATCGGTCTGTTGCATAATTAGGTCACAGGAGCTAAAAATAGATTTTAAAAGTGAAATCTTAACAAATCTTCCTGAAACCACAAGGCCTAGAGCTTAGATATTGGTGTGTGGCTTTGTCTAATAGACCTCTACAAAGTTTGTTCAAATCACGGCCCTGGTGTCATAATTGGCCCCGCCCCAGGGGTCACTTGATTTAACATAGGCTAATATAGGAAACAAAAAGAAAAATCTTCTTGTAAGAAACCACAAGGCCCGGAGTTTAGATATTTGGTATGTAACATGGCCTAGTTGACATCTACCAAGTCTGTTCACATCATGGCCCAGGGTCAAAATTGGCCCCACCTCAGGGGTCACTTTATTTTACATAGACTTATAAAGCAAAAAAATAGAAAAATCTTGTAAGAAACCACAAGGCCTGGATATTTGGTATGTAACATGGGCTAGTTGACCTCTACCAAGTTAATTGTTCACATCATGACCCAGGGGTCAAAATTAGCCCTGTCCTAGGGTTCACTTGATTTTACATAGCCTAATGATACCAGCTGAGCGATCAGGGCCATTGTGGCGTTCTTGTTTTTTTTTATTAAATGTGGCCATTCCAAGTGACAAGTGACGTCATTTTAAGCTATTCAAGCAGCATTTGTATAGACATGGACGAACATGTCTTTTTCTCTTGCTGCAGTTTTTGGATTAAAATTTGACAGTTTGCGTTAAGTATTTTAGTCATCCAATTAGATATTATTTTGAAATGATTGAAACGTACGAGTTATAGGTTGTTTGATATATTTAACCGCAGATGTCCCCTTTTAAGTGTGGCAGCATGAGTTGTTACGTTCAGCCAAATGGTCAATACGTATATTCTTGATCACATAAATTGTTGTTTTACAAATCGAAATACAGTTCTTATTTTATGGAAAAGTTAAGTAGTATTTATTTGAATATGTATATGTAAATAGTAATAACTGCTTAAAGTAAGATCTAAATTCAATCTTCTTAATTCTGCATTAAAATGTTACCATAGAAATTCAAAGCATACTGAAATGTGTATATTTTACCTACTTCTAAAGCATTTTAAAATGTCTAAGAAGTAATTTAATACAAAATGTAGTTAAAATCCAGTATTTCTAATTTCAATGAACATTTTTATACCTAGGCTGCAGTTGTGACGTCAGTTGCTATGGCAACGGTGATTGTTGTTACCCTGCCACCTACGAACATCTCCTTGAGCGTCCTCTCAGCCAGTGTGTTGTGCCGGTTTTGCCCTCTGTGGACCCGTCTGTGAAACATTTACATAGGCATTATTTCATGATCAGCACGTGTCCGGAGGATTACGTTGTAAATGATGATGATACTTACAGCAAACTTTTAAAAAACAGGAACTGTGGTGACGTTCAAGTCAACAAATGGGGCAGTGTTTTCCCAGTCTTCTCTAGAGGGTTCGGGGTTACCTTTAAGAACCCTGTTTGTGCAGAATGCCATAACGCAACGGAAGACGACCTTGTTGCATGGGAACATTCTCTCGACTGCGGTACAACAAATATTGCCAACTTGACATTGACTGACTACCTTCTTGCACTGACTTCTGCCAAACATCAAGACAAGTGTGTCCTAACATTCCGGCTTCCAGAAACAGGTGAACGATTACAGGATAGATGCTACAGCGATTTGATACAAACATGTGAAAATACGGACTCACTGTTCCATCTAAACTAAACATGACCAGAGAACAACTTAAAATGCCTGTTCTAATGGACCAGTATCCCCATATATCGACACCACCTACATCTACGCCAATGTTTTCTGTTTTATTTGTAACCGTGGATATATCCGAGACTACCCGTTCTGTAAAGTAATGAATGGGAAACGGACACACTCTGGTAGTTTAACATTGCTAATTGACCCAGAGAGATATGATATTAACTCAGAGGAGGAAGAGGTCAGCCCTTTGCAAGCATGTTTTGATAGGACGGTAGGTTTCTTATTATCCCTCTTTCTTCATCAATATTAATGTTTTTCGGCGACAGCTGTACATGCTTTTGCTCAACTCCACACAGTCTCCCTTGCGAGCAAAAAATCACTGCGGTGGAGTTTGTTTTTTGCTACTGAACCATTTTTTTTCAACGGATATCAACCAATCAGAAATGACCAGAAATTTATTTCTAAGCACACCTGCTGAAAGGCAGCATTGTCATTGGCTTATGGTCCAAGGTTGGTTTATTAACTTTTCACAAATATAACTGGACATGAAAACTGTGCGGAAAATCAGAGATACAGACTGTTTGATATGTAACGGTCCGGAATTAAATACGATATAGCGACTAAGCCGCCGAAACTCTCTCTCTCTCTCTCTCTCTCTTTAAAGATTTGTCTGGTTTTGGATAATTTCCCGTTCACAAAGTTTTCTCCATTTAAAAACTTTAAAACATTTATCTTCGTTTAACGTCACAAAAAACAAACAAAACAAAACACATACACACAAACATACACACGAAATGTTTGTGATTTTAGAAAATAGCTAATGACATTTTGTTTAATAGCCTGTTCATTACGTTTTCTACATTTGTGAAACTTGAAAGACATTATAAAACATATATCTTCATTTTTCTACACAAAACTAACGAAAGGTTTATGAACTGTCAGAGAAACGTTCAAGAACAAAAATCAAAAGATCGTGTTGTTTTTTTCTACCAATCGGAATTTAGTTGTTGCTTTCCAAGTATGATTGAGAAATTGGATATGATTATACGAAGACTAGTGAAACGGAACCCCTAACTAGTGAAACTGGAAAATTATATAAATTTCAAGTTTTTTTTCGCTAAATGTCTGTAAAATAATTGAATGTAATGAAGTGTTTTTAGATAATTGGCGCAGTTTTTCACATTTATCAGTAGTCTTTACGCCTTATTATATTGAAAATATAAAAGTATCAAGAGAGCTCTTTTTGATCTTCACTGGTTACCTATCAAAGCCATCATACATTTTAAATTCTGTGGTTTATGTATAAATGCTCCAGTTAATCTCAGTAAAATCTAATTAAACAAACTCCAAAAAGAGCGGGTTACAATCTTCAGACATTGCAGAATTGGTATATGTCGTTCCATTTAAAGGAATACGTTCGGCTAAAAACAACTTGCTTTGAATTGAAAAATATCGTTTTGGACAACCTTTATTCACTAAACATTTCATTAAGACACGCCTAATAATAAAAAAAAAAACTTTTTAAAGACAAGTACATACGCGTTTAGTGCCTCAGCATGGGCGCAGACATTGTTAACATCTCGCTATCTTGCGAGACTTCCCAAACGGAATCATGACGTCACCTACACCCTTTTATCCAAAAATAGATATTGGTGATGAGTACAAGTAAATTAGAGGTTGACCACAAACACAATTTAACATTTTCATAGAACATATTCCAGTCGTCAATTGCCAAATAAATCGCTTAAATATATGTTAAAAGCTAATGTATATAGTAACTTTCGATTTCCTTCTTTTCATATAGAAGTAAAAAAAGTAATTAAACATTTCAAATATATTCCCTTATATTCTCCAGAATGAAATTTGCAGATCTAACGCATGCCAATCGTGTTTTTTTTTAAACATTACTGACATTGTTCCGCTAAGTTGCACGTAATTAAATGTAAGTGCTAACGAGGGGACGGGCTGCCTATATTTCACATCATTATGTGAATGACTATTATCTTGAAAGTTATCAATAGCCCACACATTGCCATATAAGTCAGTCAGAACAGAAGAGATACCGTTCTGTCAGCTAAAGCCAGTCATGTGCATCCCTAGGACACCCCTCCCCTATACCCCGGGTATCAGTTAACCTGTGGTTGTTTGTTCTTTTATTTGTTATTGATTGGTGGTTTGGAAATAAGATGTTATTACCCTGTTATTGGTGTCACCATAATTGCCCGAAACGGGAAATGATGTTTACGTAACAAAATAGACTTAATTGACGTTCATAAGATGGAAGTGCAAATTAAAGATGACTTAATCTAGAAATTATTGTAAATGAATTAAACTAACCAAAAGGGATATACATTTGCTGACAATTTCTTTTATTTCTTCAGCACACAAGCATTTGTCGTGAAGTACTTTGTCCAACAGGAATGGCCTTCAACAAGCAAGGAGAGTGTGAACATATCTTTAAAGAATGGGCATCACGGCAGTACGTCCTCAACCTAGAGTTGAAGCCTGACAGACCGCTTGAACTATCGGAAATTGATCTACAGCCGGGGAACGTTTTTGAGAAACTCAGTGACATAGACTGGATTAGAATAATAAACGTGTCGAAATACTGGAAGCCGAAACGACTTTTTTACGCACAATCTACTTCACCTAACGCTACACTCATTGAGTATTTTGTTGCTGAGATAGTCCTTGATCCAAAAACAAATGTTTCTGAAAAAATAATAGAGAAGGTCCAGGATGTTTTGTCGACGAACTGGAGTCTGATAGTGAATGAAACCGAGCAAGTTTTACTGACTACTGATTGGCTGAAATACAACCCAGAATTCTATTATGTTAAACCAAACACCTACCTGCAAAGATTCACTGCAGATGCCATACGGGATGGAAAAAAAACTTCCGATTTTCCAATAATTTTGACATTGTTTTTTTCAACCTTTACTAATTTTGATGTCTTTAATACACATATAGACAAACTGATATTATGCCATCAAATTGAGATTTATCCGCCAGAAATCGTTCTATTATCAAAGAAAAAGATACTTTTTAATCGAATAAGTCGCTTTTATCATTACGATGATGAATTTGCACTCTCTGAAAGGGCGGGACGGCAATATGTGGCAAGAATTTGTGTCGAAGATTCAGGATTTAATATATCATTTGCACCAAAACTCACCACCTTTTAACATGGGCGACTATTGCGGAATGTCCTTAAATCTAATCTACCTAACATTCATCGTTTCATTCTATTTCTGTTCGCCGTAAAAGCCATTTCTAATGGCAAGCTTAAGCTAAGAGATAGAGATGTTGTTTAGGAGGGGGCCTGTGAAATTTTAGTATTTCCCCTGAGTTCTGCAGCTGTTGTTCATCTCATGTTGAGGTACACCTACCCTTATAGCCATATTCTATATCTGATCTCTGAATGACTCTTTGTCTCTTTAAAGACATCTAAAAATAAAAAAATAAAAGAAATAAAAATAAAAATTGCTACACCTTTTTTTTTCAAGTTTTGTTTTGTTTGGGGAGATAAACCATATTTAAGTTAATGGAACCTATTGGAATGCACACTTTCTTTGCCATAGAAAATGGAGATAGTCACCTTTTTTAGTTTTCAGGGGAGGTAACTAGGCTTTCAGTCACTATTTAACTTGTCACTATGTCCCTTGGTTTTATGTAGTTTGAAATTTCAAAGCTATTAATGTCAAATTATACTTAAATGTGTTTGGAAGAATTGATGGCTATAAGGGTGCGAAAACCTTGATTTAGGCAACAACGTCTAGGCCTTGGTCCGCCTGTAACCAAAGGCTTAATCGCGATATGTAGTGTTCAGATCACTGCAAAATGTTGCCGCACAACTACAGGAAGATCTGAAAGATCTGGAAGATGGCTCCATAAGCACTGTTTTCATCAGAGTCCAGTGTTATTTGAAGCATTTCCCATAACATCCCCCCCCCCTTCATCGATTTTTAACGTCTGATTTGCTGATCAAGATCTATTTTGAGACTTTAGATTTATATTTTATCAACAAGGATTATCACGTTATTGATGAACTTTTAGCTGGTATTAGAAGTTATATATTTCTATTCATCATACGTGATAAAATTTTATAGCAAATTATACCCTCGCAAACAAATGTCTGAGGGCGTATACTGGAATCACTTAGTCGGTTGGTTGGTCGGTCTGTCCATATGGCCCCATTAAGGATTTTTTTAAATATTTTTTTTGTATTAAAATACATATTTTGACCAAATTCGGGACATACATACCTTGTGTGAAGATAAAGCATTGATGTATATTTCGGGTTAGATGGATCAAGAAGATCAAGGTCACTGGTACTAAAATAGACTTTGTTACTGCTACCTGTCTATAAAATGGAATTTTATTAATAACTTTCGTCAGAGATATCATGATCAATTTTGGTTTTATTTCAACAAATACAGCTTGTGTAGCTTTGTAGAGCCGTTTGGTCAAGGTCTCTGTTTAGTAATAATGGACTTACATTACTGTTTTAAAAGTTTAAAAGGAATTAGATATTTTTAAGCATGTGTTGGAATATTTATCTTTTATGTGAAAGGTTAATCATTATAAGGATCATGTTAACTGGATTTTCATGAGAAATGTTCAGAAAAAAAATTCCATTAACTCAATCCGTTGTTACTGCTTTCAGCTTAGAACATGCGTTCATACTGTGACAAAGCAGTTAGCGGGGGTATTAGTCACCTCTATGACAGTTCTTGTTTTTTTTGTTGCTATCATGTTTTGTTTTTTCAACATGGGTCAGTTTGATTAGAACTACATTACATATTGCAAATTTATCGGCTAAAACGTGTCCACGACGTTCTTTCGTTCTTTTTAAGAGAACAAACTTTGTGTGACGGATTTCGTGTTTGAAAAAAAAAAAAAAAAAAAAAAAAAAAAGATGCTTCACTGGTTTAATATTGCCAGTATTGATATTTAAGTCAAATTCATGCTTTTGTAAATTGTTAAGTTATACATGTACTATGATTGTTAATCAATCGGTGATATTCATTTGTTTAAGCGTATTGATTGTTCATAATTAACTCGCACAATAAATGTCATTGATTTTAAGGATAAGGTCTCAGGTTTTTAAGACCATGTAGATTTCAGTATGTATTAGACATTATGTATCCTTTCACTAACTGGTAATATCAAAACTATTTCTCTTTTCAGCACCACCATACTCACATTTTCAACATTTTGATACACAACATTTCTGTTTCTACACTCTCTCAATTTAAAAAACGATGTATTCATTTGCCAGACTGGCGATCCAATAAAACCATTTCCCCTGAACAACATTCTCTCTACATTAATATATATTTTATACTTCCAAATCATGTTGTTCTTGGGCGGTTGAGTATTCATAATGTATATTCTGTGATATATTTCTCTTGTTTTTGTAACGTATGAACTATTGGCAGTGGTAAAGGCACATCCATCTATGATGATGCCACTATCTCTGAACAATGACGTTAAGATTATCCAATTCATCATTAAACTGTGATCATGGTCCATCAAGTGATCATAGGGATTTTACAATAAATGCAAGCCTTTATAGACTTTGAGCAAAAGAGCCGATAACTTTAAATAAATAAATGCTTGAAACTGGGCTGAAATATCTAAAAGCATTTAAAGGGGCATGATTATAATTTAATGATGAATGGATTACCTTAATAAAGACATTTCGGTATCGCTTGTGACAAGTTTGCATATTCTGGAGTGGGGTCAGCCAAAGTCTCGCACTTAATGGACCTTTCCATTGTTTGCATACATATATTGACAAATAGTGGGATTGTATGTGACACTATTTGGCCTCTTTTACACATTTTTTTATGTGATACTTATGAATAGTTGACCTAGCCGTGATTAGGAAAATTTTGCTTGAAAACTTACGATTGAATCTAATAATTTCCCCCTGACGTCATTTTTCTTTGGGTAAAACTTTGTTATTGGTATATAGAGTTTACATCCCGATACTAAATTTAAACTTCTCTGAAAGGTAAACTAGCTCTGCCACACGTAAATTACGTTTACAGCGGTTTATTTCCATACACGCATGCTTTCCATGTTTTAGATACGGCTCTCGATAAATGTTGATCTATTGGCCTCCTACAAAAAAGATTGTTAACTACATATATTTCTATCTATTTCTTTCAACTGATGTTTTCAATAATGACTGTAAAAATGTTTAAATCCACGCTGTATATTGTTAGCATTGAATTATGTACAAACCTGTAATATAGAGCAGCGGAATAAGTACACGTGGGTCTCCGACGATGTCTGACTTAACAGTGTTCAGGTTTTTCTTAAGTTAGTTATAATTTCTTGATAATATACTCTGTTTATGTGAAATACATTTATGTGTGATAAGTTTAGTGTATGCAAAATGTGTGTATGTTATTGTGACAAACTGCATTATTTTAGTATGTATGTATACACTTACTTGTAAGTCATTGTATGTTCATCTATGTAATAAGTTACAACTAGATCAACAATTCATGGTGATTAATACCCGCATTCCATCATGTCTGCATTTAATGTGTTTCCCCCACTTCTGTGAAGTGTACGTGTTTATGGTGAATAACCTTGGTTATGGTTGTTTTGAGTTGGGGATTTTTTTTTTAAATACTTGTAAACGCTTATTGATTTTGTATGAATTTGTATCGCTCTGTATGTATTGTTTAAATGTATGTTTCAAAACATGAATGTGCTATAAAGCAAGATGAATCAATGCGAAGATACATTTATATTTTAGGAAAAGCATGCATTGCTTCTTTTAATAAATGACGTCTTGATTATAGATAATTTATTATAAGCGACCCTTTTCACAACAGTTGTCAAAGCAACCCAGATCGGTTTGACGATGTAAATACTAGTGTATTTGGCGGCCCATTCAGACGGGTACTCCGGTCTCCTCTAACATCGAGGGTCACGTTAACACCACAATCCGTTTCAACGAGGTTTTCATACTGAACAATCGTTGTTAATAAAAATAATAAAGAATAAAATTTTCATATTCGTTCTTTTTTAAATTTCAACAGATGAAATACAAAATATAAAATGATATCGTTCCACTTTATGTATTCCGGTTGTTAGTATGTCAAAGTTACTTACATATATGATTTAAGAAGCCTTTATATGGTATGTTTTGTAAATAAAAGGTAAACTAAACTAAAGCTATCACTGAAGGTGATTAATACTCCCGCAAAATGCTTTGATACAGGTGAAGCCAACTCCAGGCGGAACATAATAAGAAGTTAGTAGACACAATGTAGGATTGAGACCATAGTTGATTATAGGAAGTTAAGTCAAACGGACCCCTGGGTCGGTCGCTATGTACAGATGACCGCTAATACAAATTTATCTCAGTACGTGTTGTGTGAATGGTAAACACATGGTTCATGACAAGACGCTTTTAAATGGTCGCTGATATATTTAAGTGTATGTTTTAGGTGAGTTTTTTTTAAAGGTGTTAGAATATATTTGGACTCATTTGTCTATAAGGTGTTTTATGTTTGTCTTAATCTATGAATACAGAGGAACGAATGCAACCGGCAAAGTACATCTGAACCCTTTGCGTCATAGAGACGTGTTTTGGGAATCCAAATCAGAAAGCCTTTTTCCCGGAGCTGTCTGACCAGGTTCTTCTATTTTTGCTCATTTCATACAATATTGCAGCTCAGATTCAGCAAATATTCATTGATTTATATACCATGCGAAGTTAATTCATACTTAAAATAAAAAAAAAAAGTTCTATTTACGACCAATAAAAATGACTGTCTACTGACATAAACCGTGTAAAGGTGCTGGCTGAAGAGAAGAACAACCCGTGTTATATCAATTATAAGACATATTTCATTCACCTTTAAGCCACTTAGTGCATGATATAAGATTTATGTACCTTAAATAGATAAAATAATTTGGTATCCATGCGTGTGTCCCCGTTAACAGACAACTGGTGTTCAAGTGACTTCTGAGGACCAAACTGTTTCAGTTCTCTCGCCAGCCATCTTCAGGACCACATCAAAATGTTTTCCAAATTATTTGCAATATTTTGCCTCACGGTGCTTCTTGATCGGGGAGTTTCGAGTTCGGATCTAGATTTAAAGGACGTTCGATCCACGGTGAAGTCCTTATTCGATAGGGTCATTTCAATGCAGACCAAGAGAGACACTCCTTTTATTCCACCGTCGTTCTGGCAAAAGAATAAAGGCATGTGGGAAAGTGATGTTCGATTTTATTTCCACGGGCATGAAGAGTTGTTCCTTATGCGAGAAGCGTTTAGCATATACGACGACAACATGTTCGCAACTGCTTGGATAACCTCCTGCTTGCTGGAAACATTCCGGTATGGAAACGGTCCGAAGCCTTCCGAAGAGGTCATAACTAACGCTGTTCTGTCAATTAAAGAGTACCATAATAAGAATGTTAATCATTCGAACTCTTTGATGACGTTTTGGCCACAGAAGTACAACGCAACATACAAAACTTGGCAGAGTTCTCCTCAAATCTCCACCATTTCTTCGAACTTGCAGCTTCTATAAACTTCACGGGGTTTGAGAAGATCTTGAACGAGACAGGAATGAGTGATGTATCCATCATTATGGCGCGGTTGCTAAGATCAGAGTGAGTATCTTATTTTTTTAACCCTTTACCTTGTGACTCATTTGAAACATTGGCAAACAAAGGAGTTCCAGATCAGACAGTTCCTTCTTTCCTCTGTTTGCTAATAACAATGTTATAGCTCAGATTCTACGCAATCATTAAGGCAAGGAAAAAAAATTCTTTCATATACCATTTAAATTTTAGTAATTTGATATTCATCAAGTTATATATTTGTATATGAGTATTCAGGGCGTAAAGGGTTAAAGAACTGATAATATTGTCAAAGAGAATGACTTTATATCTCAAAGTAAATATCACATGTTCTTATGTTACAAAGCAAGAAAAATGCACAGCTAGGTCGGTACGAGAACCCGGAGACTCTTCATCTACCGACAGAGCTATCGGACCGCTTGCACAAATCTCTCACCGATATTCAACATCCCAATATCATATATTTCGGCGTAAGCTGTATAAAATGGATTTTGACCTATTTCTTGAACCAATCTAATCTTGGTTAACAACCGAAGAGTTCCGAAAGCACTCGATTCATTGGTTTGATAAATTATTTTAGAATATTCATCATAAAATGGGAGTTTCAGTGTGCATATCTTTCATCATTATTGTCCATTGGCAAATAACAATTCAACCTACCTATTTAAACATAAAAACATCCAGTTGAAGAATTCAAACATAAAAACCGCCCAGTTGAAAAGGCAAACACTTGTAAGTCTTTAGAAAACGTAGTTAACCTTGATAGTGGACTCGTCCCTCTAAGTCACAAAAAACTCGCATTGTTTATAAACTATGTACAGCAAAAGCCTCCTTGGCGCAGTTGCTCGTCTGCTAGACAAAGGGCTCTGAGATCGAATTCCACTGACATAATTTTTTTTAAATATATTTAATTTCGCTAATATTACATTTTCTCCTATCTTCTTCCTTTTTTACTGGCTAGTATATTGCATTACCTAAATTAAGCGACACATATTCTATAACATTATTATTAGCATATTCTTTCTAGCATTATTTTAAAAAAATTAACACCTTTACTTTCATTAACTTTTATATCTTTGTTTTTTTTTCTTTTGCCGAATATCTTTTTAAAAAAAATATATTAATTTTCTTGATTTCATCTTGTTACTTACACTCTATACTCAATGACTTTAAAAACGACTCATGTACAAATCTTCAAACTTTTACGCCATTTGGACTTAACAGGTTTACTTCTTCTTTAAATTCGTTTTTTCTTTAGTGATAATTAAAGTAGGACATAAGCATGCACCAATCTATCGTTGAAAATACGTAATTCCAATTATTTTCTAAATAATCTTAAATAGTTTAAAAACACGAAATCAATATTCGACATTTTTTCAAGGTAAGGCGTTTTTAAAGTCCTTGAGTATATTTTAAATTGAGATTTCCTACCCTTTTCAAAGTATTCTACATGAAGGGCATTCCAAGTGTTTACAAATGTATCCAGATTGATCTAGTTAACACAAAACAACGCATTGTTTTGTTTGTGATACAGTTTTTGAGCAGTTGACCTTGCTATAAATGGGGAAGGCGGGGCTAAACTTTGCACTGCGAAAGACTGGAAAAAATATATCCCTTTTTTGCAAGTCTTTCATAAAAAATAATTATATATGTAATCCGCTAATATTTAATGGTACCCTATACATAGACATGTTGGATTTACTAAAGGAGGGGCTACCTACATGCATTCATGATTCCTCCGGACTTTGACGACACTTTCGTAAACCTCGGCCTCGGCTCACTTCTAGCCGAAATGAAAGATGACTTTCCGGAATCCGAAGCGCAATGGCAGTCTCAAAACACCAACGTCACTTCCGTTTTCGACGCAATGAAGAAGTATGCATATCGGCCATTATCAAAGAACAAAGCAGTGGACACGATAGACTGCCGAACATATTTCTATCTGAGATATTTTCTGGAGAAAGCTGTGGATAACAATCAAGACGTGGCTCTTGTCCCAACATGGGTAAGAATACAGGAAAAGCACATTAACCGGCCCATAATGAAAACTCTCATTTCCAAACTTTGAGACAACTAGAACGTTGTTTTCATTCAGAAGACAAAACTAAGTTTCTTAGACCATAGACCAATGCCCTGCTCATAGACCACACTCTTTCAATATGTGAAAAAAAATGTTTTCAGAATTCGCCTTTGTTTGCATTCTTTTCCAAGGACCAAATTCCATCCATTTTTTTGTGAAGAAAAAAAAGCAACAACAAAAAACAAAACAAACAAAAACAAAACAACAACAACAAACAAAACTGTAAACCTTCTCAGGCCACGATTTTATTTCGTTTGTAAAGGAAGACAATCCAATTCTTTTTTCTTTCTTTTCTTTTCGTTGATGTTTGGAATTTAAAAGACATGACGCCCTTCATTTTGAACTAACGATTAAACGCTTTTGTTGGTTTTGTTTCTCTATCAAAAACTGTAACCTTCAATTCTGAGTTCTATTTCAAAGACAACAAAAACACATGTTCTTAGAACACTTTATTTTATGCATTAGATACAAGACACCGAGGAAGTGAAAACAATGGGGCCGAAGGGAGTTGATATGCCGTTCAACATTAACAACGTTGACGTCACCGTCGCCGCTAACGCCGTGTTTGGTACGACGACATCGATCCTGAATGGAATTGTGGATGCCAAGGTTCTGGACGACCCCGATATGCAGGTGAGTCATTCTGTATAATGATGTTTGTTCATTTGTTGGGTTTAACGTTCCAACTGACAGTATTTCAGTCATTTGGAGACGATGTCTACCTGAGACAGATATAGTGCTGCCACACTGCAGTATCACGCCGTAGACATGTGGCATGATACCACACCACGGTCACATTATCCTGACACCAGGCCAACCATTCCGGCAACTACCTTATATTGACCAGAGAGCTAAACGTACATTTTCACGACTTGTATGCGCGCGAGATCGACCCACGACTCCGCCCGAGCGACGCTCTAACCATTCGGCCACCGGGGTCGGTAAAACATGATGTCAGTTCGGTCTACTATGAAGCTAGACACAGACAGATGGCACATTATCAATATCCATGTTTGCTATTTACATCACGCTGTTTTATACAGTATTCAGTATTGCATTGTCAATACAAAAGTTTGGCGCCGTGGTCCATAGGTGGCGTATCTGACTGCGCATCCGAAAGTTTGGGGCAAGGATTTTTCTTGGCTACCCCAGGCACACAATATTGGTCCAACCCAGGAAACGTGAAGAGAAGAGGGATTAGTATAAGTTTTAAAAAAAGACTTGTTTCCAATAAAATAAATTAGTTTGAACTAATGCCAAAGTACTGCCCGACAATACGAATTTTACATGCTATATGGGAAAGAGGTAGAGGGAACACAGCATACAGATACATGTAGATCAAAGAAAGAAAGAAAGTTAGATTGATAGATAAATAAATAAAGGAAAGAGAGAGAGAGAGAGAGAGAGACGCTGAACTCACTTTCGACGATAAAAATGCCTTTAAAACTTGATTTCAATTGCATGAAGTGTTTAAAATATGTGGTGACCGTCCCGGCAGCTGAGTGGTTAGAGCGTCCGCCCCAGCAGCGGAATCGTGGGCCGAACATACCAACTCATTAAAATGATACCGTTAGTTCCCTTGCTTGGCACTCATCATTTAGACATGGTAGTTAATGGACTGGTTAGCCTGGTGTAAGAATAATGTGACTGGGTGTGGTATCATGCCTCATGTCTATGGCGTGAAATTGCACCATGGCAGCACTATATCTGAATCAAGTTGGAATACTGTTGGTTGGACTTTAAACCACAGGAGTGTGTAGTTCTATCAATAAATAAGTGATATAAGCCCCCAGCTATAACACACACACACGCATACACACACGGAATGTAACGGCTTTTCGCCACCCAACACACATTTAGCTTAATTAAACGAACGTAATAATGAAAGATAACAATCTAGAGAGCCTACACGATAAAGAAAACTGAAGTACACCCATAACAACCGGTGATAATGTATTCGCTAACATCACACAATTTCTACTCCGGGGTAATTCAATATCTCTATAGATTGGGGGATAATTACTAAAATATCTTACTTTGTGATCAAATTGTATTAGATTTTTGATAAATTTACAGTTATCTTGGTCTGAAACATTTATATATTGATGATCTAATAATTAAATATTCAAGGGACGTCACCCTTACTTGCTTCGTATTTCGTCTAGAGTAACTTAGTCAAAAGTAAGTAAATGTGACGTCCCCTTACCAATATAAAAATATTTATTTATGTGACGTCAGCGAATGGCTACGACGACAAACTGACTGCTCAGGAAAATGAGCATAATTTGTTGAATTATTCCTGTAGAATGGCGTGATTAAACATACCACCGGTTGTTATTGGTGCATTTTAGTTTTCTTAATCGAGTAAGCTCGCTAGATTATCATTCATTGTTCCGTTCGTTTACTTAAGCTTAACATGTGTTGGGTGCCGAAAAGGCGTTGCATTTCTTTTTCAAGTTTTTGTTTTATTTTAGTATAAACAAGATTTATTTGTTTTACTTTATCACTTATTTATTGATAGAAATTCAAACTCCTGTGTTTAAACCCAACAAACAAATATTTGGTGACCACGATGCAAATGTTACCTGTTTTACCGATGTATACTACACTTGAATTGCAGAAAATCTACCTGAATACGACTTCCCTGATCGCGGACATGATTGAAACCAACTTCAGCTCCCGCCATGACCTGGCTTTACTGTACTATCCCTCTGCCATCGAGTTCTACTGGTTCGTGTCTCGAACCTTTGCCGAGATTCGCAGAAAGTCGAATGAGGGACATGTTCCCCACCCGGTTAGTTACTTTCATTCATTTCATATACACACCGATCATAAAACAAGAATATTTTCGAGCAGTTTTTTTTATCCGTTTCAATTTCAAACTGCCATGTTTCGAATGTATGTTTAGGAAGAAATTATTCAAATTTCAGTAATATTGCAACCAGCGTATGTGATTTTAACAGAATTATTTGGGGTAATGTAGCACATTAAATTTTCGTCAAAAGTTTTTTTTTGTTTTCAATTTATTTTTTAATTCATTTTTTTTTGTATTCGCATTTCGTTTCGTCGCATAGGAGAAGACTAATCTGGGACTTTTAACTTTTAATTATACCCCCAAACAAACGTATTTTTTTTTGGGGGGGGGGGGGGTATATAGGAGTCACCGTGTCGGTCGGTCCGTTCGTCCGTCCGTCCGTCTGTAGTTTTTTTTGTCCACGCTATTTCTCAATAACTACTGGATGGATTTCAATCAAACTTCATAGGAAGCTTCACTGGTGAGCATAGATGTGCATATTATGAAATGGTTACGGTTGATGGCCCTTTTTTTTTTTTTCCGCTTTTCTCAATAACTACTGGATAGATTTCAAACAAACGTCATAGGAAGCTTCAATATCAAGCACAGATGTGCATATTATGAAGTGGTTACGGTTGACTGATTTTCTTTTGAGTTATGGCCCTTTGCTGATTTTCTGGAGTTTTCTTTGTGAAATAGTTTTGTGTAATATGTCAATTAAAAACATCAATTCATTGTGACTTACCTCCTATAGCTGGGCACTTGATTGTAAACAAAGGCTGTTTGGGGGGTATTCATCACCTTTAGTGATAGCTTTAGTTTAATCTGCTAGTCACTGTTTCTTTGAATACTATCATGCAATGATAAAATAATCCTCTTTGTATTTCACAGGTCTTGAAAGAAGCTGAAAAGATTCTGGACACAGTTCTACACACCACAATGACGCAGTCGGTGTTAAATCAGACACAGCATGATGCCGACGGCAACGCCTTTTTTGACGATTTCGTTGGGGACGGGGACGTGGACAGAAATAATAATACAATTGTAAAGTTTTGTTTTTAGTTTGCACAGTTTAGTATTGATTTTGATTTAGGATAAAAATATCAACCGATTACCTTATATAATCGGCTAGACAGCGTTGTTGACAGCAAAAGCAGACCCTGATCAAACAGCTCCTTTAAGGTGCTGTCTGATCAGGGTCTTCTCTGTTTGCTCGTATACATTTATAACTCAAGATTCTTCCTTATATGTAAAGCATTTTATGGCTTTTGCTCCATTATGTTTATTTCGTCACGGATATGCAAAATGATTTCTATGAGGTAAAAGGCTAAGACTTAATTTTCATCACCGTTGTATAAGATATTGATATCTAATTTCAGAGGACATCGTGTAACGAAGTTTATTTGTAATCTTACCGCGTTACCTTCAATGAATAAATAAAGAACTCATTTCTATTATTATCATAAACTCTAATTTTGCATTGACCATAGCTATTTCGAATTTTGAAGTTTAAATAAAATTATTACTCAGTGACCATCTGTGAAATAGCTGCTTTAATTTTCGGTGTCTATTTACTGTTTGATTTTTTCTTCCTAAATGCACATGTTTGATTAGTCCCTAGCAAGAGGTGTCTTTCCATACAGGTCAGGGGTCAAGATCGCCTGTTCACGACAGGTATGGCCATGAACGCGTTGCTGAGCACGTGGACGGTGTTTGATGAAAAAACAAAGCAGCTCGTCTGGGAAAAAGGTACAACTTGGCAAACAACCGCCCTAGAAAAATACCGGGCAAAAATTTGACCTAAAACTTGGAAAAATACTGGCAACCAACATATATCGCTCGCACAGTATACTTTCCCATTTCCTTAGATGCCGTCTCTTTCTTCCAACTCTTTCTCGCTCGCACAAGATACTTTCTCATTCCCTTCAAGATACTGCACTTCATGTGTAGTACCATTTGTGGAAGACAAGCAAAGGGTATACGTGCAGTAACTTATTTTTTGATATTATCAGAGATGAAAATGCCAAATACTTCTTTTGATTAGCAGATTTGCCACGAAAATAGATAAAGATCGAGAATTCTTCGTTTTTTGTTTGTTTTTTGTTTTCATTTAACAAACCTTAAAGATAAAAGATATCTTGTTTGTTTAACAACAGTTCCAGATGAAATTATCCTTCTTCCGTGTAATAAAGATATAAACCAAAACATATTTTTGTCCGTCATACAGATGTTCCCGAGACAGTGAAAGAGACGGTGTCCAAATGCGCTTCTTTCCTGACAACGCATATATTCGGTATCCAGTATCAGCCCTGGAACGCCTTTTTCTCCGGTTCTGTTAAGGGTCTCACGGTAGGTGCAACTTTATCCCCTGTTCTAACAACGATGTCACGGTAGGTGCCACTGTCAAGTGTGGCACGCAATGTGCAACTTTAACCACGGTTACGCTAGGTGCAACTTTATCCACAGTTCTGCCAAGGGTATCATGATGGTGCAACTGTCAAGGGTGGCACGCTATGTGCAACTGTAACCCCAGTGCGGAGGGAAAAGTCTAACGTGAACAAAGGAAAAATGCCCCGAGCCGCCTTTGAAGTCCGCCAAATGTCAACTGAAGTCACAAAGTCAAACTTGGTGATGTAATAGCTATATTTCATTCAATTTCATTGAAAAAAATGTATTTTGTTCACATGTTTTACTGCAAATGATCGATCGCTTTTGCAACATCATGGGTTTACATGAATTTGTACATGCACCAATTTGAGCGATCACATTTTACTGTCTCCCAAATTTCTTAGCTAAATCCCAGCGTTTCGCCACGTTTTTCTGCAGCTGTAGATACTAGTAAGTCGGCTTGTTTCATAACCCCGTCAGTAGTTTCACAGAGCCTTCGGCGCTTTATTGATCTGGAATGAGGATCATGACCCTGATTGCACACCAAGGAGGCCATGGCCATACTTTAGTACTTATTATACAGCAAAGTAAATTTCTCTTTTCTGATTGGTCAATAAGCCGTGTATATAACGTGACGTACGACGCGTTATCAGTATATATTAATGCAGAAATAGGACTGAATTTTGCAGTATACAGAATCTTGACAGGGTACATGACTGTTATTTCCGGTTGAGAAAAATCATGTCACCTTCACATAATGTACAAGTGAACACAGTCCTGAGCGCGGAGTGATACAGTTAAATCGGTTGCGGTAATTATGCAAACTTACAATGCCTGTGACTGTTTGTGATTTTCCGCTAAAAGACTTGCCTCGTCGCCAGACTAAATACACAACTAAATTTAAATTTTCAATGCATTTAGTGAAGTCATAGGCGGCTACTCGAAGGAAATTTGAAAAAAAAATCAATTTACAGTCAAAACCATGGGTCTACCACATAAATGATTAAAATGAAAAATGATTGTTATGTCGAGTTATGATAGTTTTATGTGTGTTTGATGAAAGCACAGTTGCAACCCATTTTACATTAACTCCCCGTTTTGCAATTGTGTTTCAGCATTTAAAAGTGTTGCAAAGACTTTGTAAGTTTATTGCAAAGAGGAAAAGTATTGCAAAATGGACCATCGTCACTTTTCCGGTTTGCAATCTTTTGTAAAACTGGGAATTATTGCACAACGGGGCACACAAAGAAAATAGTGTAGGGTGCATAATTTCTTTCGCTCGATTAAAGGATAATTGTTGATTTATCGTGATAGTTTTGAAGTATATAGTTCCGCTTTTCTTTCCTTCACAGACTCATTACAGCTATCCGACAAACCGAAACTCTGATAACACGACAAACTCCGATTATTCAACAAACTTTAACCCCGAAAACCCGACCGCTTCCAACCCTTCGACAAAATTAGGGCGCACATACCTTCGTGGAATGCAGGGTGTTATCCCAGAGTCGGAATATATGGACATGGTTAAAAGGATACACGCCCCCGTCGATTTCCATGGTTACAATCACTACCCGGATTACTGGCCATTTTGGAGCTCCGAGCCGTATACATATGTGACGTCAATGTTGGCACTCGCAAAATATTCCAATACGGTGGAGGAGACTGTGTACTAAAATGAGCTGAGCATGTTTTATCTATCATTATTTTTCGGCATAGCTGTGGATCAAACTAATGACCTATCAGCAAATTAATCATATCTGTAAACAGAGGAAAAGGTTATCAGCTCAGAATAAATATATATTTATTTGTTAAATATAGAGAAATTGCACGAAAAGTACGTGAGTTGAAAATGCTACCGCGCATTCATAGGATTTTTCCGATATTTCCGTTTGCAGGAATATTGTTAAGAACGACTAGATTTGGAAGTAAGTAGTGTAGTTACATAATTTGGTGCTTTTCGATGTTGACGTCAAATTATTCCACCCACGTCTAAAATCTTTATTAAACATAATGACATTCAGTAGTTTTGAGTCTGTTTCCATGACAACTTCGTGGGTCCATAGATGTGTGAGAAAAAAATGTGCGAGATCCACACCAAATCAGTCGTTTTTTTGCTTCATATTTGATAATTAGGAAATGAACACCCCATGAAAATTATCATTTAAAAGTTTTGATGAATGTTTACATATAGCATAAGATGTAAGTATCCGGTGACATGTTCCCCGTCGAGGTTAGAATACATGCATATGAGAGATGAGTAGTTTCTAATAATGTAAAGTGGGTTAAAAATAGTTACATGATAGCATGTATTGTCAACTTGAGGTTTGTAATGTCCACAAGGTGTTAGCCGATATCGGGGGTCATCGGCCAATACGTGCTCACCCTCCATAGGATGTGATATTCATTTTTATTAGACTGAACATAAAAATCAAGTTAATCAACCAGAAATATTTATTCAATGGCAACAAAAACAGTTTAACATTGTTGTTAACACCGATAGTTACGAAAATGCATCTCATTTCAAAAAGCGCTACCGATCGAGATGCGAAAAGTTCGAATTAAATTTCCGAACAAAATTCAATATCACTCTCGCGGGTAATATGACAATTGTCAAATGGCGAATATATAGAAATTTAACATGGGAAAGGTCAAGGTATATTATAAAGGCATGCTCTTACTTTCGTTAATTCATTCTATGCAAAAGATGAATACAGAGAAAAATCACTTTAACGCATGTAAATAAAAAGTGACACAGAGAGAGAGAGAGAGAGAGAGAGAGGACGATAGGGCAATTTTATGGACTTAACTGCACAATTAACTTTTTGTTGTGCCTTACTTCGAAAATGGCTAAAACCAATATATGTATTCTTCAAACAATGAAACGAGTCTCTGGTGGACGTCCTTTTGACGATCTCCCTATGATAAAAAGGTAGATTTTAAAACTTAGCACCCCCCCAAAAAAAACAAAAAAACAACAACAACAGCAAAAAAAAAAAACAGCAACCAAAAAACACGATTTTATCATAACGATGCATAAATTATTACACAAGTAGAACATAACGTTTAAAAGTTGCATAAAATACATATTAATTACTAATTTGGTGGAATACCAGTTATGAAAATGTGAAAACTGGCAAGCATGTTTCGTCCATGGGCCGCCGTTTCGTTTTTCGTCTCCCCAGTTCCACGAAATATTGTCTTGATCAGCCATATTGTGTGTTTTACATTTTAAATTTAAATCCCAATTAAGAGACACAAGCTTGATATCCAGCGCATAAAGTATTTTCTCATTATAAATCATACATAAACTATGGAAGAGTGACCGGGATGATATGTTTTATTTTGTACTGTTGGTGTTTTCGATACATGCGGGCATTAGGTATTCGACACAAATTTGTATAATGTAAAAATGTAAGAAATCCGCTGTTAAATTTTATAACTCGCTCCATTACATTCTCTCCCTTCAGTTTATATATTTATTTCGATTTTAGCACGTTTATATTTTTCATCTTAGCCTGAGAAATTATAGGTTTAGGCACGTGCCTACTGTGCCTAAAAAAAGCTACGTCAGTGCCTGGCACCATGTACAATTAAAGAACACGTAAGCAATTAATACTGGTCGAAACCTTAACCTTCGACAGATATTTGTATAAGTTTTACTTGTTTCCCAATCGACGTAAAAGAAAAAAAGTTTAAACTTATTAATTTCATAAATAATGTATCAATATAGTTGTATGGTATATAGTTGTATAATTGTTTATATTACATGTACAAATTTTTTTTTTTGAGCTTACATTTATACATATTTCAATGTATGAGTTATATTATGTTTTATAAAGCTGTTTTATATATAGTCATATGATATATATTTGGTTATATATTTAGTTCTGCACTTTAGTTGCATTTTAATACTTATTTCTAATACATGTACATATTTAGAACCGGTACCTTTGTCGTGTGGGTTCGATTTCCTACACGACATACAAAGTCGTAAGAATGGTACTGGTATAGCTTTTTTATCTGGCGCGGACTGGTTCCCGGGGTATTAGCGTTTCATTGAATTGTGGCAGCATATAAGGGTAGACCCAGGACTGGTTGACCCGGTGTCAGGATAATGTGACTGGTGTGGTATCATGACACAGGTCTACGGCGTATCACTGGAGTGTGGCAGCACTATATCTTTCTCAAGTAGACAGTGGGACGTTAACCCTAACAAACAAACATATTGAGATGTACAGTGTATTACAAACAGTTGTATTTTATATAGTTTTATTAAGTATAGATATATTGCATGTATATCTTGAGATTTAATCCTTGATCAAGAACGGTCACGACCTCTATGATATCTTGAAAAACCTTACAACTTTGATACAAGAGATTCCATCCTGGTCAACTCGCATGTTACCTCATATCACATAAATGTTACCTTATATCACATAAATGCTATAACATTAATGTTACCTCATATCACATAAATGTTACCTTATATCACATAAATGTTACCCCAATAATATATAACATATCACATAAATGTAACCCATATCATAAGTGTATGTAATCTCGTATCATTTATGTGTTATCTCGTATCATATTTATGTAACTTCGTTTCATATGTATGTTACCTAACATCATACATGAGTTACCTTGTATCATACAAATGTTACCTCGTATTCTACATGTGTTACCTCATATCATATATGTAACCTCGTATCCTTATGTTACCTCGTATCCTACATATGTTACCTAGTATCCTACATATGTTAACTTGTATCCTACATATGTTACCTTGTATCCTACATATTGTAGCGAGCCGGCTGATCTGGGTCGAACGGATGGTTGTGTAATGAGCAGGTTGATCTAGATTGAACGGATGCGTGTCTGCGCGTGTCTCTTTCTCTCTTTACCATACACGCACCTGACAATCAAGTGGCATTGGCTACTTCTCTTTCACTCAAGGTGAAATGTTTAAGTATTAAAAAAATACTGACTCCGGGCTTATATTTATGAAAAATAATTAATAACTCTTTATAAAGGGACGATGATAAAAAATAATGCAAGGTTGGATTCAACTAGAGTTTTAATAATCAGAATATCTTATCTCAATAGTTTCCTAAATCCTGGTAATAAATTCATAAACAATATGCACAATCAGATTTCAGCACTTCTGAAAAGAAAATACATTTCCCCCAGGACTTATAGATTAACCATTCAGTGACCATAATGGCTAATACATGCACAGATTCACACTTAAAATCAACTTTAAAATTAGTGGAAGTATAATGCGCTTAAGTGATAAAATCTAAATTAATATGTTGGTATAAAAATGATAAGGAAAGCCTGAGAAGAATAACCAAAAATAAGATCCTAACCCTAAGAAGTTTGAAATTGGAGCCCCAAAAATCAGCGGGAGAAGCCTTATATAGTACCTACTTCCTGCATTTCCCACTACCCCCAAAACGTTCCCTAAAACTCCCTGTGTTTCCCAAAACGTCAAATCCCCCAAAATAACATGCGGGAATGTCAGAATCTTTCATTAAATAAACAGTACTTTGCACACTTCTAACAGTATTTGAATAATTAACATGAATAAATAAATATGTACAAAATACACGAATACATTAATTAATCATTAATAATAAAGACCAGAAAGATTCCTTTTTGAAATACACAATTTTCTAACTTTATATCACTGTTGAATTTGTTTGACAGATCTTGGGAATTTGCAGAAGATATAAACCTGACCTTTGCCTTGTGACATCATCATTATCTCCCACAATGCAATACGTCAGCTGTACATATTCTAAAAATACACACACTGCATATAAAGTGTACTAAGGCACAAGGCTTAAACATGGAAGTGATTTAACAGTAAAAAGGATTTAATTCAAAGGAAATTGGATTGACATAATGAAGGTAATACATGTAATGAACTTATTATCAGTACAAAATTTGAAAGATGTCATTTCATAACAGTGCATATTTCAGTGAAATGCCAATACACATAAGTTGAAAAGAAACAGTCAACTACACATGTTGACGTTTTCAAACTTCTACAATGTTTAATAATATTTAACTTATACATTAATGCAGGCATTTAAGAAAAACAGCTTTCCTAGTGCAATATCTATCTTATTATTTACTGTAATAATGCTGGACATTACACGCTCTGATTTACGTAAGCAACAAACAATTTATGTAGGATGGTGTTCTCTTATATCGCGGTACTAACGACATAAACGGGAATAAAATATCAGTGATGTCTTATCTGAAATTTATTTTTGTATGTCACTGTTATTCCACCTTTGTACCATAATTTGAAAACAATTTTAATTTTTTCAATCTTTCTAATAACGTTTTATAACATGTTATTGTTCGCCATGTGTGTCCTACCTAAGAAATCCCATGATTCTCTGGTACCGCGGTATTCTTTAAAAAAAGACCGCTGGCTCCACCTACAGGTGTCGCTACGTGATCAAAACAATCATCATTCATAAAACAATGCAGCAGACGAAGATCTAGCATTTGTCGAGTCTTTCAATTCATTTTTTATGCTATAAAACAGTTTTTAGCGGACATGGGGTGATAAGCATAAGCGTGATGGTTGAAAGTCGGTATACTGCAAGAAATTTGCATTTTTCTTACCATTTATGGAGACATATTACTTTTTGTTTATTTCAATTAAAATCGTAACTTCCTGTTAACAAAATGGTGTCACTAGGTGGCGAATAGCAAAGTCTTTCCTAACAAAATGATAATACCGCGATACCAGAGAACCCGCGATACCGCCGGAAACCACCCTACAATTTTTAACACAATGCTGGGCATTACAATATGTTACCTTATATCCTAAATATGCTACCTCATATCCTACATATGTTACCTTGAATCCTACATATGTTACCTTGTATTCTACATATGTTACCTTGTATCATACATATGTTAACTCGTATCCTACATATGCTACCTTGTGTCCTACATATGTTATCTTGTATCCTAAATATGTTACCTCATGTTATATATGTTACCTAGATTCCTACATATGTTAACTAGTATCCTACATTTGTTACGTTGTATCCTATGTATGTTACCTCATATCCTACATATGTTACCTCATATCCTACATATGTTACCTCTTATGGAACATATGTTACCTTGTATTCACACACTACACATGTTACCTTGTATCCTACATATGTTACCTTGTATTATACTATGTTACACACTCATATATCATCTCATATTAAGCATAGGTCATCTTATATCATATATATGTTGAGAGTAGGCCCTAAATCAAACGAGAAAACCTGAAAGTATGAAAGCTGCATGCAAATGCTTAATTGCCAGTGGTAACCTCCAGAGGGTCAAGGAGCGTTGATTATGGTCAAGGTAAAGTGACTAGCCATGTTGAATTACTGTATATCTCGATGTATAAAGCACTAGCCCCGCCCGAGACAGAAATTTAATACCGGATGCTATATACGTTGTTCCCTGCTCAATTTGATAAGGATTCCCCTGTGTCAACCATTGCACGGATATCAACCTTATCTTCCATCCCATGATCAGAACACATTTTATTTTCAGACATACCCCTTCTATCCAATGAATCGCCGGGTGGACAACACAACCGACCCAGAGGCGCTCTACATGTTCGGCATGCAGGGAGTTGTACCCGAAGAGGAATACCAGAAGTTGCTGAAACAAAGGATCGACGGAATGTTACCCCCCGTCGATTTCCATGGTTACAATCACTACCCGGATTACTGGCCATTTTGGAGCTCTGAGCCGTATACATATGTGACGTCAATGTTGGCACTCGCAAAATATTCCAATACGGTGGAAAAGCTTGAGTACTAGAGAGAACATCAACGATTCCTGAAAATGTTTATCGCTTTAGTTATCAACTATACTTAAGAACTTTGAAAACGCACGCTCTGGATAAACGTGTTTTTACAACGAAAGGACTTACTACGTGCATACACTTTTCAACATTTTTCATTATTTTTTTTCTCCTGTGAAGTTTATGTTTTATAAAGTAAATATATGATATATATTTGACGGAATTTTTCGAAATTCTTTTTCGTGTAAAAAACAACAAACATATACATGTAATACAGGCGTGTGTTTTCAAAGTCCTTAAGTATATTTCCCACTTTTATTTAAGACTTCTTTACAGTCATTCAAAAATTAACAAATAATTGTAACACGGATTATTTTCACCCAAATCATTGCTTGTTCATAGCCTGAAATCAACACTTGAATTTGACTATTTCTTTAAACCCTTTAGTTGAAGCAATACACGTCGTTTTGATACTATATACAAATTGCAAATACTGAATCATAGAACTGTTTTTTCTATAAAAGTACATGTAAAATGTTGACAAGTTTTAGAAGAGTTAATATGTAAAACAGTAAAATGATACATGTGCTAAACTGTTCAACTTTTTGTTGAAAATCAAAATTAAATACATGTACGTTCATATGTATGTTTATGTTCAAATTATACTGTTTCTTTCAAAAATAAACCTTTATCCATTTTAATACAGAAAAAAAAAAAAAACGAAAAAAAATATAAAGAATAAAAGAATTAACAGATTGAAAATACTTACAGTTAGAATAATCATTTTTATGTTTATTCTATGTTTAGTGGCCACATACGGTGGCAAAATGACCGTTAGTTAGCGGTGACTTATAAGCGCATCTTATTTTTCTTTATGGTATAAATTTCAGATGCGATTTGATAGTGTGTTTATTGTATGGAATGTTGATCAAAATAGAAACTATATATGTATTTGGGTCATGTTTAGAGATTATTTTAGATATCGACTACCGGCATTATGTTTGTAAGCGTCCGCTAACGTTTAATTCTTATGTCAGGGATAATCTTGAAATTCAGAGTTAAATACATTTTATTTAATGATTTAATTTCACTGTTTTGAACAGGGAAATTATCAATCAAACAGGGAAATTATCAGGAACTTGAACCCGACCCCACGTAATAATTGAACAGAGCGTCAATTGTGCTGGTTTTACGCAAGAAATGACGTCATAAATAACGTCACGCAAGCGGATAATCCCGCTAATTTTTACGTTTTTCGTGAATAACACAGCTAATTTCTGGCCTTTAAAGCATTAAATGAAAAGAAAAAAAAATGTTTTGGTGAAAGATCGATGTATAATTTCATTCTTGAACATAAAAAGATACACTTTCAATAGTGGCTTCGCCACTCGTGAAAATATCACTTTTATGTTCACTCAGTGAAATTATTAATCGATCTTACACCAAAAACAAGCAATTATCCTCTAATTACATGCTGGTGGTGTTAATAAATCACTGTACGTGAATCGTCTGGTTGTATATGATATCTCAAGTTGTATACGAACAATATGATCAATATAGTTGTATATTATTCCTGATTGTATATGGTCCCTCTGGTTTTATGATATCAATATGGTTTTATGTGATCCCTCTATATGATTAGTATGGTTGTATAATGGTCTCTCTGGTTATAGATGGTCCTTCTGGTTTTATAATATCAATGTGGTTGAATATGATCTCTCTATATGATCAATATGGTAGGACAAATGTACATATATGCATTTATCAGTTATACATTTGTATAATAGACAGATGGGTAAAATCAAACAAAACTTTTGTCAATTTGTAAGTGCTACTTTAAGTTGGAGATGTGAATTACTCGCTATATTTGGTGCATTTACTCTCTTGGCGTTATTCATTCGTGCCCGTGGACTTTTTCCTATGGTTGGTGCCGGTGTTTCCTTTCGACGAATCTTGCGCGGAAAAGCTTAAACTTCTTGCTATTCTGGACATACGTATGTAAAACATTGCCTTAAACTCCGTTCTGAATCGGGAATTGTAGATAAAGTAGATCCAAAAGTTAGCATGAAAAGACAGAACAAGTAAAATTTCGTACGCAGCGTAGATTTTGCGATTGGTTTCGAGTATCTGGGGATAGCCATATGTCTCTGAAATCACGACGTAGATTAGAAAACCACCGTAGGGTACTTCCGGTATGAGAAAAAATGTCGCAATTAGTGTCACTATGATTGACATACGCCTGTTTTCTCTACGCCGACGATTTCTCTGTAGTGTTGAACTTTCTGAAATGATTCCAATACCTCTTTTCAGATTTGAAATAAATATAATAGTGAAAAATAGCATAGCGATACAAGGAAAACACTGCGTGAAGAAGAATGATATCCAGATATATGCACAGGTTGCATCTACGCACCCTGACACAATTTTCCATTGGCAAAATCGTCCATTGCTTATTTTGTCGTCTAGAGCATGGTAAATATTAAACACTGGTGCAAACAAACAAATGCATCCACAGACCACAACTACTTTCATGTTTGTGAAGAGCCGTTCCGCTTTAAAGGGGAAACACACCACAATAGATCGCTGAAATCCAAGGAAAAGGGTCATCCAAATTGACATCGTGTGGAAGGAGTGTGAAACGTAGAGCTTTGTCACCATGAAGGCCTGGCAGAGCGTAGGCGTCAAATTATATGCAGGTTCTCTCTCTTCTGAGCTCGGGTCGTAGTCGCTTATGTTACCATACATCTTATAATAGTATGTGGTGTTTAGATCTGAATAATCGTAGCTTAAATCACCAGGCACTGTCGGAGAGTCTCTTGCCGGCTCCCATCGGGTATAAACCATTATATAGACCGGAAGTGTCACAAATCCAGTGAGAGAGTCCGACATTGCAATAGCCGCCAAAATTATGTTTGTAGGATTACGCAACTTTTTCCTCAACAACACCATGACGACAACAACATTTACCCCGCAAGTTACCAGAACCAGTATTGGCCAAATATACAGATACACGTCTCTCTCGAATTCAAATCCGGGATAGATAATGACATCATCCTCAGTTGAATTTGATGTAGTTTGCATATAACCGGAAGTTGTGTTATCCATATTTGCTGACGTCATGTGCACTAAAGACAAAAAGAAAATGGGTCATGCGCTTGGATTATTTGAATGTCGCACAAAATAAATTAGATCTAATGAAAGTGAAACATTGTTCTATCTATACATTATTTTAAAATAATTAAATATAAAATATCGTATAGCACCTTTTCGTACAGATTGTTTAAAATATTACTTGTTTAAAACAATTTTGGACCATCTAATTGCATTTAAGGCTTCGTATTAAATCAGATACTACTACATGTACAAACTGATATAAAGGTGTTGAAATAAAAGTTAAGTGACCAAATGCTGTGTCCTTTTTAAACCGAAAGTGATACATATCAACTAGCATCTATCTTGATTTAATAATTTCGTGGGTGGGGTCCGAATGACTTCACCGACCACTTTGAATAACCCCAGTGTAGTTCATATCCTGATAAGTCATCAAAATGTGCAGTTCAATCCTTTTATTTACATCTAAACTGCGTTCTTTAACGATGTCACATTTTATTCCCGCATCATGACAAGTTTCAGTAAATAAAAATATACCGTCTTGTTAAAGTTCTATACACGACGACAAAGGAATATGACGTATATAGGAACTACATCCTTCTATTTCCCTCGAAATGGAGCATGTACATTGAAAAAAAGTACATTTTCATCACCGTTAATTTTAAACTTCATTGTACATTTATCGCACTCTTCCCAATATGAATTCAAATCATTAACTTTCCAATAATATTCTTCAACATTCAGGTAATTTAATTCGATCGTCTGCAAGACTTTAGCAAGGTGCCCAAATCTTAACTATATCTATTTTTATATTGATACAAGTAAAACAAACCACACCTTAATTGTGAATGTTTGTATTCATCAAGTTACATTTTTTCGCTTATTAAGCAGTTGAGATGTTGTTATTTTACATATCTTCTGTTTTACAAATATTGGTAAATTTGCGGCATGTCTATCTATCTATCTATATATACTGCACAAACTCCCCTTTCGGGTATTACTGGCAGGTGTACAAATACAATGATAATCTCCCTGTGTTCCTTATTAAAAATTTTCTTGTCGTTTGCTTTGGGGGCGGATAGTAAAACTTTTAAGTGTACGATCATGTAAAAGCGAGATAACGTAAGATGTGTAAGATTGCTCATATAAATTATACACATATTGAGTTGTCCCTTCAATTTATTGCCAATAAAACCAAATATATAAGCCTCTCGTTAGCTCACAGATTTCTTTTATGAATTATACCGTAGAGCGTCTGTCAGCTTAATTACTGGTGGCATTTCTGCACTGCATGAACAAGTACATATTTAATATATATGACTATTAAAGTAAATGAGTACAAATTAGGTAATTAAGTTATTAATTAATCTTCAAATTAAAGCAATATAAATTACACGTGACGTTACTCATAATGTATTAATTTAAAATTAATGAAATTTCTGTTGTTTTTTTAAACAATATTTTGTTGCAAGAAGAACTACTAGAATAGACACTCTCTAACTTAAAGCAGACAGAAAGATTACCTGTATGACGGAACGAATTTTCACAATAATAACCTACGAAAATGCAAACCACTCCCGCGACATTGTCCTTCAATGTACTTGAATTAGGAATGAATATTGCACCACTTTTGCGACCGTGTAATGTCGGAAATCAAGCAGAAATATCGGAAATGTATGAGTGTTTTGTACATCTAATGTACAGTGTGACGCTTCTGATAAATGTTCAACTAAGATGGACATCTTCCTGTATTTAGTAGATTGAGCTCTTAAAGTAGCTCGTTCACAGATGGCCATTGGTGGTCCATCCCAAGGAATAGCGTTACAAATGTTATTGAATTTATGTTTTAATGATAAAACATATATTTAGAAATTCTATTTCCTATACTGTAAAAATTACTGATCACATTACTCTTGCGCATGCGCTTACTTCACATGCTGAACTTACGAATTCGCTACCCGGAACTGATGCAGACGCCACGTTTTTTTAACATGTCACGTGGTACCGCAGGGACCTGCTTCGCGGATGCCCTTTTCTACATTTAACCGATTTCCTCGATGTGTGCGTTTGCAAAGATAGTACTTTCCCGTGCAATGTTATCTACACTACCCGAGTTTATTATTCAGAAAACAAACTTCATCCACATTTATGAGGGATAGTAAATTATTTTTATTTCCACCGATCTTCTGTGAGCGAGCTGCTGTATATATCTCAACTCAACTCAACTCAATTTATTAGGCATATCGGCAATACAATATGCCATTGGCAGAACACATAATAAACGGTTCATGCAAACATGGCTAATATGTAATACATTGTGATACATACAAACACTATACAATATACAACAGTACAATCCGTAAAAAAAGTTCACGACATCATAAATATACATATAAATAATTATAATTTCAATTTTATAATCACTATACTGGGCCGAAATAACTTTTATTCCTCACTTACAGCGCTTATCTCTTCACAGTACACACTACACTCTAAAACCAATAACTTCATTTATATTTATGTAACATGACTTGACGAATATTCATTTATTGAACTTTAACATGATATATGAAACAATGGAATTTTCATTGCTGTGCATACTGTAGAATCTGAGGTAACTACGATACTGCCCGAGTAAGCAGAGTTATCTGGGTCTGACGTCACAATAGCCTATTGTTATGTTAGTATCAAACTAAGTATTTTCATCCAATTTTGATATAGATGTAACTTGATATTACTTGTTAAATAGAAATCAGTAATCTCCTGTTAATCTACTGAGTCTTTATCTTAGACTTTAATAGACTCGATAAAATGAAAATGTTTTCAGAGGATATTTGCTTCATCTATAAATAGTTCAGTGATAACTGTTATGTTTTTGGCCGTTTAACCCATATAGAACATAACCTACATTTTCAGCCAATGAAATCACTGAACGGGACCCGTTAAGAGCTGCTCTTAATCATTAAGTATTTCGACTTAACAGGAATCACGTGACATAATAGCGCGCTTTTTGGCTCCGCCCACAGAAGTGTGAAGCGTTTATAGTTATTTGAAAAAGGTATTCCGTGTGTACAAAAAAAGAGCAACATATCATATTCATAGTAATTGTAACTTTAAATATCATTACATCGTTTTCATCATCTTTTATATTGATAAAAGTTAAACAAACCACGCCTTAAGTGTGAATGTTTGTATTCATCAAGTTACATTTTGTCGCTTATTAAGCATCTTTAAAGAAAACAGTTGAGATGTTGTTATTTTACATATCTTCTGTTTTATAAATATTGGTAAATTTGCGGCATGCGTGCAATACATTGATTATCTCCCTGTGTTCCTTTATTTATAAATTTCTTGTTCGTTTGCTTTGGGGCGGATAGTAAAACGTACGATCATGTAATAGCGAGATAACGTAAGATTTGTAAGATTGCTCATATAAATTATAAACATATTGAGTATTCCCTTCAATGTATTGCCAATAAAGCCAAATATATAAACGTCTCGTTAACTCGCATATTTCTTTAATGAGTTATACTGTAGAGAGTCTGACTGCGATTTGTTAATTCGTTCAAATCCCGTTCACAATTTTTCACGAAAACCCCCGTTATTTTGGATAGTTTCATATCTTTGTTGACTATGCATTTTGCACACACACAAATATACAGTAATAGAAAAAAGCATATTAAGCATTTTTTATGTGTGTGTGTGTTTTTTTTATAATTGAAGAAATAAAGAAAACTGTAAAAAAGTGTTTTGTTGTAGCGGCAATGGGGAAATATTGTTTTAAAGAAATCCGCTGTTAAAGTTTAAACCTCGTTGTATTACATTTTCTCCCCACAGTTTTTTTTTTTTGATTTTAGCACGTTTATATTTTTATCTTAGCCTGAGAAAATATAGGTTTAGGCACGTGCCTACTTTGCTTAAAGGAAGCTACGCCAGTGCCTGGCACAATGTACAATTGAAAGACACGTAAGTAAATAGTACTCATCGAACCCTTAACTTTCGACTGATATCAATATAAGATATACTCTTTTCCCAATCGACGTAAAAGAAATAAGTTTCAACTTATTAATTTCATAAACAATGTATCAATATAGTTATGTATAGTAAATTGATTTAATTTTTAAATTCCAAAAAAATATGTTATATTTTATATAACTGTTTTATATAAAGTCATATGATATATATTTGTTATATATATGGCTGTATTATATTTTTAGTTCTGAAGTATAATTGCTTTCTAATATTATTTCTAATACATATACATATTTAGAACCGGTACCGTTTGCCTTGTGGGATCGATTTCCTACAGCAACATACCAAAAGCGTAAGAATGGTGCTGGTATAGCTCAGCATATAAGGGTAGATCCAAGACTGGTTGACCCGGTTTCAGGATAATGTGACTGGGTGTGGTATCATGCCACATGCCTACGGCATATTACTGCAGTTTGGCATCACTATATCTTTCTCAAGTAGACATTGGGACGTTAAACCTAACAAACAAACATATTAAGATGTAAAATTATTACAAACAGTTGCATTTCATATAGTTTTATAAAGTATAGATATATTGCATGTATTTCTGGAGATTTAATCCTTGGTCAAGAACGGTCACGACCTCCATCCTGGTCAACTCGCATGTTACCTCTTATCACATAAATGTTACCTCATATCAAATACATGTTATAACATAAATATTACCTCATATCACATAAATGTAACCTAATATCATAAGTTTTACTTCATATCACAGATATAAAACCTTATATAGTGTGTCGTAATGGATCATGTGAAGCGTCTAGTGTGTTGTGCATAGTGTCTGTGTGTTTGACACCTCTCGCTTTCAGCTCACACCGCTGGTTAGCTAGTTTTAGTGAAAAGGAAGCCGAGTGAGTAAGTCTTCCTTGCCAGTATATAGCCTCTTTATGACAAAGCCCTATACAGTGCCTCTTCATGGTGACACATGGTAACTGAGCATCTCGTATCCTCAGGCTAAACTGTAAGGGACTCGGGGTTGGTCTGTCCCAAGACATAAGGCATGCCAAACCCACCAGTGTGTGATAAAACCCTGGTTCCTATTAACAGACTCCCAGCCATTCGGTCAAATGGCAAGAGTTATTTCTTTTTAAATAGCCTGTCACAACCAGGGTGGCAATAGCTGATGCAGCGAGTTTCGATTTGAATGATGTTACGGTGTGTATCAGCAGTGGTCGGAGAAAAATCTCCAGAGCACACTAGCCCTAGTCAGTTGGGAACGGTGGGGGCCTTGGACTGCCATTAGTGTCTCAAGTTAGCCAAGGAAAGGCATCCGGCTGTAAAAACCGCCTAATATTTAACATGTCTTGTCTACAAAGAAGAAAACCTGGCAGTGCCAGCAGCAATAGTGCAGCTGGTAGTGTCTCGGGCTTGGCGGACCTCAGGGTGCGTGGGTCTGCAGGGTCCGGCCAACATGGCAAATCCTACGAACGCCCAGAGATGTTCCGCATTGGGTCCCTAAATGTAGGCACGATTCGGGATTAAGCAAATGAAGTTGTGGAGACCATGTCCCGTAGGAGAATAGACATCCTTTGCCTCCAGGAGTCCAGATGGAGAAACGAAGGCACTCGAAAAATTTCTGGTAAAGACACCCAGTGCAAGTTCTTCTGGTCTGGAAATAATAAAGGCACAGGAGGAGTGGGAGTTCTCCTTGCTGAGAAATGGTGGGAAAATGTGTTTGAGGTGAAGCGGTTATCTGATAGTATAATGCTGGTACGGATAGTGGTGAGAAAGGTAGTTTACTTCGTTGTGTGTATCTATGCCCCCCGGGTTGGCCTTAGTGATGATGTGAAGAATCATTTCTATGAGCAGCTGCAGAGCCTTGTTGCAACTATTCCAGCCTCGGAAGAACTGTTTGTTTGTGGTGACTGGAATGGTCACATAGGCTGCAAACCAGCAGCCAATTGTATAAACCTTGGTTAAAATGTAACCATTGGTTAAAATCATGTTTTGGTTAAAATCATGGTTTAAATCATGGTTTGCGATTGTATAAAAAAATAGTTAAAATTTAACCAACTCTAATATTGGTTAAAATAACCAACCTCCATAAGGCTGGTTAAGTTTTAACCAGAATCAATATGGACGCTCTGATTTTGACACAGACTCGACGACCTAGACAATTTCGACGGACAAATGGACAAATGGAAGACTACGGCGACGAAGAACTAAGACGACGATACAGATTCTCAGCCCAGAACATTGACAGACTTACTGGGCTTATTGGTCACCGACTGGAACGACCGACGAAGAGGAACAATCCTCTGACACCTCGACAGCAGATCATGACGCCTAAGGACGGCGACGAAGAACTAAGACGACGATACAGATTCTCAGCCCAGAACATTGACAGATCATGATCGCTCTGCGTTTCTATGCATCTGGAAATTTTTTACAGGTCATCGGTGATACCTTTGGGGTTGACATTGCGACTGTCTCACGAGTTATTACCGACGTGACAGACGCTCTTTTTGACCTGAGGACCGAATTTATCAAATTCCCACAAACGGAAGAAGAACTTCGACAGGCAAAACTGGGATTTTACAAAATCAAACAAGAGGGCCAAGATGGCCCTTGGTCGCTCACCTGAGAAAGATGATTGCTTAAGAAATAAAGATGCTTGAGTGTAAAAGTGAAATCTGGCTTTTTTTTATGGTGAAATGGGCATAACTCCTAAATTTACATGTCAATATCAGTTATAATTGAACCAGATTGTGAGATTATGGTCATAAACATTGTCATAAAGTTTGAAGATGATTGCTCAAAAGATGAAGATGCTAGAGTGTAAACAAAGTGATTTCTGGCTTTTTTTATATTAAAAGGGGCATAACTCTGAACTAATTGACGGATCTCAGCATTAATAGAACTCAATCGAGACCTAATGGTCATAAACATTGTAATAAAGTTTGAAGATGATTGCTCAAAAGATGAAGATGTTGGAGTGTAAACAACGTGAAATCTGGCATTTTTTTATATTAAAAGGGGCTTAACTCCTGACCTAATCAACTGATCTCAGTCATAATCAAACTCAATCGAGACATTATGGTCATAAGCATTGCCATAAAGTTTGAAGATGATTGCTAAAAAGATGAAGATGCTAGAGTGTAAACAAAGTGAAATATGGCATTTTTTGAATATTAAAAGGGGCATAACTCCTGACCTAATTGATGAATCTCAGCCATAATCGAACTCAATCGAGACCTTATGGTCATAAGCATTGCCATAAAGTTTGAAGAGGATTGCTCAAAAGATGAAGATGCTAGAGTGTAAACAACTTGAAATATGGCATTTTTTTAATATTAAAAGGGGCATAACTCCTGACCTAATGGTACGATATCAGCCATAATCGAACTTGGCCGTGATTTTATGGTTATAAACATTGATATAAAGTTTGAAGATAATTGCTCATGAAATGAAGATGCTAGAGTGCAAACAATGTGAAATCTGGCTTTTTTTAATTTTAAAAGGGGCATAACTCCTGACCTAATGTTCCGATATCAGCCATAATCGAACTTGGCCGAGATTTTATGGTTATAAACATTGTTTTAAAGTTTGAAGATAATTGCTCATAAAATGAAGATGCTAGAGTGCAAACAAACAAATTGTGGACGACGGACGACGGACGGACGGACGGACGGACGACGGACATTCATCGATCCTAAAAGCTCATCCTGAGCACACGTGCTCAGGTGAGCTAAAAATTCCCAGGTGTAATCGGTTGTATTGATGGAACGCACGTCCGAATCATTTCTCCACCCAAAGATGAGGAAATGTTTTACGTGAATAGAAAAAGATACCATTCAATCAACGTTCAAGCTTCTTGTGATCACCTTGGTGAGTTATTTAGCATGACCTCCCTTTAAATTATACCCAGTAGCTTCCCTTGATTCTAATTTACTGGCGTGAAGGATGTACTCGTTATTTACCAATTTGTTTCTCTGGTTTCAATCGTTTTGTGATTCTACGTTTAAAAAAATGTTCACAAGTATATTTTAAGACCTGTACTTTATTTTCCTATAAAAGTCCATCAAAACACTTGTATGATAGTAAGAAGCGATATTCTAAAGGGAAAAAAAATCATTGGAAATTGTCGGTATTTTTTGCGTTTTTAAAAAAATCAAATGAATCAAACATGTTATACTTTATGTAATAAAGTCCTCTTTGTTGCACTTTATTTAAAAAAAAATAAAGAATAAAATTATGTCATGTGACTACGATTATATTAACAAAATGCATTTTCAAGTTAAAAGATGGTCATCACATTTATAGTTACAGCGTACATGTTATAAATTTTAATTTTTATAGTCTGTTTCAAAGTCTGATATAATTAAGCGAGAGAGATAGAGAGCGCGCGCGCGTTTAAAATGTGTTAAATGTTTTGTATGAGATAATTTTTTTTAAAAATAAATAATAAAATGAGAAGAATTGAATAGTACTACTTTGAAGTCACCCAGGTGTCAGACTCCACCCTATGAATTTTACTTATGGCCTTTTTTTCATTAAAAAAATGTTCAGATCCCCACCTCTAAACCATACTCAGTATATATTCTTGTTCCTAATGATGAGATTGACTGAATTGTAATAATTTGGTGTCCCCCGAGGTCACCCAATGGCCAGGCTCTAAGACTTAGTAACAGTTCACTTTTATAATTATTACTTGTATTAAATATGCATTACTGCACAATCAACAAAATTCATTAAATTATAATTAACATAGAAATACATTGATGGTCTTTCTAATACACAATGTCTTTATTATTATTTTCATGGTAGATATTGCTGTTAATGATATTTATATGCTTTAATTCACCTTTTTAACCATTACAGGTAGAATCACAAGCATCAATGCTGCTTGGCCAGGTAGTTCTCATGATAGTCATGTATTCAGGAGCAGTAACCTTTGTCCCCATATGGAGCATTATCATCAAGGTATTGTTACTATCAAGGTTATAAAATTTTTTATACCAATTACTATTTTAATAATTTGTAAAAAAAGATAATTTCAGTGAAGATTGACTTTGTTTTGCTCATTTTGTACAAAGCAATTTTTACTTATATTTTCATAAGAATTCCAAGATACATTATGTTTTATTTCTGTGATATTTAATTATTTCTGCATTTTTTTCTTACAATACTAAATATGTAATTTTCAACAGCTGATTTTGCCTAATTTTTCTTTTTAATTATTTTCTTTTTGAAACCTGCTTAAAAAGATAGTGGATACCCCTGCAGGCCATTCCTCTTGACACCATACATCAATCCATCCACTGCAGCACAGGAAAGGTACAACAAAAGCCACACTTGTACGAGAAATGTAATAGAGAGAGTTTTTGGGGTTTGGAAGAGGAGGTTTCATGTGCTCCATTCAGAAGTGAGCATGCAATTTATTTAAAATTTACTATAGTTTAAGTTAATCAATTTTATCATCATTCTGTTCATCCAACAAATTTACTTTTTTATATATTCTTACCTTCACTCACCTTGTGGAGTTCAACTATCAAGGATTATAATTACATTTTTATGTTTTATCCCATTTTACATTAAGATAAATACATATTCTAAGATAGCTCTAATGTTCACGATGAGTGTTGTTATATTAAGATATAAAAGTATTTGTAATATTTTTTTTTAAATTTCAATTTTTTTTCTCATCTTTTAAGGATATAAAATATTGAAATAACAAGGCAGTTTTATATGTATATTCTTTTACTTCATGGCTCCATCATATCTCAAAATGAATTAGGTTTTAAATAAACATTGTTTTAATCAACAGTACATGAAATAATTAATTACATGGCAGTTAACAGACATAAATATAATTTTATCCAGGTGAGGATGAGGCCTTCAAAGGTTAGCCGCATTGTTGTGGCATGTGCGGTACTGCACAATCTCTCACTCCTATGGAAGGAACCCACACACTTGGATGACCCATCTGAAGAACAGCAGCCAGACATGGATCCCTATCAAGGGCAGCAGGATGGCAAGGCCATCAGGGACCATGTGGCTGTCACATATTTCAGTATCTGAAGAAAAAAAAAAGGTTTCATGACTGCCATTATTTGTAAATAATGAAATCAAAATACACACATTTGATGCTCTTTCTTTTATGTATTAGATATATTGCATTTACATTGAACATTACATTCCTTTAGTGTTTTATTATCACAAATATGTATCTTTTATTTTTTTTTTAACTTAGTAAAATTAAGTAAGGCTTTCTATCAATTTTAGTGAAAATTAAGTACACATACCTAATTAACATCAGCAATTTTTTAAACAGGAACACCATTTAAGCAGAAGAAAATAAATATTTATAGCTCAAGGAGATATCATTTAAAATGAATTTGGACTCACAGTATTTAAATGTAAAATTTATCAAATTATATTTACCTAATCTTCTGCACATACTTTAGTGTACATTTTGTCAACTAACTGGTTGACTTTCTGACGAGTCTCTAATTGTGCCTGGCAGCATTTCATCTGAATGTGTTGAAGCTTTACAGCACCTTCAAGATATTCACTTTGGAGGTCCTTGATACTCCTTTTCCTTCTGCCAGGGGAACAATTTTACATACAGGTACTGTTAGAATATACAAATATTGGTAGAAACTATTATTCCATTTAAAAAAAAAAATAGTATATACATAATGATAAAATGTAATAAATAACTGAAAGAAATATAGCATAAATTTTGTTTTTTATTCTATAATGAAATGCATGAATATTTCTGAAGTTCCATGCAGTTGTCTTATTTATATTGTCAAAATTTTGCATATATTGCAGTAGTTCTGAAAAATACCAATGTACATAATGAAAATGTTACAACTAATTTGTTAATCAATCATTCAGTTAATATCAGTAATGTTAAAAATTCATTTCTAGGCATTTCATCATATTTAGTAGAAAAGAAAAAATGTCATTTTTATGGATATCTATGAACTGTTAAGTACATGGCAATATTTATGTTGTTTTCTTTAATTTCCAATCACTCAAGCATCTATATTTACCAACCAAACTGGATAGACTGAGCACTTCAATTATCAACTGAACCTACCCTCTTCCAGTGCAGACATTAGGCTCAGCTTCAGCTGGTTCCTGTTGCGTTCCTGTAACATTGAAAGGAATTCAAAATTAATGAGTAATTCATTATTTGTATGATCATAACATTTGATCAATAATTATTGATAA
>CM037778.1:18475246-18525246 GCA_021229015.1 Solen grandis | reverse complement strand
AAAATATTGAAAAACGTTTTAATCCGCAACAAAAAATAATTATACTTTGTGAAAAAAATAAAAAAATCGGCCAATCATGAGGCGTAGAGCGGTACAAGCTTTTGTGCTTTTTTTCGCATGAGTATTGAGTCACATGAAGAAAAAAAATATGACGATAAAAGCCCAAAGTCATGTGTATACTTTAAATTTCATGCTGCTAGTCGGGGCAACCTGTTTTATTTTAACCTCAAAGGAAAAAAAAAAAAAAAAAAAACAGATTTCATTCGTTGAACAATGATGGGACTTTCTGAACTTTAAAAAATTTTAATAAAAATACGTTAAAAAAAAAATTTTTAAATTCCCTACCTTTTTTTTTTTTGTAGGGACTTCTCATCATGAACTTTTTGAAATAAGCCTAGGGCAAAAATAAAAAAATTTTTTTTTTGATTCATTTTCTTTAAATTCCCCAATTATGTATTCAGGTCCAAAAAAAATGGCCTAAAAACCCCGACAATTCCTGTAGCATTTTTGGGTTTTTTTATAGGTTTAAAAATAAAGAATTTAAAAAATTTAAGCCTTTAATTTGCTATAAAATTCTTTTTTTTTTTTCAGACGTCGCAGGAAAAAATTAAAACCCGGGTGAAAACCTATCGAAAGGTCTCTGGGGGAAATCGTTAGGGGGATGCTCTCTGCTTTTTGACGGTTTCTCTCCAAAAACACTGCAAACGCTGGACGGAAGGGAAAAAAAAAAGCCCAAGGTATTTTAAGGTATTGCTCAATTTAAGTTTTGAGGAAATTGGTACTTAGCTATGTAATGTGGGGAAACTTTTCTTATCAGCGATGCGCCTGAAACTGGCCCAAAAACAGTTTAGTGGTACAAAAAAAAAACAAATTCGGCATTTACAGGCTTCAGGGTTTAAGCTTTGTTTTTGTCCCCAATATGCCATAAAAGTATTCTTTTAAGTATTTTTCAAGAAGATTCGGAAAAAATTTTTCCTTTTTAATGAAATTTCTTAAAAACCCCCTTTTGGGGTTTTTGTCTTGCAGGGGGAATCTCTCTGCACATCATTTTTGAAGCCCCGGGGGGACTCTTGCATTTCCAAAGCGGGCTATTTGCAAGCTAGGTTTTTGTTATTTTTAGGAAAAAAAAATTTTGGGTCCTTCCCGAATTTTTTTTTTTAATTTGTACTTTGCATTTATTTGTATTTTTTCGTATCAGAAAAAAATTGTTAAAATAAATTTTTTTAATTTTTTTTTTTTTTTTTACTATTTTTTGATATAAAATAAAAAAGATAAATTCCTCTAGGGTTTTTTTTTAAAAAAAATTCTCTAATTTGATCGCCACTATTGCATTTCCTTTAAAAAAGGAGAGAGAGAGAATCAAACTGAAAAGTTTGTTTAATTAATGGTCTATTTTTTTAATTTGTGTAATTTTATCATTTTAAAAATTAACTTTTTGACAAAGCGAAAAGTAAATACATAATGATTGATTCGTCCAGGATTTAAAGAACAAAGATTAACTCTATCCCTTCTTTGTCAAAAAAGGGGCCCACGGGGGGGGGATTAATTTACATAAATAAAAGTTTTAAAAATATCTTTGATTATCTTTTTATTATTCTTAAAATCGTCTGAAAAAAAGAAAATTTTTTTTTAACTTTTTCAAATTTTTTGTGTTGTTGCATAAAAAAAATCGCACTGTTAAATTCATTAAATTTAAAGGATTTTTTTGTTAATTTAAAAAGTTAGGGTTTTATGCGCGTTAATTTAGTTTATTTTTGACGGTTTTCGGATTTTAAAGGGCCTTGTCCTTTTTTTAAGAAAATAAATATTATTTTATTGTTTTAAATATTTACTTTTATATCACTTTAATTGCCGTAGCAACCGATAGGCTTGTTTAAATTGTTGTTTTTTTCAGTGGGGAAAGAACACAAAATGTGAGAAAAAACCGTCATACTCACGGCAATTTGCAGCAAAATTTTTAACCCCAATCGAATGTGTAATAAGTTGTTGTATATCGAAAAAAATGCAGCTACCCCACTTTTAATTTTGGGGAAAAAACGGGGTTATTTGAACAATTGAATGCGTTTTTTTTTTTGTTTTTTTTTTGTTTTTTTTTTGTTAAATTATTCGGGGAAAAAGGGGATCCCCTTCCCCTATTTTCTATTTTTTTCACAAGAAGCATGAAAAATTTATTTCAAACAAAAAACCAAAGTGCGGGGAGCATGCTTTAAAAAAAAATGCTGGAAAATCAGAGACCTTGGGTTTGTTTATGTTTTCATCCTAAACTGTTGGGCCCCAAATTTCGGTCGCGCTTTTAAATTTTAAACGTTTAACGCAAACTAGCTAAGATACTCAAAATTCCCCGTTGTTTTGTTGTATTGGGGTTTACCGCCCCGGATAGTTTTTAATCATTTTTGCGAGTCCACAAATTTTCAGGGGGGAAAAGCCCCCCAGTACACAGAGGTACCCAGGTAGAACCCCGCCCCACCGCAACCAGCTGGGGGGCTTCCTCACATAAAAAAACCGAATCCCTTCGGGTTTGAACCCACGCGGTGGGGAGGAAAATTTGTGTCCACGATGAAAACCCCTCGGCAACGGGGGCCCCCCTATTTTCCGTCAATCTTAAATTGAAACTCATTTTTTTAAAATGACCTTTGGGCTGTTTTTTCCTTCCCTCCAGCTTTGCAGTTTTTTTGGGGGAAAAGACGGGGAACGCGAGAACCTCCCCATATACGATTTTCCCCAGGAGTGCCGATAGGGTTGCACCGTGAAATCAACCCTGCAATAGAAACGTCGACGTGTGTAGCCTCTTTTGTTTAATTCCAATAACGCTTGTATATCGATCGACGACTGTATTACACAAAGTTATTCTTTTGGTTTTTAGCTAGGACAAATTGTTTGAACGGATAAATTTGTTGATCATTTTGTTTCAAATTTTCTCCTTATACGGCTCGGGACTAAATTTTGGGTTTTAAATTACATTGTATTAAAAATATTTTCAATGGTTTCTTTACAAAATTTAAATTTAGCTTAAAAAACATTTATCGATTGATGCAACATAAAGTGGGAAAAATTGCAAGTTTCAAAACGGTCTAAATGTATGGAAAAAAACGCCCAAGGATTAGGGAAAACAAAATGCTGCAATGTATGTTAAGAAGTAAAAAAATATTTCCCCCAAAATTTTTAAATCATTGTAAACACTTGTTTATTTGTTTGTTTGTTTTTTTTTGGGGTTTTAACGTCCCCCGACGATTTCAGTCTTTGGAGCGTGTTATTAATCAGTTATAGTGCTCCCCAAATGCAGTATCCCCCCAACATGGCATGATACCCACCCGTCCTTACCTTCCGACCAACCACGCAACTCCTTATTTTGACGTCAAGTAAGGGAGCTATAACGTCCTTTTTTAGTTTTTTGGTTCAAACCCCACGACTTCCCGCCCCCGGGGGGAAACTCAACCCCCACCGCCCCGGGAACGGTTACACTTTTTGCTGAAATATAAAATGTTAAGTAAAAAGTTTTTTTTTTTTTTAATTTCATGTAATCATATCTGTAAATTAATTTTCCGAAAATGTTAAATTTAAAGGGTGAAACAAAGTGGGTTTTTCGAAAATTTTACATTGTGTTTTATTGTTTTTTGATGTATTCCCCTTTAAATTTTGTTAAATTTTAAAAAAAAAGGTACCAAAATAATCGTTTAAAATTCTCCTCTCATCGTTAAGGTGTGGACTTATTTTAATGAGTTTTGAGATATTGCCGTAAACTTTAAAACCGGCAAATCGCTGAAAATTTCTGTTTAAATTCTTATTTTTTATGTAACCCCCTTATATTTGTTCAATTTCAAAACTTAAGGTACCAAAATAATGTCTGAAAATTTTTTACTTTCACACGCTTTATGTACAAAATATTTTTAAAATTTTTTTGAGAAAAAGCTCTTAACCTCCTGAAAAAAAAAAATCCCAAAGCTATTGCACGAATTTTTTTTTCCCTTTTCCCCATGAATCTTGGGAAAATCATTAACTTTAAATAAAAAAAACGGCCAAATTTTGTTCTACAAAATTTTCATCATCTTTTTTTAAAAATAAAGGTTTTCAGATTAAACTTTTTAAACACTGAGGGTTACCGAATTTTTGTTTTTCCCCCAAAAATCAACCGTTAAACCCCCGATCATCAAAAAAAATATCATGTGAAAGGCTTTTAAGGACTAAAAATTATCGATAGTGTCTCGAAGAATTTTACGTTTTTTGGATTATAAGGCCGAAGAAAAACCCAAATTGATATATGCCCTTGCCTTTTGGGATTTTCCGGGAAAAACGGAAGTGACGGGTCCATAAATTTAAAATTCTGCATTTCAGACAAAATTTAAGCAATCAACAAAAAAAAAGCATACGGGCTTAAAAACCTTTAAGTTTTTAAAAAAGTTTTTTAGCATTATGACGCATGTGACGTCTAGGGTTATTTTTTATAATGTAAAGAAGACCCAGAGAATATTCAGTTAAATATCAGCTTTTTACTTTCGGGGGCGATTTTTTACGCATTTGAATTTGACGTCTTATTTTTTAATTTTATTCGCCATAAAACATTTGTCTTTCGAATTTTGAAAAAAACCCAAAAGGCACAACTGAGCCTAACCCATTTTGTGAAATTTTAATGAAATGGCCCCAAAAATAATGGCTTAACCGCGTAAAATTTTTCCCCGACGTCAAATCTGACTTACCTGACGTACATAATTACAATTATTGAAAAAAGTCTGGTTTTAATATATACCATCAATTTTTATTTTTCTGGTCAATGGCAACACCTCGTTTTTTAAACAAATTAAGGGAAGAAAAAAAAAAATATGTCATTCTCTAAACGAATTAGGGTTTTTTCAACATGTTTTAATGAAAAAAAAAGGAGATAGAATTTTTTGTAATGCCCCTTGGGAAATTTTTTAAAGTTTGCTGAACAATTGACTTTTTTTTCCGAAAAAAAAGCGTTTAGTAACGAAGAAAGAAAAAAAAGTACAGGTAGTTGTTATAGTCTTGGGGGCGTCACGACTCAAATATATGTGAAAATTTGCAAAAATGAAAACTTGAAAAATTTAAAATTTTTTATCTCCCCCGAGTTTTTAACCCTAAAAGAAATCTTTGGCCTATGTTCGAATCTTTCTTAGCCAAATGCTTGGTTTTTTTGGAATTGGGGAGCTGCAAAAAAATTTCACCCCTTAGTTTAAAAGTCCTCTTAAAATTTGAAAAAAATCGATCATAAAAGGCAGTGTGAGCGCGAACCCATTTTTCACTATTTGGCTCTGACTCACGTGAGTAAGGGTGCTGAAAATGCTGTTGCTCAAAAGCGCATTCTTTACTGCAAAAATCTGAAATTTTCATTATTCTGAAAAACGGAATGTCGAAATCAACCCCCCAAATTTAAAAAATTAAGTGGATCTTATGACGTCCTTTGCCAAAATTCAAAATTTTGTGAAATGCTGCAAACTGAAAAACTGTGAATTTTCACTTTCTATTTTCAAAACCTTTTTAATTTTTAAAAAATTTTTTGGCCTATGTTCAATTTTACTTCACCACAAACTTGGTTTTTTGGGGGGAATTTTTGGGGTAAGCGGCTATAGGAACCTTGTTTAAGGTGTCCATCTGTAAAAATTTAAGAAAATCCCCATAAATGGTGGCTTTTGAGCGCGAACAAAAATTTTTCACTATTTTTAGCTCGCTAAAATGACGTCAGGGGGTGTGAGTGTTTTGTAAAAAGCACATACTTTACGTCATAACTTAAAATTTGCATTTTTCTGAACACCATTTTTCACTTTTTTAGCTGACGTCATGTGACGTCATGGGTACTGACAATCATTGAAATCAAAATTTCTACGTGCCTAATAACCAAAAAAATTTTCATCGTCCTAGGACTATTGCAAATATTAAAAAGCGTTTAGTTGGGAAGAAGAAAAGAAATAATAATAAAAAAAAATGACGTCACGTGACGTATAGGACTTTTTATTTTCACATAATTTTTTAAGCACCCAGAGACCTACAACTGGCAAAATTTAAATTTTCTATCTCAAATAGGACAGTTTATATAAGCATTTAAAAAATTGAGTCCTTGGTTCGAATCTTGGACCCCGCCATAGATGCTGGTTTTTCGAATTTGAAAAACGGACACCAGTATACACAAAAAAGAACATAATATAACATTCTGCGAAAGTTTGATGAAAATCGGCCTATTAATAATGGCTCTGGACCGTGTACAAACTTTTGTAGTCAATTTAAAAATGTGACGTCATAGACGTCTAGGCTTCTGAAAATCTTGAAATCGAAATTTCAGCATCTGAATCATTTGTCATTTAATTTTCATTGTCCTTCGATAATTTAAATATATAGAAATACTCTTTTTTAATATTAGAAATACATTATCATATAATGACGTCACGTGACGTCATAGGCGTTTATTTTCATAAAATGTTTAAGACTCCCAGAGACCTATATACTGACCAAATATCTTTTTCATCTCAAATAAAAATGATTTTAAAGCATTTAAAAATTTACGACCTTGGTTCGAATTTTTGAATTCGCTATAGAACCTTGGACTTTTTCGAATTTGAAAAAGGACACCGGTATACACAATAAGAACTTAATATAACATTCTTTTAAAAATTTGATAAAAATCGGCCCATTAAAAAAGGGCTCGGACCTTTGTACAAACTTTTTAGTCAATTTCAAATGTGACGTCATTGACGTATAGGTTCTGAAAATCATTAAAATCGAATTTCGTATCTGAGCATGCGGCTTTAAATTTTAATTGCCCTTCAAATATTAAAACTAAGAAATAATCTTGTTAGAATTAAAGATTATTATATATAATGACGTCAGTGACGTCATATGACTTTTATTTTCACAAAATGTTTAAGACTCCCAGAGACCTATATACTGACCCAATATCATCTTTCTGTCTCAAATAGGACCGTTTTATAAGAATTTGAAAATTTACGACCTTGTTCGAATCTTGGAATCGCTTAGAACCTTGGACTTTTCGAATTTTGAAAAACGGAACCGGGATGCACAACTAGAACTTAATATACACATTCTGTGAAAATTTGATGAAAATCGGTTCATTAATAATGGCTGAGGACCGCGTACAAACTTTTGTAGCTTATTCACGTGTGACGGTCATATGACTCATAGAGATTGAAAATCATAGAAATCAAAATAACATCTCTTGGAGAATATGACATCAAATTTCATTGTCCTTGGACCATAGTAACATATAAAATTATGTGTTTAAAAATTAGAAATTTGATGACGTCATATGACGTCACAAGACGTCCATTTTCACAAAATATTTAAATCTATCGGAGATCTATATACTGACAAAATATCAACCTTCTGTCTCATTTAGGGACGATTTTATGAGCATTTTATCGATTTGACGTCCTTGGTTTGAATCTTGCATTCGCCATAGAACCTTGGGCTTTTTCGAATTTTGAAAAACGGACACCGAGATGCACAACTAGAACTTATATACACATTCTGTGAAAATTTGATAAAAATCGGTTTTATTAATTATCGCTCTGGACCGCGTACAAACTTTTGTAGCAATTGCCAAGTGTGACGTCATAATGACGTCATAGGCATTTGAAAATTATAGAATTTTTTAATTACGCATATGAATAATATGCCATCGAAATTTCATTCTCCTAGGACGATGGCAACATATGAAAATCCTTGAGGAAGAAAAGAAAAATAATAATAATAACTAGACTTCTTTTGTTTTGAACAAAAAGATAGGGCTTTCTGCACTGCAAACCATGACAAACCTGGTGTTTGGCAAACCTATATAATCCTGCACAATGAAGTCGTAATATATAACTTCTGTGAAAATATTCCATGCCAATCCGTCCATAAATGACGGCTGTGCAGGTGCGGATGAACTTTGGTAGCTTTTTTAAGTTTTTGATGTCATGTGACGTCATTTGAAAATTTTACTCATTTAAATCTTAATGTTCATGATTACCTACATAGGACATTAAATTTTCATTGTCTATGAACCTTTGCAACATGAGTAATTGACATTCAGGAATCGGAAATTCTCTACAATTTGATGACGTCATATGACGTTCATCTTTACAAAATGCAAGGAAACACAGAGACGTATAAGCTCGCTAATTATCAAATTTCTATCTCGACTAGAAACGATTTTATACGTATTAAAATTTGACGTCCTTGGTTCGAATCTTGGATTCGTCAAAGAACCTTAGTTCTTTCGAATCTTGGCAAACCTATAGAATCCTGCACAATGAGGTCGTAATATATAACTTCTGTAAAGATTCCATGCCAATCTATCAATAAATGACGGCTGTACACAGCGGACAAACTTTGGTAGTTATTTATAGTTCTGACGTCATGTGACGTCATATGAAAATTTTAAACATTGAATCTAAATGTTCATGATTATGTACAAAGGACATTTAATTTGCATTGTCTATGAAGCTTTGCAACATGAGTAAATTGACATCAAGAAATCGGAAATTCTATACAACTTGATGATGTCATATGACGTCATATGACGTTCATCTTTACAAAATGCAAAGGAACACAGAGATATATAATCTCGCCAAATATCAACTTTTTCTCATCTAGAAACGATTTTATACGTATTTGAAATTTGACGTCCTTGGTTCGAATCTTGGATTCGCCATAGAACCTTTGCTTTTTCGAATTTGGCAAACCTATATAATTCCTGCACAATGAGATCGAAATATTAACTTCTGTGAAAAATTCCATGCCAATCCGTCCATAAAATGATGGCTGTACAGCGCGTACAAACTTTGGTAGCTATTTTTAGTTCTGACATCATGTGACGTTATATGAAAATTTTAAACATTGAATCTAAATGTTCATGATTACCTACATAGGACATTTAATTTTCATTGTCTATGAGCCTTTGCAACATGAGTAAATTGACATCAAGAAATCGGAAAATTCTATACAAACTTGATGACGTCATATGACGTCATATGACGTTCGTCTTTACGAAATGCAAAGGAAACACAGAGACATATAATCTCGCAAATATCAACTTTCTATCTCATCTAGAATCGATTTTATATGGATTTGAAATTTGACGTCCTGGTTCGAATCTTGGATTCGCCATAGAACCTTAGTTCTTTCGAATCTTGGCAAACCTATATAATCCTGCACAATGAGGTCTTAATATATAACTTCTGTGAAAATTCCATGACAATCCGTCAATAAATGACGGTGTACAGCGCGTACAAACTTTGGTAGTTATTTTTAGTTCTGACGTCATGTGACGTCATGTGAAGATAAAAATAATATATTCCAAAATGCCATTGCTTCAGGTGTCTGTTGATAGAATTTCTTTGTCCTAGACCTTCAGCAACTTAATGATATAACAACATGAAAAGGTTGGAAAAAAAGAATAATAATAATAAAAGACAGAACAAACCCAATAGGTCTTTCTGCAAGCTGTGTTAATGCAAAAAGCAGGAGATAGAAGTTTCATGTAATGACTCACCTCTGGTAGTATTTCATTGTTCATGCTGAACAATTGACATTATATTCCGAAATTAGTGCAAATGATAAGAACTAAGTATTAGTCTGTGACGTAACATGATGTCATATGACGTCAGGACATGACTGCAAATTTGATTTCTAGTTTAAAGGTCCTAAGTTTGAATCTTACTTCAGCCGCAATACTTCGGTTTTTCGGAATTAAGGTTAGCTGACAAAATATTTACAACTTATTTTCAAGATGTACCATCTGTAAATATTTGAAGAAAATCTGATCATAAATGGCGGCTGTAGAGCGCGAATACCATTTTTTCACTATTTTCAGCTCTGACGTCAGGTGACATCATAGGGTGCTGAAATACTGTTGCTCAAAAGCGCATACTTTACTGCAATAAACTCTGAAATTTTCATTATTCTGAACAACTGGCATCATGTCGAAATCATTGCCCCAAATTAAAATTAAGTGGTGTGCTTATTACGTCTATGACGTCACGATTCAAAATATTTGTAGAAATGCTGCAGAACTGCAAAACTGTGTGAGTTTCAACTTTCTATCTCATCTGAAGTTCTTTAATCCTAAAATGAAATTTTCGGTCCTATGTTCGAGTCATTATTTCAGCAACAGAACTTCGGTTTTCGGAATTTCGGTTAGCTGACAGGATATGAACACCTTAGTTTCAAGATGTACAATCTGTAAAAATTTGAAGAAAATCCGACCATAAATGGCGGCTGTAGAGCGTTTACACCATTTTTCACTATTTTTAGCTCAGACGTCACATGACGTCATAGGTAGCTGAAGATGCCTTTGTTCAAAAGCGCATACTTTGTTGTCATAACTCTGAAATTTTCATTATTCTGAACAACTGGCATCATGTCGAAATCATTGCTCTAAAATGAAAATTAAGAAGTATGCTTATGACGTCACATGACGACATTTGACGTCACGACTCTAAATATGTTAAGAAATTATGAAGATCTGCAAACTGTGTAAGTTTCAACTTTCTATTTCATCCTGAAGCTCTTTAATCCTAAAATGAAATTTTCGGTCCTATGTTCGAATCTTATTTCAGCCACAGAACTTCGGTCTTTCGGAATTTCGGTTAGCTGACAGGATATGCACACCTTTGATTCAAGATGTACCATCTGTGAAAATTTGAAGAAAATCCGACCATAAATGACGGCTGTAGAGCGCGAACACCATTTTTCACTATTTTTAGCTGTGACGTCATGTGACGTCATAGGGTGCTGAAGATGCTTTAGTTCAAAAGCGCATACTTTACTTTCATAACTCTGAAATTTTCATTATTCTGAACAACTGGCATCATGTCAAAATCATTGCCCTAAAATGAAAATTAAGAAGTATGCTTATGACGTCACATGACGTCATATGACGTTCTGACTGAAAATATTTGTAGAAATTCTGCAGAACTGCAAAACTGTGTAAGTTTCAACTTTCTATCTCATCCTGAAGCTCTCTAATCCTAAATTGAAATTTTCGGTCCTATGTTCGAATCTTATTTCAGCCACAGAACTTCGGTCTTTCGGAATTTCGGTTAGCTGACAGGATATGCACACCTTTGATTCAAGATGTACCATCTGTGAAAATTTGAAGAAAATCCGACCATAAATGACGGCTGTAGAGCGCGAACACCATTTTTCACTATTTTTAGCTGTGACGTCATGTGACGTCATAGGGTGCTGAAAATCATTGAAATCAAAATTTCCTCACGTGACTAATAAGCCATAAAAATTTCATCGTCCTAGGTCCATTGCAACATATTAAAATAAGCGTTTAGTTTGGAAGAAGAAAAGAATAATAATAATAATAATAATAACTAGACTTCTTTTGTTCTGGACAAAAGAAAGGGCTTTCTGCACTTCAAACCATGTCAAACCTGATCATACTTATTTTATTTTCTGAAATACACCATCTTTAAAAATTGAAGGAAATCCGTCCCGAATTGACAGCTGTAGAGTGCAAACATAAATTAAAAGCAGGGAAATCTGTGATGTCATATAACATAATTAAAATTTTAAAGTCATTGCATTCAAAAGGGAATATGTGGCTTTGTTTTCAGTTATAATTTCATAATGCTAACTTTTCGGAACCATCTTTAAGATAACTACAATAATACTCAATCTTGGTGTTCTGCAAGGGAATGAAGTATCAATAGTCCTCTTAACATGTTAAAAAGGTATACAAGAATACCAACTGGGATCAACTGCAGAAGCACAAGGATTTTTTTTTGATTTTTTTCCAGAAATTCTGACTTTCATGCAACTATGATGTCCGATTTTAAAAACCCAGGTATGGTTAGAAAGGTCTTTTGAATTCAAACATGTACTTACTTTAGGTTTAAACCTATTTGTTTTTGCGATATATCAAGTTATTCCTCCCCCCAAAAAGGCAAAAATCGGCAAAAAGATATTCATGTCAACTACTACCATTCGACAAATAACTTAATACACTGCACTGCATCATGATAAAAAAATTGTTCTTTATGATATTTTCAACAAGAGGGCAAAGGCGGCCCTAAAAGACTCTCACCTGAGAAAAACTGTTATCATTGCCTGCAGAAGTTATTGAATTATAGCATAGTTGTACTGAAGACATAATCCATCAGATTATTTATAATTCCACGAACTAAAGAGAGCCTGTTGTCGAAATTTGAAGTCAAACTTGACTCAAAAAATATGGCTTAAAACACACAAATTTAAACATCAAAAGGGGCATAACTCCTGACCTAATTGGCAGATCAGCCATTATCGAACTTGGCAGAAAGAATATGGCTATATACATTGTTCTAAAGATTGAAGATGATTATTTCAGAAATGAAGATGCTAGAATGCAAATAAAGTGAAATATTACATTTTTATATATCAAAAAGGGGCATAACTCCTGACCTAACTGACATATATCAGCCATAATCGAACTTGGCCAAAAGAATATGGCTATAAACATTGTCATAGAGTTTGAAGATGATTCTTAAGAAATGAAGATGTTACAGTGCAAACAAACTAAAAATTGGCATTGTTTAATATTTAAAGGGCATAACTCTGACCTTAGGTATATCAGCCATAATCAAAATTGTGCGAGATTTTATGGTAATAAACATCGTCATAAAGTTTGAAGAGATTGCTTAAGAAATGAAGATGCTAGAGTGCAAACAAACTAATTGTGGACGACGGACGGACGGCGGATTGACGGACAGACGGACGGACAATTGACATTCATCGATTCTTATAGCTCATCTTTAGCACATGTGCTCAGGTGAGCTTAGAATTAATTGTTTCTTAGAAAAAGCAATCAAGTGATTAGGACTAATTGCAGAAGTGCATGAAAGAACGGTATAAATTAATTTTTATTACTCATCTAACTTCCTTATATGATGTCCAATTTTAAAAAAGAAAGGCCTTTATATTTCCAACATTTCACTTGTTTCATGTTTCAACTTTTCTGTTACGTGTTCTGAGATATAGAAAGTTTTTTTTTTTAAAGAAACGGCAAAAAATCGGCAAAACGATGTTCATGTCTATTATTGCCCTTCGACAAATAACTTTATAATTAATGGCCCGATCATTAAAATCTGCATACCATTAGAACCACATTGCATCACGCTAATAATACTGTTCTTTATGTTATTTTCAAAAGTTAATAAATTCTTAGAAAAAAACAATCAAATGATAGGGACTAACTGCAGAAATGCATGAAAGAACGGTTTAAATGACTTCTTATTTCTTATCTAACTTCCTTATAGGATGTCCGATGTCCAATTTCAAAACACTAGGTACCATTAGAAAGGCCTTTAAATTTCCAACATTTCACGTGTTTCATGTTTCAACTTTTCTATTACGGGTTTTGAGATATAGAAAGTAATTTTCAAGAAAACGGCAAAAGTCGGCAAAAAGATGTTCATGTCTATTATTGCCTTTCGACAAATAACTTTATAATTTATGGTCCGATCATTAAAATCTGCATATCATTAGAACCGCATTACATCATGCAAAACAAAGAAAAATGTTCTATATGTTATTTAAAAAAAAAAAAAAGTTTCTTCGAAAAAAAGGAATCAAGTGATCGGGACTTACTGCGGGAGTGCATGAAAGAACGGTTTTACAAAATTCTTATTTTTCATGTAACTTCCTTATATTACGTCCAATTTTAAAAAGCTAGGTACCGTTAGAAAGGTCTTTTGATTTCCCACAATTCACTCGCTTCATAATTGTATGTATTTTTAAACACTTTGTAGATTTGGGGCGGTTAAACCTTGAGCACACGGCAAAAATGGGGGATAAATATGTTCATATCGTTTTGTTTTTCCTTATAACTTAATGAATATTAGGTCAATCTTAAAAATTTAAACACCAAAAGAACGGCCGGGCATTGATCTACAAATTATATTCATACTCTTATTAACAAAAATCAATAATTATCGAGATATAAGTAGTTAAGTGCGCTTAGGGTTGCAGCATTTTTGTTTTTCTGCAATAACTTAACTGATTCAACCCCGATCTTCAAAAACTATATATCGTCTGAAAGGCATTTCAAAGCACTACAAATTATACGCATAGTGTCTCGATAAAATATTTTTCGTTTTTGAGATATTTAAGGCCGAAGAAAAAACCGATAATTGACATGTAACCTTGACCTTAGCTATTTTCGGGAAGCGGAAGTGACTGATGACAATAAGAGGCTATGTTGCACCTTCAACGAAAATTTTATGCAAATCGGTCAAAAACTTTGTCTTCCAGTGCTAAAAAACCGTATATTTTGGATAAAAAATTTGATAACGCGTCATGACGTCATTTTACGTCATACGATGTCAATCTTCTCAGAACTGAAAGAAATCAATAGGACACATATTCTGTCCAAATTTCATGTTTCTAGCTTATCTGAGTGCTTCGTAATACTTCAATACATTTTCTGGTCCAAAGTTCGAAACTTGGTTCAGCCATAGATCCTTGATCTTTTCAAATATTGCAAAACGTATATAATCCTGCACAACGAGAACATAATATATACATTCTGTGAAAAAATCAAGTAAATCGGTCCAATCATGACGGCTGTAGAGCTCGAACAAGCTTTTGTAGCTTTTTTCAGCCCTGACGTCATGTGACGTCACATGAAGAAAAAAATTATGACGATCAAAAGCGCCAAAGTCACTGTGCATACTATTAAAATTTCATGCTGCTAGCTCATCGGCAACCTGTTTTAATTTAAACCTCAAAAGGAAGAAAAAAGTAGAATAATAATAATAATAATAATAAGAAAAAACATAACAAACCCAATAGGTCTTTCTGCTTGAGGCAGAAAGCCCTAATAAACAGTACAAACCCAATAGGACTTTCTGCTTTAGGCAGAAAGTCCTAATAAACAGAACAAACCCAATGATTTAAATTCTGCAAGCTATGTTAATGCAAAAAGCAGGAGATAGAAGTTTCATGTAATGTCTCACCTCTGGTAGTATTTCATGTTCATGCTGAACAATTGACATTATATTCCGAAATTAGTGCATATGATCAGAACTAAGTATTAGTCTGTGACGTAACATGATGTCATATGACGTCAGGACATGACTGCAAACTTGATTTCTAGTTTAAAGGTCCTATGTTCGAATCTTACTTCAGCCACAAAACTTCGATCTTTCGGAATTAAGGTTAGCTGACAAAATATTCACACCTTAGTTTCAAGATGTACCATCTGTAAAAATTTGAAGAAAAGCTGACCATAAATGGCGGCTGTGGAGCGCGAACACCATTTTTACTTTACTGCAATAACTCTGAAATTTTCATTATTCTGAACAACTGGCAACATGTCGAAATCATTGCCCTAAAATGAAAATTAAGAAGTATGCTTATGGCGTCACATGACGTCTTATGACGTCACGACTCAAAATTTATTTAGAAATTCTTCAGACCTGCAAACTGTGATAGTTTCAACATTCTATCTCATCCAGAAGCTCTTTAATCCTAAAATGAAATTTTCGGTCCTATGTTCGAATCTTATTTCAGCCACAGATCTTCGGTCTTTTTGAGTTTCGCTTAGCTGACAGGATATGCATACCTTAGTTTCAAGATGTACCATCTGTGAAAATTTGAAGAAAATCCGACCATAAATGACGGCTGTAGAGCGCGAACACCATTTTTCCACTATTTTTAGCTGTGACGTCAGGTGACGTCATAGGGTGCTGAAGATGCTTTTGTTCAAAAGCGCATACTTTACTCTCATGACTCTGAAATTTTCATTATTCTGAACAACTGGCATCATGTCGAAATCATTGCCCTAAAATGAAAATTAAGAAGTATGCCTATGACGTCACTTGACGTTATATGACGTCACGATTAAAAATATATGTTGACATTTTGTAGAACTGCAAACTGTGTAAGTTTCAACTTTCTATCTCATCCTGAAGCTCTTTAATCCTAAAATGAAATTTTCGGTCCTATGTTCGAATCTTATTTCAGCCACAGAACTTCGGTTTTTCGGAATTTCGGTTAGCTGACAGGATATGCACACCTTTGATTCAAGTTGCACCATCTGTGAAAATTTGAAGAAAATCCGACCATAAATGACGGCAGTAGAGCGCGAACACCATTTTTCACTATTTTTAGCTGTGACGTCATGTGACGTCAAAGGGTGCTGAAAATCATTGAAATCAAAATTTCCTCACGTGACTAATAAGCCATAAAAATTTCATCGTCCTAGGCCTATTGCAACATATAAAAATAAGCGTTTAGTTAGGAAGAAGAAAAGAATAATAACTAGATGTCATTCGTGAAAACGAATGATAGGACTTTCTGCAAGCTGTGTTAATGCAAAAAGCAGGAGATAGAAGTTTCATGTAATGTCTCACCTCTGGTAGTATTTCATGTTCATGCTGAACAATTGACATTATATTCCGAAATTAGTGCAAATGATAAGAACTAAGTATTTGTCTGTAACGTAACATGATGTCCTATGACGTCAGGACATGACTGCAAACTTGATTTCTAGTTTAAAGGTCCTATGTTTGAATCTTACTTCAGCCGCAATACTTCGGTTTTTCGGAATTAAGGTTAGCTTACAAAATACACCTTAGTTTCAAGATGTACCATCTGTGAAAATTTGAAGAAAATCTGATCATAAATGGCGGCTGTAGAGCGCAAATACCATTTTTCACTATTTTTAGCTCTGACGTCAGGTGACGTCATAGGGTGCTGAAAATGCTGTTGATCAAAAGCGCATACTTTACTGCAATAACTCTGAAATTTTCATTATTCTGAACAACTGGCATCATGTCGAAATCCCTATGATGTCACATGACGTCATATGACGTCACGTATCAAAATTTATTTAGAAATTCTGCAGAACTGCAAACTGTGTAAGTTTCAACTTTCTATCTCATCCTGAAGCTCTTTCATCCTAAAATGAAATTTTCGGTCCTATGTTCGAATCTTATTTCAGCCACAGAACTTCGGTCTTTCGGAACTTCGGTTAGCTGACAGGATATGCAAACCGTAGTTTCAAGATGTACCATCTGTGAAAATTTGAAGAAAATCCGACCATAAATGACGGCTGTAGAGCGCGAACACCATTTTTCACTATTTTTAGCTGTGACGTCATGTGACGTCATAAGGTGCTGAAAATGCTTTTGTTCAAAAGCGCATGCTTTACTGTCATAACTCTGAAATTTTCATTATTCTGAACAACTGGCATCATGTCGAAATCATTGCCCTAAAATGAAAATTAAGAAGTATGCCTATGACGTCACATGACGTCTTATGACGTCACGACTCAAAATTTATTTAGAAATTCTTCAGACCTGCAAACTGTGATAGTTTCAACATTCTATCTCATCCAGAAGCTCTTTAATCTTAAAATGAAATTTTCGGTCCTATGTTCGAATCTTATTTCAGCCACAGATCTTCGGTCTTTTTGAGTTTCGCTTAGCTGACAGGATATGCATACCTTAGTTTCAAGATGTACCATCTGTGAAAATTTGAAGAAAATCCGACCATAAATGACGGCTGTAGAGCGCGAACACCATTTTTCCACTATTTTTAGCTGTGACGTCAGGTGACGTCATAGGGTGCTGAAGATGCTTTTGTTCAAAAGCGCATACTTTACTCTCATGACTCTGAAATTTTCATTATTCTGAACAACTGGCATCATGTCGAAATCATTGCCCTAAAATGAAAATTAAGAAGTATGCCTATGACGTCACTTGACGTTATATGACGTCACGATTAAAAATATATGTTGACATTTTGTAGAACTGCAAACTGTGTAAGTTTCAACTTTCTATCTCATCCTGAAGCTCTTTAATCCTAAAATGAAATTTTCGGTCCTATGTTCGAATCTTATTTCAGCCACAGAACTTCGGTTTTTCGGAATTTCGGTTAGCTGACAGGATATGCACACCTTTGATTCAAGTTGCACCATCTGTGAAAATTTGAAGAAAATCCGACCATAAATGACGGCAGTAGAGCGCGAACACCATTTTTCACTATTTTTAGCTGTGACGTCATGTGACGTCATAGGGTGCTGAAAATCATTGAAATCAAAATTTCCTCACGTGACTAATAAGCCATAAAAATTTCATCGTCCTAGGCCTATTGAACATATAAAAATAAGCGTTTAGTTAGGAAGAAAAAAGAAAATAATAAAAATAGGACTTTCTGCAACATCTGCTTTATATAGTATATATAGAAGATGACATAATAGATAATCTGTCCAAATTGCAACTTTCTATCTCCTCTATTTCTATATAAAATAGCACAAATAGAACACATTCTGTGAATTTTAATAAAAGTCCGCCCATATCTTACACATGTAGTTACATACAAAATTTATACTATGTCATATGACATGGAAGAAAAATGAAACAGTGTTCAAATGTAAGTTTCTAACTTTCATCATACATAGAATTTCATCACTCCAGCTCAGTTGTAACCTTGTTTTTTTTTTAGCCTCAGTAGGAAGAAGTATTGAATATTTGTATAGTGCTATATCCTTTCGACACCTGTAACGTAGTTAAACATATTTAGCGATTTTGGCGTGTTTGGGCTTCCGTAGTTTTGCCATAAATTCCTGGAATTTCGAACTATGGTGATATTTTGAAAGGTAACATCCCAGCCTACAAACTGATGCAATATGAATATCGTTAGCATAACAATGCAGTTTTTAGATGGTCTAAAATGTGGGGCTGCGTGTGAATTTTTCAAGGCTTGCAAACTGCTCGCTAGCTACATAGTGTTGCAAATACGGATTTTTGTCTTGTGCCGTTGTACATGTATTAACTTCAATGCTTATATTGGAAACAGTCAACATTCGACAAAAAAAAAAAAAAAAAATCAAAAAAAAAAAATCAAGATATAGCCCATCAATTGCAATTTGATATATATATATATATATATTATTTTTTTTTTAAAATTTTACTTAAAGTCAAAATAAATATTTATACAATAATTGGTACCGTTAGAAAGCTCTTAAAACATGCTACATTTTATACGCATAATGTATAAACTTATCTTCAGTCGTTTCTGAGATATTGACTGTTAAACCTCAAGAAAACAGCATATTATCAGCAAAATTAGCTTCATTTCATTTAGTGTTTTTGCTTATAACTTTGTATTGCGTAAACCAATTTTAATAAAAAATTTGGAAATGTATTACTATAATTCTTATTCATACATATATTTACAAAAATCGATATTTATTGAGATATGGCTACATATATGCAGTAGGGGTGAAATCAAAATTTCCTCACGTGCCTAATAACCCATAAAAATTTCATCGTCCTAGGACTATTGCAACATATTAAAATAAGCGTTTAGTTAGGAAGAAGAAAAGAATAATAATAATAAACAAATGACGTCAGTGACTCAAATTTATTTTCACATAATTTTAAACACCCAGGACCTACTAACCAAAATTTAATTTTATCTCAAATAGGACAGTTTTTATAAGCATTTAAATATTGACGTCATTGGTTCGAATCTTGGATCCGCCATATATGCTTGGACTTTTCGAATTTTGAAAAACGGACACCGGTATACACAATAAGAACGTAATATACACATTCTGTGAAAATTTGATGAAAATCGGCACATAAATAATGGCTCTGGACCGTGTACAAACTTTTGTAGTCAATTTCAAGTGTGACGTCATATGACGTCATAGGCTTCTGAAAATCATTGAAATCAAAATTTCAGCATCTGAAGCATGCGGCATTAAATTTTCATTCCCCTTCGAAAATTTCAATATATAGAAATAATCTTGTTAGAATTAGAAATTCATTATCATATAATGACGTCACGTGACGTCATATGACATTTATTTTCACAAAATGTTTAAGACTCCCAGAGACCTATAAACTGACCCAATATCACTTTTCTATCTCAAATAGGACCGATTTTATAAGAATTTGAAAATTTACGACCTTGGTTCGAATCTTGGAATCGCTATAGAACCTTGGACTTTTCGAATTTCGAAAAACGGACACCGGCATGCACAACTAAAACTTAATATACACATTCTGTGAAAATTTGATGGAAATCGGTTCATTAATAATGGCTCTGGACCGCGTACAAACTTTTGTAGCTTATTTCAAGTGTGACGTCATATGACGTCAGAGAGATATGAAAATCATAGAAATCAAAACAACATTTCTTGGGGAATATGACGTCAAAATTTCATTGTCCTTGGACCATATTAACATATATAATTATGTGTTTAAAAATTAGAAATTTGATGACGTCATATGACGTCACAAGACGTCCATTTTCACAAAATATTTAAATCTATCGGAGATCTATATACTGACAAAATATCAACCTTCTGTCTCATTTAGGGACGATTTTATGAGCATTTGTCAATTTGACGTCCTTGGTTTGAATCTTGCATTCGCCATAGAACCTTGTGCTTTTCGAATTTTGAAAAACGGACACCGAGATGCACAACTAAAACTTAATATACACATTCTGTGAAAATTTGATGAAAATCGGCCCATTAATAATGGCTCTGGACCGTGTACAAACTTTCTTAGTCAATTTCAAATGTGACGTCATAGGCTTCTGAAAATCATTGAAATCGAAATTTCAGCATCGTAAGCATGAGGCATTAAATTTTAATTGCCCTTCGAAAATTTCAACATATAGAAATACTCTTGTTAATATTAGAAATTCATTATCATATAACGACGTCACGTGACGTCATATGACATTTATTTTCACAAAATATTTAAGACTCCCAGAGACCTATATACTGACCCAATATCATCTTTCTATCTCAAATAGGACCGATTTTATAAGAATTTGAAAATTTACGACCTTAGTTCGAATCTTGGAATCGCTATAGAACCTTGGACTTTTCGAATTTCGAAAAACGGACACCGGCATGCACAACTAGAACTTAATATACACATTCTGTGAAAATTTGATGAAAATCGGTTCATTAATAATGGCTCTGGACCGCGTACAAACTTTTGTAGCTTATTTCAAGTAGACGTCATATGACGTCATAGAGATCTGGAAATCATAGAAATCAAAAAACATTTAAGAATATGACACCAAAATTTCATTGTCCTTGGACCATATTAACATATATAAATATGTGTTTAAATATTAGAAATTTGATGACGTCATATGACGTCACAAGACGTCCAATTTCACAGAATATTTGAATCTATCGGAGATCTATATACTGACAAAATATCAACCTTCTGTCTCATTTAGGGACGATTTTATGAGCATTTATCAATTTGACGTCCTTGGTTTGAATCTTGCATTCGCCATAGAACCTTGTGCTTTTCGAATTTTGAAAAACGGACACCGAGATGCACAACTAAAACTTAATATACACATTCTGTGAAAATTTGATAAAAATCGGTTTATTAATTATCGCTCTGGACCGCGTACAAACTTTTGTAGCAATTGCCAAGTGTGACGTCATAATGACGTCATAGGCATTTGAAAATTATAGAATTTTTTAATTACGCATATGAATAATATGCCATCGAAATTTCATTCTCCTAGGACGATAGCAACATATGAAAATCCTTGAGGAAGAAAAGAATAATAATAATAACTAGATGTCATTCGTCTAAACGAATGATAGGACTTTCTGCAACCTGCGTTAATGCAAAAAGCAGGAGATAGAAGTTTCATGTAATGACTCACCTCTGGTAGTATTTCATGTTCATGCTGAACAACTGACATTATATTCCGCGAAAAATAAGCCTTTAGTTACGAAGAAAAAAAAAAGTAGTAGTAGTATGTTTATGACGTCATATGACGTCACCATTCAAAATATATTAAGAAATTATGCAGAACTACAAACTGTGTAAGTTTCAACTTTCTATCTCATTCCGAAATTCTTTAACCCTAAAATGAAATTTTTGGTCCTATGTTCGAATCTTACTTTAGCCACAATACTTCGGTTTTTCGGAATTATGGTTAGCTGACAAAATATTCACACCTTAGTTTCAAGATGTACCATCTGTAAAAATTTGAAGAAAATCTGATCATAAATGGCAGCAGTAGAGCGCGAACACCATTTTTCACTGTTTTTAGCTGTGACGTCATGTGACGTCATAGGGTGCTGACAATAATTGAAATCAAAATTTCCTCACGTGCCTAATAACCCATAAAAATTTCATTGTCCTAGGACTATTGCAACATATTAAAATAAACGTTTAGTTAGGAAGAAGAAAATAATAATAATAATAATAACTAGATGTCATTCGTGAAAACGAATGATAGGACTTTCTGCAAGCTGTGTTAATGCAAAAAGCAGGAGATAGAAGTTTCATGTAATGACTCACCTCTGGTAGTATTTCATGTTCATGCTGAACAAAAATTGTCTGTGACGTCACATGACGTCATATGACGTCATAACTCTAAACATATGTAGAAATTCTGCAGAACTGCAAACTGTTTAAGTTTCAACTTTCTATCTCATCTTGAAGCTCTCTAATCCTAAAATGAAATTTTCGATCCAATGTTCGAATCTTATTTCAGCCACAGAACTTCGGTCTTTCGGAATTTCGGTTAGCTGACAGGATATGCACACTTAACTTTCAAGATGTACCATCTGTGAAAATTTGAAGAAAATCCGACCATAAATGGCGGCTGTAGAGCGTGAACACCATTTTTAACTATTTTTAGCTCTGACGTCACATGACGTCATAGTGTGCTAAAGATGCTTTTGTTCAAAAGGGCATACTTTACTATCATAACTCTGAAATTTTCGTTATTCTGAACAACTGGCATCATGTCAAAATCATTGACCTAAAATGAAAATTAAGAAGTATGCTTATGACGTCACAAAACGTCATATGACGTCAAAACTCAAGATATATATAGAAATTCTGCAGAACTGCAAACTGTGTAAGGTTCAACCTTCTATCTCATCCTCAAACTCTTTAATCCTAAAATGAAATTTTCGGTCCTATGTTCGAACCTTTTTCAGCCACAGAACTTCAGTCTTTTGGAAGTTTGGTTAGCTGACCGGATATGCACACCTGAATTTCAAAAGGTACCATCTGTGAAAATTTGAAGAAAATCTGACCATAAATGACGGCTGTAGAGCGCGAACAACATTTTTCACTATTTTTTGCTGTGACGTCATGTGACGTCATAGGGTGCTGAAGATGCTTTTGTTCAAAAGCAAATACTTTGCTTTCATAACTCTGAAATTTTCATTATTCTGAACAACTGGCATCATGTCGAAATCATTGCCCTAAAATGAAAATTAAGAAGTATGCTAATGACGTCACATGACGTCATATGACGTCAGGAATAAAAAAAATGTAGAAATTCTGCAGAACTGCAAACTGTGTAAGTTTCAACTTTCTATCTCATCCTGAAGCTCTTTAATCCTAAAATGAAATTTTCGGTCCTATGTTCGAATCTTATTTCAGCCACAGAACTTCGGTCTTTCGGAATTTCGGTTAGCTGACAGGATATGCACACCTTTGATTCAAGATGTACCATCTGTGAAAATTTGAAGAAAATCCGACCATAAATGACGGCTGTAGAGCGCGAACACCATTTTTCACTATTTTTAGCTGTGACGTCATGTGACGTCATAGGGTGCTGAAAATCATTGAAATCAAAATTTCCTCACGTGACTAATAAGCCATAAAAATTTCATCGTCCTAGGACTATTGCAACATATAAAAATAAGCGTTTAGTTAGGAAGAAGAAAAGAATAATAATAATAATAACTAGACTTCTTTTGTTTTGAACAAAAGATAGGGCTTTCTGCACTGCAAACCATGACAAACCTGGTGTTTTTCGAATTTTGGCAAACCTATATAATCCTGCACAATGACGTCGTAATATATAACTTCTGTGAAAATTCCAGGCCAATCCGTCCATAAATGACGGCTGTACAGCGCGTATGAACTTTGGTAGCTTTTTTAAGTTTTGATGTCATGTGACGTCATATGAAAATTTTACTCATTAAATCTTAATGTTCATGATTACCTACATAGGACATTAAATTTTCATTGTCTATGAACCTTTGCAACATGAGTAAATTGACATTCAGGAATCGGAAATTGTCTACAATTTGATGACGTCATATGACGCTCATCTTTAGAAAATGCAAGGGAAACACAGAGACGTATAAGCTCGCTAAATATCAAATTTCTATCTCATCTAGAAACGATTTTATACGTATTTAAAATTTGACGTCCTTGGTTCGAATCTTGGATTCGCCAAAGAACCTAAGTTCTTTCGAATCTTGTCAAACCTATATAATCCTGCACAATGAGGTCGTAATATATAACTTCTGTGAAGATTCCATGCCAATCTACAATAAACGACGGCTGTACAGAGCGGAAAAACTTTGGTAGTTATTTATAGTTCTGACGTCATGTGACGTCATATGAAAATTTTAAACATTGAATCTAAATGTTCCTGATTATGTACAAAGGATATTTAATTTGCATTGTCTATGAAGCTTTGCAACATGAGGAAAATTGACATCAAGAAATCGGAAATTCTATACAACTTGATGACGTCATATGACGTTCATCTTTACAAAATGCAAAGGAAACACAGAGATATATAATCTCGCCAAATATCAACATTCTATCTCGTCTAGAAACGATTTTATACGTATTTGAAATTTGACGTCCTTGGTTCGAATCTTGGATTCGCCATAGAACCTTTGCTTTTTCGAATCTTGGCAAACCTATATAATCCTGCACAATGAGATCGTAATATATAACTTCTGTGAAAATTCCATGCCAATCCGTCCATAAATGACGGCTGTACAGCGCGTACAAACTTTGGTAGCTATTTTTAGTTCTGACCTATCAAAAAAAGGATTTCAATTTCCTTTAAATTGACATCAAGAAATCGGAAATTCTATACAACTTGATGACGTCATATGACGTCATATGACGTTCATCTTTACAAAATGCAAAGAAAACACAGAGACATATAATCTCGCCAAATATCAACTTTCTATCTCATCTAGAATCGATTTTATATGGATTTGAAATTTGACGTCCTTGGTTCGAATCTTGGATTCGCCATAGAACCTTAGTTCTTTCGAATCTTGGCAAACCTATATAATCCTGCACAATGAGGTCTTAATATATAACTCCTGTGCAAATTCCATGACAATCCGTCCATAAATGACGGCTGTACAGCGCGTACAAACTTTGGTAGCTATTTTTAGTTCTGACGTCATGTGACGTCATGTGAAGATAAAAATAATATATTCCAAAATGCCATTACTTCCGGTGTCTGTTGATAGAATTTCTTTGTCCTAGACCTTCAGCAACTTAATGAAATAACAACATGAAAAGGTTGGAAAAAAAGAATAATAATAACTAGACTTCTTTTGTTCTGGACAAAAGTAAGGGCTTTCTGCACTGCAAACCATGTCAAACCTGATCATACTTATTGAGTGTTCTGAAATACACAATCTTCAAAAATTGAAGAAAATCCGTCCCGAATTGATAGCTGTAGAGTGCAAACATAAATAAATAGCAGAGGAAATCTGTGATGTCATATAACATAATTTAAATTTTAAAGTCATTGCATTCAAAAGGGAATATGTTTCTTTGTTTTCAGTTATAATTTTAATTTTAAAGTGACAATGACAATGTGAAATCTAGCTTTTTTCAATATTAAAAGGGGCATAACTCCTGACCTAATATCAATTTTAATTTAGACTGGGACAAAAATGTAGGCCTCTAGAGTATTCACAAGATTTTTCTAAGATTTGACCTGGTGACCTAGTTTTTGTTCTCATGTGACTCATTTTAATCATCCAATATATTAATTTGACAAACATCCTGACCAAATCTTTTGAAGATTGGGCTAAAACTGTGGCCTCTAGAGAGTTCACAATGTTTTTCTTAGATTTGACCTGGTGACCTAGTTTTTGATCCCACGTGACCCAATTTTCAAACTCATGCAAGATATCATGTAGCCAAACATCCTTACCAACTTTCATGAAGATTGGGTTAAAACTGTGGCCTCTAGAGTGTTCAGAATGTTTTTCAAAGATTTGACCTGGTGACCTAGTTTTTGACCCCACATGACCCAATTTCGAACTCATCCGAGATATCATATAGACAAACATCCTTTCCAACTTTCATGACGATTGGGTTAAAACTGTGGCCTTAGATGTTCAAAGTTTTTCTAAGATTTGAGTTGGTGACCTAGTTTTTGACCCCAATGACCCAATTTCAAACTCATCCAAGATATCATGTAGAGAAATATCCTGACCAAGTTTCATGAAGATTTGGCCAAAACTGTGGCCTGTAGACTGTTCACAAGGTTTTTCTAAGATTTGACCTGGCGACCTAGTTTTTGACCCCACATGACCCAATTTCGAACTTATCTGAGATATCATGTAGACAATCATTCTGACCAAGTTTCACAAGGGGATCCGCTGGCATGTTATATCTTTATTTTAAGTGCAGAAATCTTATCCCTTAGTATAAGACAACAACAAAAGATAAAAGGCATTAAAATTAATGATGTAGAACATAAATTATCTCAGTTTGCTGACGATACAACAATAATCCTAGACGGTTCAGAGGAGTCACTAAACAATACATTATGTACACTTACTTGTTTTTCAAAAATGTCTGGTTTAAAAGTAAACTTTGATAAAACTAAGATAGTATGGATAGGCAAAAAGAAATATAGTTCTGACAGTATTAAGACAAAATGGAAACTTAACTGGAATCAACAACACTTTGATATGCTAGGAATACTCTTTCATGTAGATCTAGACAAGTTAATTGATATGAATTATAACCCAAAATTAGAAAAAATGATCTCAGTTTTATCACATTGGAAGAGAAGAATTCTCACTCCCATAGGTAGAATTACTGTTGTGAAAACCCTTATTATTACTCTTTTTAACCACTTGTTTATGTCCTTACCAAATCCATCTCTCCAATTTATTACACGTCTCAATGGTTTACTTTTTGAATTTGTATGGAATGGTGTTAACAAAATTAAATCTAATATTGTGGTTAAATATGAATGGTTTAAAATGGTAAAAAATTTTTTAAATGGCAAAATGTAGCTTTTAGGGATTTTTATAAACTCTTAACATTGGGCAAAGATTATGCTATAACATTACATTCAAGTTTAAAAAACAAATTTTGGAAAGACACTATTGCAGCTTATATTGATATGTGTACAAATCATAAGTATATTCAATCTGAAATTTTAAACTATCCTATCTTTTACAACGAGCATATCACAATTGATTCAAAAAGCATATTTTTTAAACAGTGGTTTAATGCAGGGATTTTGAATATAGGTGATATAGTGGATAGTAATGGTGATTTCTTATCTATGGAATCACTTTCTGCTACTTATAGAATTAAAATTAACTTCCTACATTACCAGGGATTAGTAAGAGCAACAAAACTTTTTCTTAAAAGAAGTAATATTTCGCAAGAAAAACTTTCAATACAACAATATAAACCAATATTACCACCATTAATGAAAGTAATTATTACATGCGCATCTGGTGCTAAAACAATATATAACAGTCTTAATATCAATTCGGATGTTCCAACAAGTCAAACAAAATGGGAAAATGAATTAAAAATAAAGCTAACAAAAAGTGATTGGGAAAAATCTATTTACATCCTTTTGTGAATGCGATTTCTTCAAACTTACAATGGTTTCAGTATAGGATTAATCACAGAATCCTTGGAACAAACGACCTTCTTAACAAAATGAAAATATTAGATAGTAATAGATGTTCTTTTTGTAGAACTGATAAAGAAACTATTGTTCACCTACTATGGGAGTGTCACGTTAGCCAGAGTATTATAAAAAAGATCACAGTAAAACAAGTAAATCCAAAAATAGCAAATATAGGAAAAGTAGATTTCTTATTTGGTGTATTAAACGATACATGTATGGTGGAAAATCTTTTAATATTATTTACTAAAAAATTCTTATATCACAGTAGGGTTATAAAACTTAAACCATCATATGATTTAGCTGTAGCTTATATTACACAACAATTCACAATATACGCCAACACATTAAAATTAGAGGATAGGAACCGCTTTGATTCCCAATGGAAACAACTTCTTAGCAACACCTTAGATAATGTTTAAATCTTAAACAGTATTTTCAACACGGACATAATAAGGTACGGATGCTTTACTTTACTTATGTTGTATGGACTTAAATAAGTATACCAATATAGATTTTTATTGCTTTATAATTCTATGTAGGAAAGGCAACTTGTTTTTTTTTTTTTTTTTTTTTTTTTTTTTTCGTCTTCTTCTTTATCTTATGTTTGTATTACTTCTATTATATAATTTAAACTACCACTTTGTTAATAATTGATTCAAAGTTAAAAAATAAATATTGCATTTGGTATGATGTAATTTACATGTATGTTTACATGAACATAGTTATATGCAGTTATATTGTACGGAGCAACGGGGATGGCCTCGACCCTTTTGCTTCTATGACGAGGAAAATAAAGTGGTTAAAAAAAAAAAAAAAAAAAAAAAGTTTCATGAAGATTGGGCCAAAGCTGTGGCCTCTAGAGTGTTCACAATGTTTTTCTAAGATTTGACCTAGTAACCTATTTTTTGACCCAACATGACCCAATTTCGAACTCATCCGAGATATCATATAGACAAACATCCTGACCAAGTTTCATGAAGATTGGGTTAAAACTGTGGCCTCTAGAGTGTTCACAAGCAATTGTTGACGACGGACGACTGACGACGCACGACGGACAAAAGGCGACCAGAAAAGCTCACACGAGCAGAAGTGCTCAGGTGAGCTAAAAAGAAAGGCCTTTATATTTCCAACATTTCACGTGTTTCATATTTCAACTTTTCTGTTACGTGCTCTAAGATATAGAAAGTTATTTTTCAAAGAAACGGCAAAAAAATCGGCAAAACGATGTTCATGTCTATTATTGCCCTTCGACAAATAACTATAATTAATGGTCCGATCATTAAAATCTGCATACCATTAGAACCGCATTGCATCACGCTAATAATACTGTTCTTTATGTTATTTTCAAAAATTAATAGTTTCTTAGAAAAAAACAATCAAATGATAGGGACTAACTGCAGAAATGCATGAAAGAACGGTTTAAATGGATTCTTATTTCTCATCTAACTTCCTTATAGGATATCCGATGTCCAATTTTCAAACGCAAGGTACCATTAGAAAGGCCTTTAAATTTCCAACATTTCACGTGTTTCATGTTTCAACTTTTTTTATTACGGGCTCTGAGATATAGAAAGTTATTTTTAAAGAAAACGGCAAAAATCGGCAAAAAGATGTTCATGTCTATTATTGCCTTTCGACAAATAACTTTATAATTTATTGTCCGATCATTAAAATCTGCATATCATGTTATTTTTAAAAAAATCATTAGTTTCTTCGAAAAAAAAAGAATCAAGTGATCGGGACTTACTGCGGGAGTGCATGAAAGAACGGTTTTACTGCATTCTTAGTTTTCATGTAACTTCCTTATATTAAGTCCAATTTTAAAAAGCTAGGTACCGTTAGAAAGGTCTCTTCATTTCCCACAATTCCCTCGCTTCATAATTGTATGTATCTTTAAACACTTTGTAGCTACGGGCGTTTAAACCTTGAGCATACGGCAAAAATCGGGGATAAATATGTTCATATCGTTTTGTTTTTCCTTATGACTTAATGAATATTAGGTCAATCTTTATAATTTAAACACCAAAAGAACGTCCGGGCATTGATCTACAAATTATATTCATACTCTTATTAACAAAAATCAATAATTATCGAGATATAAGTAGTTAAGTGCGCTTAGGGTTGCAGCATTTTTGTTTTTCTGCAATAACTCAACTGATTCAACCCCGATCTTCAAAAACTATATATCGTCAGAAAGGCATTTCAAAGCACTACAAATTATACGCATAGTGTCTCGATAAAATATTTTTCGTTTTTGAGATATTTAAGGCCGAAGAAAAAACCGATAATTGACATGTGACCTTGACCTTAGCTATTTTCCGGAAGCGGAAGTGACTGATGACAATAAGAGGCTATGTTGCACCTTCAGTTAAAATTTTATGCAAATCGGTCATAAACTTTGTCTTCCAGTGCTAAAAAACCGTATATTTTGGATAAAAAATTTGATAACGCGTCATGACGTCATTTTATGTCATACGACGTCAATCTTCTCAGAACTGAAAGAAATCAATAGGACACATATTCTGTCCAAATTTCATTTCTACTTTCTGCTTCTTAATACAATTTTGGCCAAATTTATCAAATTTCTATCTCATCCAGAAACGATTTTATACGTATTTAAAATGTGACGTCCTTGGTTCGAATCTTGGATTCGCCAAAGAACCTTAGTTCTTTCGAATCTTGGCAAACCTATATAATCCTGCACAATGAGGTCGTAATATATAACTTCTGTGAAGATTCCATGCCAATCTATCAATAAATGACGGCTATACAGAGCGGACAAACTTTGGTAGTTATTTATAGTTCTGACGTCATGTGATGTCATATGAAAATTTTAAACATTGAATCTAAATGTTCATGATTATGTACAAAGGACATTAATTTTCATTGTCTATGAAGCTTTGCAACATGAGTAAAATTGACATCAAGAAATCGGAAATTCTATACAACTTGATGACGTCATATGACGTCATATGACGTTTATCTTCACAAAATTCAAAGGAAACACAGAGACGTATAATCTCGCCAAATATCAACTTTCTATCTCATCTAGAAATGTTTTTATATGGATTTGAAAGTTGACGTCCTTGGTTCGAATCTTGGATTCGCCATAGAACCTTAGTTCTTTCGAATCTTGGCAAACCTATATAATCCTGTACAATGAGGTCGTAATATATAACTTCTATGAAAATCCCATGCCAATCCGTCCATAAATTACGGCTGTACAGCGCGTACAAACTTTGGTAGCTATTTTTAGTTCTGACGTCATTTGACGTCATATGAAAATTTTAAACATTGAATCTAAATGTTCATGATTACCTACAGAGGACATTTAATTTTCATTGTCTATGAACCTTTGCAACATGAGTAAATTGACATCAAGAAATCGGAAATTCTATACAACTTGATGACGTCATATGACGTCATATGACGTTCATCTTCACAAAATTCAAAGGAAACACAGACATATAATCTCGCCAAATATCAACTTTCTATCTCATCTAGAAACGATTTTATACGTATTTGAAATTTGACGTCCTTGGTTCGAATCTTGGATTCGCCATAGAACCTTTGTTCTTTCGAATCTTGGCAAACCTATATAATCCTGCACAATGAGGTCTTAATATATAACTTCTGTGAAAATTCCATGACAATCCGTCCATAAATGACGGCTGTACAGCGCGTACAAACTTTGGTAGCTATTTTTTGTTCTGACGTCATGTGACGTCATGTGAAGATAAAAATAACATATTCCAAAATGCCTTTGCTTCAGGTGTCTGTTGATAGAATTTCTTTGTCCTAGACCTTCAGCAACTTAATGAAATAACAACATGAAAAGGTTGGAAAAAAAGAATAATAATAATAATAAAAGACAGAACAAACCCAATAGGTCTTTCTGCGGAAAGCAGAAAGCCCTAATAAAAGACAGAACAAACCCAATAGGTCTTTCTGCGAAAAGCAGAAAGCCCTAATAATAAACATAACAAACCCAATAGGACTTTCTGCTTTAGGCAGAAAGTCCTAATAAAATGACGTCACGTGACGTCATATGACGTTTATTTTTCACATAATTGTTAAGACACCCAGAGACCTACTAACTGACAAAATTTCAACGTTCTATCTCAAATAGGACAGTTTTTATAAGCATTTAAAAATTGACGACCTTGGTTCGAATCTTGGATCCGCCATAGATGCTTGGACTTTTCGAATTTTGAAAAACGGACACCGGTATACACAATAAGAACTTGATATACACATTCTGTGAAAATTTGATGAAAATCGGCATATTAATAATGGCTCTGGACCGTGTACAAACTTTTGTAGTCATTTTCAAATGTTTCGTCATATGACGTCAAAGGCTTCTGAAAATCATTGAAATCAAAATTTCAGCTTTTGAAGCATGCGTCATTAAATTTTCATTGCCCTTTAAATGACATTTATTTTCACAAATTTTTTAAAACTTCTAGAGACCTATATACTGACTAAATATCAACTTTCTATCTTAAATAGGACAGATTTTAAAAGCATTTAAAAATTTACGACCTTAGTTCAAATCTTGGATTCGCTATAGAACCATGGACTTTTCGAATTTTGAAAAACGGACACCGGTATACACAAAAAGAACTTAATATACACATTCTGTGAAAATTTGATAAAAATCGGCCCATTAATAATAGCTCTGGAACGTGTACAAACTTTCTTAGTCAATTTCAAATGTGACGTCATATGACGTCATAGGCTTCTGAAAATCATAGAAATCGAATTTTCAGCATCGTAAGCATAGAGCATTAAATTTGCATTGCCCTTCAAAAATTTCAACATATAGAAATAATCTTGTTAGAATTAGAAATTCATTATCATATAATGACGTCACGTGACGTCATATGACATTTATTTTCACAAAATGTTTAAGACTCCCAGAGACCTATATACTGACCCAATATCAGCTTTCTATCACAAATAGGACCGATTTTATAAGAATTTGAAAATTTACGACCTTAGTTCGAATCTTGGAATCGCTATAGAACCTTGGACTTTTGGAATTTTGAAAAACGGACACAGGGATGCACAACTAGAACTTAATATACACATTCTGTGAAAATTTGATGAAAATCGGTTTATTAATAATGGCTCTGGACCGCGTACAAACTTTTGTAGCTTATTTCACATATGACGTCATTTGACGTCATAGCTATATGAAAATCATAGAAATCAAAAAAACATCTCTTGGAGAATAAGACATCAAAATTTCATTGTCCTTGGACCATATTAACATATATAATTATGTGTTTAAAAATTAGGAATTTGATGACGTCATATGACGTCACAAGACGTCCATTTTCACAAAATATTTAAATCTATCGGAGATCTATATACTGACAAAATATCAACCTTCTGTCTCATTTAGGGACGATTTTATGAGCATTTATCAATTTGACGTCCTTGGTTTGAATCTTGCATTCGCCATAGAACCTTGTGCTTTTCGAATTTTGAAAAACGGACACCGAGATGCACAACTAGAACTTACTATACACATTCTGTGAAAATTTGATAAAAATCGGTTTATTAATTATCGCTCTGGACCGCGTACAAACTTTTGTAGCAATTTGCCAAGTGTGACGTCATAATGACGTCATAGGCATTTGAAAATTATAGAATTTTTTAATTACGCATATGAATAATATGCCATCGAAATTTCATTCTCCTAGGACACAAAAAAAAATTGAAAAATATAAAGATTAATTCCGTTAGAAAGAATATATATTAAATTCCCTACCTTTTACTTTTTTTTTCGTATGGACTTCTCATGCATGAACTTTTTGAAATAAGCCATATTCCAAAAATAAACAAGTAACTGGTGTTGCAAGCAACACTTGAGTCCCCTACCGGTGAGGTGCATAATTTTTCCATTACCACAGCAACCAGAATTTTGGTCCAAGAAAAACAAGACTTTGGTTAAAGTAAATGTAAGGGAATATTTAAGTTATGTCCATTTAAGCAAGATTTACATGTAGAGTTGTTGTCTCTGCTGTGCCCACTATACAATTCATGCAAGCAAGACAGATGCAAGAAATAGAATTAATAATAGTTAGCTTGCCTGATACAAAATGTTTTTCTTTGGTCTTTAGTCTTGTTGATGAGAAATGAGAACTTTCACTCTGCATCACCACCCTGACTATATACATGCCTTATAAAATTTATTATAAAGTTATGCGGTCGCGTGATCCCATTTTTTGCCATATTTTCACTATTTCCGTTACCATAGCAACCACAATTTTAGTCAAAGAACAAAATTAAAATGATGTGCATAATCTACATATTGCCATCTAGTCATATACCAAGTTTCATCAAGTTAGCTTGCTTAGTTATAAAGTTATCATGGGATCCCATTTTTGCCATATTTTCACTATTTCCATTAACATAGCAACAACAATTTTAGTTGAATAAAATAAAATAAAACAAAGTGCATAATCTACACATTGCCATCTAGTCATAAACCAAGTTTCATCAAGTTAGCTTGCTTAGTTATTAAGTTATCGCGGGATCCAGATTTGAGCGGACAGACAGACGGACGGACAGACGGAGGGCAAACCTATAGTCCTCTCCGGTGTGAACACCGGTAGGGGACTAATAAATCTTTATTTTGATATCGCTTTCTTATAACTTGACCAATTTTACTATTCTAGGTACCAAAATAAATGGCCTGAAATTCCATTGTAGCATATTTGGGTCTAGTTTTATAGGTATTCAAAATATAAACAATTAAACTTAAACCTCTTAATTCTGCATTTTTTTTTTTTTCAATTACAGTCGCGGGAATGAAATAGTAAAGTAAAGTGAAGTTCAGTAGAATTTAGTATTCCGTATATATAAGAAAAAATATGTTTTGTATATATGGAGTACTATTATTTTCAGAATTTTATTTTTTAATTACTGAACTTCAAATCCCTGTGATATTTATTTCAATTTAAAAACACACACTTACAGACAAGTGAATTTATATCTAAGTCTTTAAATAATTTATTTTACAACAAGAAAATTACCAAGAAACAGCTGATTTCTCCATACTGCCTGGGTTTTTTCTTTCTTTCAACGCCTGAATAGTCAGCCCTTTAATAATTTAAATTTAACGGTTTGATAGATTGCGGGAAAATAATCGCAATATCGCTGACCAATTTCGCAGCGTAAAAATCCGAATCATCCCGAAATGTACTGCGCTGCTGGTCCAGGTTGTTGTCCTTTTCTCGGATTCGCATATATTTCAAACAAATAAACATACAAAGGAGGATTATTTTCACGACAATTTTGTATATTTCGATAGAGAAATATATATTTGAGTGATTCCGTATGTTAACTTCATAGATTTATTTGAATGATTTGAAAAAACGGAGTTGAAGCGAGTCGACCCCTGAAAAGATGTCCACCCTTATTGATAGTGTATGTACAGTGTGTGTGTGTGTGTGTGTGTGGTGTGTGTGTGTATGGGAGCAAGTCCCTGTGGCCTAGGTCACACATTCAGGATTTTTACTGCCGTCCTTGATAGGACCATTCCCGATTAAAATGTGTCAAAAGTCTGATCAAGATCCTGTGATTCGTGGCTGGAAATTCAAACTTTTATTAAAATTTGTAAAAAACATTTATTTAATCACGACAACAATCAGATATTGTTCAGGAGGCGTCCCGATCCAGCCGTTTCCAGCAGAATTCGTCCCGATTATCCCGTTCTCAATCCGATTCTGATCCGATACAGCAGAATTTGTCACGACATAGTCACGATTGTAATCCGACTAGACAAAATCGGCTGAGTTTCCCGAATGTTACGGGACGCACCTAACTGTCAGGAGTGCTTGGCCGACCTCTCCGGACCATTCCCGATCCGTAGGACTCTGTTACGAACATATACGACTGCGTTCAGACAATGATAGGACATTGAGGATAGTAATCCGACTTTTTCGCTTTTCGTGTCGTAGCGCTGTCTGATCTCAAACGGGAGCCATAATCGACACTGTGTGAACGCCGCATTACAGACAAATTAGCTTGCAGCGTCTTGAACGGATGACATGTGTTGATCATTTTGTTTAAAACGTCTACACTTATACACGCTCATGGTATCTCAAGCTGGCAATTAAATTACATTGTACTATAACATATATTTTCACATAGGTTATCATTTATCATAAATTTGGAATATAGCTTGTACAACATTTATCGATAGATGCAACAATAAAGTCGGGAAATTGCAATGTTTCAACAACGGTCTAAATGACATGTGTCAAAACGCTCAAAGGATTATGGGTAACACAATGCTGCAACTGATATTCATAAGTAACGTAAATAAAATGATTTGACAAAACATTAAATCATTGTCAACACTTGTTTAATTTGTTTGTTTGTTCGGTTTAACGTCCCACCGACAGTATTTCAGTCATTTGGAGACGATGTCTACTTAATGCAGTTATAGTGCTGCCACACTGCAGTATCACGTCGTAGACATGTGGCATGATACCACACCCAGTCACATTATCCTGATACCGGGCCAACCAGTCCTGCAACTACCCTTATATGCTAAGTGTCAAGCAAGGGAGCTATAACAGTACCATTTTTTACGACTTTGGTATCGAACCCACGACCTCCCGCTCCCGAGGCGGACGCTCTAAACACTCGGCCACCGGGAACGGTACACCTTTTTAGCTAGTAATATCAATATGATATAAGTAAAAAGTTTTTTTTTTCAATTTATATGACTAATACATATCTGTAAACTTACATTTTCCGAAAATGCTTCAATTAAGGTGAAAGCGAAAGTAGGATATTTTATGAAAATTCTTACAAATGGCTTTATATTCGTATTTTTTATGTAACTTCCTTATTTCTTGATCAATTTCAAAACTCTAGGTGCCAAAATAATCGTCTTAAAATTCTCTACATCTCATTCGCTTTATCTATAGGAATATTTTTAATACTTTTTGAGATACAAGCTCTTAAACCTCTTGAAAAATGAAAAAATCACCAAAGCTATATGCACGAATTTCGTTTTTTCCCCATTACTCCATGAATCTTAGGTCAATCATTAAACTTTAAGCATCAAAAGAACGGCCAAACATTGCTCTACAAATAATATTCATCATCATATCTTCAAAAATCAAAGGATTTCGAGATATAAACTGTTAAACACACTGAGGGTTACCGAATTTTGTTTTTTCCGCCATAACTCAACCGATTCAACCCCGATCATCAAAAACTAAATATCATCTGAAAGGTCTTTCTAAGCACTACAAATTATACGCATAGTGTCTCGATAGAATATTTACCGTTTTTCAGATATTTAAGGCCGAAGAAAAACCCGATAATTGATATATGACCTTGACCTTTGGGATTTTCCGGAAACGGAAGTGACATGGCTCTATAGATTCTAATACTGCATCTTCAGACAAAATTTCAAGTAAATCATGCAAAAAATAAAGCCTACAGGGCTTAAAAACCGTTAAGTTTTAATACGAAAGTTTTAAGAGCATTATGACGTCATGTGACGTCATATGGCGTTCATCTTTTCAGAATGTATAGAAGATCTGGAAACTAATATTCAGCCCAAATCTCAGCTTTCTAGCTTTTCTGGAAGCGATTTTATACGCATTTGAAATTTGACGTCATTAGTTCGAATCTTGGATTCGCCATAAAACATTTGCCTTTTCGAATTTGGAAAAACGGACACCGGGATGCACAACTAGAGCCTAACATACACATTCTGTGAAATTTTGATGAAAATCGATCCAGAAATAATGGCTGTAGACCGCGTACAAACTTTTTCACCTGACGTCAAATCTGACGTTATCTGACGTCATATGAATATACAATTCATTGCATCCGAAAGCTCATGGTTTGAAATATATGCCATAAAATTTTCATTGTTCTGAGTCAATGGCAACACCTCGAAATTAACACAAATATAAGAGGAAGAAAAAAAGAATAAGAAGAAGAAGAAGAAGCAGAAGAATAATAAAAAAACAGTACAAACCCAATATGACTTTCTGCCTGTAGGCAGAAAGTCCTAATAATAATAATAAACAGAACAAACCCAATAGGACTTTCTGCTTTAGGCAGAAAGTCCTAATAACTAGATGTCATTCGTGAAAACGAATGATAGGACTTTCTGCAAGCTGTGTTAATGCAAAAAGCAGGAGATAGAAGTTTCATGTAATGACTCACCTCTGGTAGTATTTCATGTTCATGCTGAACAATTGACATTATATTCCGAAATTAATGCAAATGATGAGAACTAAGTATTAGTCGTGACGTCATATGACGTCATATGACGTCATAACTCTAAACATATGTAGAAATTCTGCAGAACTGCAAACTGTTTAAGTTTAAACTTTCTATCTCATCCTGAAGCTCTCTAATCCTAAAATGAAATTTTCGGTCCTATGTTCGAATCTTTTTTCAGCCACAGAACTTCGGTCTTTCGGAATTTCGGATAGCTGACAGGATATGCACACCTAACTTTCAAGATGTACCATCTGTGAAAATTTGAAGAAAATCCGACCATAAATGGCGACTGTAGAGCGTGAACAACATGTTTCACTATTTTTTGCTGTGAAGTCATGTGACGTCATAGGGTGCTGACGATGCTTTGTTCAAAAGCGCATACTTTGCTTTCATAACTCTGAAATTTTCGTTATTCTGAACAACTGGCATCATGTCGAAATCATTGCCCTAAAATGATAATTAAGAAGTATGCTTATGACGTCACATGACGTCATATGACATCACGACTGAAAATATTTGTAGAAATTCTGCAGAACTGCAAACTGTGTAAGTTTCAGCTTTCTATCTCATCCTGAAGCTCTTTTATCCTAAAATGAAATTTTCGGTCCTATGTTCGTATCTTATTTCAGCCACAGAACTTCGGTCTTTCGGAATTTCGGTTAGTTGACAGGATATGCACACCTTAGTTTCATGATGTACCATCTGTGAAAATTTGAAGAAAATCCGACCATAAATGACGGCTGTAGAGCGCAAACACCATTTTTCATTATTTTTAGCTGTGACGTCATGTGACGTCATAGGGTGCTGAAGATGCTTTTCTTCAAAAGCGCATACGTTAGTTTCATATCTCTGAAATTTTCATTATTCTAAACAACTGGCATCATGTCGAAATCATTGCCCTAAAATGAAAATTAAGAAGTATGCTTATGACGTCACATGACGTCATATGACGTTCCGACTCAAAAAAATTGTAGAAATTTTGCAGAACTGCAAACTGTGTAAGTTTCAACTTTCTATCTCATCCTGAAGCTCTTTAATCCTAAAATGAAATTTTCGGTCCTATGTTCGAATCTTATTTCAGCCACAGAACTTCGGTCTTTCGGAATTTCGGTTAGCTGACAGGATATGCACACCTTTGATTCAAGATGTACCATCTGTGAAAATTTGAAGAAAATCCGACCATAAATGACAGCTGTAGAGCGCGAACACCATTTTTCACTATTTTTAGCTGTGACGTCATGTGACGTCATAGGGTGCTGAAGATGCTTTTGTTCAAAAGCGTATACTTTACTTTCATAACTCTGAAATTTTCATTATTCTGAACAACTGGCATCATGTCAAAATCATTACCCTAAAATGAAAATTAAGAAGTATGCTTATGACGTCACATGACGTCATATGACGTTCTGATTCAAAATATTTGTAGAAATTCTGCAGAACTGCAAACTGTGTAAGTTTCAACTTTCTATCTCATCCTGAAGCTCTTTAATCCTAAAATGAAATTTTCGGTCCTATGTTCGAATCTTATTTCAGCCACAGAACTTCGGTCTTTCGGAATTTCGGTTAGCTGACAGGATATGCACACCTTTGATTCAAGATGTACCATCTGTGAAAATTTGAAGAAAATCCGACCATAAATGACGGCTGTAGAGCGCGAACACCATTTTTCACTATTTTTAGCTGTGACGTCATGTGACGTCATAGGGTGCTGAAAATCATTGAAATCAAAATTTCCTCACCTGACTAATAAGCCATAAAAATTTCATCGTCCTAGGTCCATTGCAACATATAAAAATAAGCGTTTAGTTAGGAAGAAGAAAAGAATAATAATAATAATAATAACTAGATTTCATTCGTTGATACGAATGATAGGACTTTCTGCTACATTTGCCAAACACTTAAAAGCAAAGAAAGTAAAAGGATATGAAATTTCAGCCTTTAACTTGCTTTTGTATGGCCATAACTTAAATAAACTTTGAAAAATAAACCGTTTAACTTGGAGGATATGGCAAAAGTAACTGAAAATCATTTTTTATATCGATTTATTTAACTTGGACTATTTCATAATCTATGTTACAAATCAGATTTATGTAAAATGCTTACAATTCGAATTCCATCCTGTAATAATGGCTGTAGACCGCGCACAAACTTGTGTAGACAACGTCAAGTTTGCTGTCATATGACGTCATAGGCATAAGGAAATCAAGGAAATGAAATATTAAGTATCTTAAATATATCAAGTAATTTTTTTCATGCTCCTTGCAACTTTGCAACATATAGAAATTAACGCGTAGATATATTAACATTCCTTTTGACCTTATGACGTCAAATGACGTTAATCCTCACAGAATATAAATAAGTCTTAAAGACTAAAAATTCAGTCCAAATATCAACTTTCTAAATCATCTGGAAGGGATTTTATATGTATTTGAAATTTGACGTCAGTGGTTCGAAACTTGGATTCGCCATAGAACCATTGCCTTTCCGAATTTGTCAAAACGGGACCCGGGATACACAACTAGAGCGTTACATATACATTCTGTGAAATTTTGATGAAAATCGGTCAAAAACTAATGGCTGTAAACCGCGTAAAAGCTTTTTGTCCTGACGACAAATCTGACGTGATATAACGTCACATTAATATGAATTACATTGCATTCTAAAGCACATGTATTGATGTATAAACCATTAGATTTCCATGGTCCTGGGAACTTAACAACATATTTAAATTAACGCATATATATCAGAAATTATTTTTGACCTTTTGACGTCATATGACGTTAAATGACGTTCATCTACATAGAATTAAAAGCAGACTTTGAGACTTACATACTGTCAAAATATTATATTTCTAACTCATCTTGAAACGATTTTATACGTATTTGAAATTTGACGTCAATGGTTCGAATCTTGGATCCGCCATAAAACCTTTGCATTTTCGAATTTGGAAAAACGGACACCGGAAGGCACAACTAGACTCTAACATACACATTCTGGGAAATTTTGATGAAAATCGGCCCAGAAATAATGGCTGTAGACCGCGTACAAATATTTTTGGACGACGTCAAGTTTGACGTCAAAATACGTCATAGTCATATGAAAATTATTGAAATGCAAATTGTTCTATCTTAAGCATATGCTATTAAATTTTCTAGGTGCTCGAACATGTACAACATATAAAAATTATCAAGTAAATATTAGAAATTACTTTTCACCTCATGACGTCATATGACCTCATATGACGTTTATTCTCACAGAATGTAAAGAAACCCTGGGGATATATCTTCTGTCCAAATATCATCTTTCTAGCTCATTTGTAAGCGATTTTATACGCATTTGAAATTTGACGTCAATGGTTCGAATCTTGGATTCGCCATAGAACTGTTGCATTTTCGAATTTTGAAAAACGGACACCGAAAGGCACAACTACAGCCTAACATACGCATTCTGTGAAATTTTGATGAAAATCGGCCTAGAAATAATAGCTGTAGACCGCGTACAAACATTTTTAGACGACGTCAAGTTTGACGTCAAAACACGTCATAGTCAAATGAAAATTATTAAAATGCAAACAGTTCTATATGAAGCATATGCTTTTTAATTTTCAAGGTGCTCGGACGTGCACAACATATAAAAATTAACACGTAAAAATTAGAAATTACCTTTCACCTCATGACGTCATATGACGTCATACGATGTTCATCTTCAGAGAATGTAAAGTAACCTTTGAGACTTATATTCTGTCCAAATATCATCTTTCTAGCTCATTTGTAAGTGATTTTTTTACGCATTTGAAATATGACGTCAATGGTTCAAATCTTGGATTCGCCATAGAACCATTGCCTTTTTGAATTTTGAAAAACGGACACAGGAAGGCACAACTAGAGCCTAACATACACATTCTGTGAAAATTTGATGAAAATCGGTCCAGAAATAATGGCTGTAGACCGCGTACAAACTTTTTCACCTGACGTCAAATCTGACATTATGTGACGTCATATGAATATGATTTTCATTGCATTCGGAAGCTCATGGTTTGAAATATATGCCATAAAATTTTCATTGTTCTGAGTCAATGGTAACATATCGAAATTAACACAAATATAAGAGGAAGAAAAAAAGAATAATAAGAAGAAGAACTAGATGTCTTTCGTGAAAACGAATGATAGGACTTTCTGCAAGCTGTGTTAATGCAAAAAGCAGGAGATAGAAGTTTCATGTAATGACTCACCTCTGGTAGTATTTCATGTTCATGCTGAACAATTGACATTATATTCCGAAATTAGTGCAAATGATAAGAACTAAGTATTAGTCTGTGACGTCACATGACGTCATATGATATCATAACTCTAAACATATGTAGAAATTCTGCAGAACTGCAAACTGTTTAAGTTTCAACTTTCTATCTCATCCTGAAGCTCTCTAATCCTAAAATGAAATTTTCGGTCCTATGTTCGAATCTTATTTCAGCCACAGAACTTCGGTCTTTCGGAATTTCGATTTGCTGACAGGATATGCACACCTAACTTTCAAGATATACCATCTGTGAAAATTTGAAGAAAATCCGACCATAAATAGCGGCTGTAGAGCGTGAACACCATTTTTCACTATATTTAGCCCTGACGTCACATGACGTCATAGTGTGCTAAAGATGCTTTTGTTCAAAAGGGCATATTTTACTGTCATAACTCTGAAATTTTCGTTATTCTGAACAACTGGCATCATGTCAAAATCATTGCCCAAATATGAAAATTAAGAAGTATGCTTATGACGTCACAAGACGTCATATGACGTCAAGACTCAAGATATATGTAGAAATTCTGCAGAACTGCAAACTGTGTAAGTTTCAACTTTCTATCTCATCCTGAAGCTCTTTAATCCTAAAATGAAATTATCGGTCCTATGTTCGAATCTTATTTCAGCCACAGAACTTCGGTCTTTGGGAATTTCGGTTAGTTGACAGGATATGCACACCTGAGTTTCAAAATGTACCATCTGTGAAAATTTGAAGAAAATCCGACCATAAATGACGGCTGTAGAGCGTAAACACCATTTTTCACTATTTTTTGCTGTGACGTCATGTGACGTCATAGGGTGCTGAAGATGCTTTTCTTCAAAAGCGCATACTTTGCTTTCATAACTCTGAAATTTTCATTATTCTGAACAACTGGCATCATGTCGAAATCATTGCCCAAATATGAAAATTAAGAAGTATGCTTATGACGTCACATGACTTCATATGACGTCACGACTCAAAATTTTTGTAGAAATTCTGCAGAACTGCAAACTGTGTAAGTTTCAACTTTCCATCTCATCCTGAAGCTCTTTTATCCTAAAATGAAATTTTCGGTCCTATGTTCGAATCTTATTTCAGCCACAGAACTTCGGTCTTTCGGAATTTCGGTTAGCTGACAGGATATGCACACCTTTGATTCAAGATGTACCATCTGTGAAAATTTGAAGAAAATCCGACCATAAATGACGGCTGTAGAGCGCGAACACCTTTTTTCACTATTTTTAGCTGTGACGTCACATGACGTCATAGGGTACTGAAGATGCTTTTGTTCAAAAGCGCATACTTTCCTTTCATAACTCTGAAATTTTCATTATTCTGAACAACTGGCATCATGTCGAAATCATTGCCCTAAAATGAAAATTAAGAAGTATGCTTATGACGTCACATGACGTCATATGACGTCACGCCTCAAAATATTTGTAGAAATTCTGCAGAACTGCAAACTGTGTAAGTTTCAACTTTCTATCTCATCCTGAAGCTCTTTTATCCTAAAATGAAATTTTCGGGCCTATGTTCGAATCTTATTTCAGCCACAGAACTTCGGTCTTTCGGAATTTCGGTCAGCTGACAGGATATGCACACCTTTGATTCAAGATGTACCATCTGTAAAAATTTGAAGAAAATCCGACCATAAATGACGGCTGTAGAGCGCGAACACCATTTTTCACTATTTTTAGCTGTGACGTCATGTGACGTCATAGGGTGCTGAAAATCATTGAAATCAAAATTTCCTCACCTGACTAATAAGCCATAAAAATTTCATCGTCCTAGGACTATTGCAACATATAAAAATAAGCGTTTAGTTAGGAAGAAGAAAAGAATAATAATAATAATAATAATAATAATAATAAACATAACAAACCCAATAGGACTTTCTGCTTTAGGCAGAAAGTCCTAACTAGATGTCATTCGTTTAAACGAATGATAGGACTTTCTGCAACATCTGCTTTATATAGTATATATAGAAGATGACATAATAGATAATCTGTCCAAATTGCAACTTTCTATCTCCTCTATTTCTATATAAAATAGCACAAATAGAACACATTCTGTGAATTTTAATAAAAGTCCGCCCATATCTTGCACATGTAGTTTACATACAACATTTATACTATGTCATATGACATGAAAGAAAAATGAAACAGTGTTCAAATGTAAGTTTCTAACTTTCATCACACATAGAATTTCATCACTCCAGCTCAGTTGTAACCTTGTTTAATTTTAGCCTCATTAGGAAGAAGTATTGAATATTTGTATAGTGCTATATCCTTTCGACACCTGTAACGTAGTTAATCGTATTTAGCGATTTTGGCGTGTTTGGGCTTCCGTAGTTTTGCCATAAATTCCTGGAATTTCGAACTATGGTGATATTTTGAAAGGTAACATCCCAGCCTACAAACTGATGCAATATGAATATCGTTAGCATAACAATGCAGTTTTTAGATGGTCTAAAATGTGGGGCTGCGTGTGAATTTTTCAAGGCTTGCAAACTGCTCGCTAGCTACATAGTGTTGCAAATACGGATTTTTGTCTTGTGCCGTTGTACATGTATTAACTTCAATGCTTATTTTGGAAACAGTCAACATTCGACAAAAAACAACAACAACTACAACAACAAAAAAAAAAAAATCAAGATATAGCCCATCAATTGCAATTTGATTTTTTTTTTTTTTTTTTTTTTTTTTTTTAAGTCGTTGCGCAACTATTTTAGCTTGGTGACCCCTGCGCGTGACCTTTTCCATATTTTTATGATGCATGATTATGAAATATCTTATTCTCCATGTAACTTTCTTATATGAAGTCCAATTTCAATAAACTTGGTACCGTTAGAAAGCTCTTAAAACATGCTACATTTTACATGCATAATGTATAAACTTATCTTCAGTCGTTTCTGATATATTGACTGTTAAACCTCAAGAAAACAGCATATTATCAGCAAAATTAGCTTCATTTCATTTATTTTTTTTTTTGCTTATAACTTTGTATTGCGTAAACCAATTTTAATAAACTAAATATTTTTGGAAACGTCAATTATTCAGCTATAATTCTTATTCATACATATATTTGCAAAAATCGATATTTATTGAGATATGGCTACATATATGCAGTAGGGGTGAAATCAAAATTTCCTCACGTGCCTAATAACCCATAAAAATTTCATCGTCCTAGGACTATTGCAACATATTAAAATAAGCGTTTAGTTAGGAAGAAGAAAAGAATAATAAAAATGAACAACTGACGTCACGTGACGTCATATGACGTTTATTTTCACAAAATGTTTAAGACTCTCAGAGACCTATATACTGACCAAATCTCAACTTTCTATCTTAAATAGAACAGATTTTATAAGCATTTAAAAATTTACGACCTTGGTTCGAATCTTGGAATCGCTATAGATCCATGGAGTTTTCAAATTTTGAAAAACAGACACCGGGATGCACAACTAGAACTTAATATACACAATCTGTGAAAATTTGATGAAAATCGGTTCACAAACAATGGCTGTAGACCGCGTACAAGCTTTTGTAGTCAATTTCAAATGTGACGTCATATGACGTCATAGGCTTCTGAAAATCATTGAAATCAAAATTTCAGCGTCTGATTCATTTGTCATTAAATTTTCATTGTCCTTCGATAATTTCAACATATAGAAATATTCTTGTTAATATTAGAAATACATTATCATATAATGACGTCACGTGACGTCATATGACATATATTTTCACAAAATGTTTAAAACTTCTAGAGACCTATATACTGATTAAATATCAACTTTCTATCTTAAATAGGACAGATTTTATAAGCATTTAAAAATGTATGACCTTGGTTCGAATCTTGGATTCGCTATAGAACCTTGGACTTTTCGAATTTTGAAAAAGGGACACCGGGATGCACAACTAAAATTCAAAAATCCAATCTCCGCTAATATATAATAACTTAATATACACAATCTGTGAAAATTTGATGAAAATCGGTTCACAAACAATGGCTGTAGACCGCGTACAAACTTTTGTAGCATATTTCAACTGTGACGTCATATGACGTCATAGGCATATGAAAATCATAGAAATCAAAATTTCCTCACGTGACTAATAAGTCATAAAAAATTCATCGTCCTAGGAGTATTGCAACATAGAAAAATAAGCGTTTAGTTAGGAAGAAAAAAAGAATAATAATAATAATAAGAAGAAGAAGAATAAACAGTACAAACCCAATAGGACTTTCTGCTTTAGGCAGAAAGTCCTAACTAGATGTCATTCGTTTAAACGAATGATAGGACTTTCTGCAACATCTGCTTCAAATGTAAGTTTCTAACTTTCATCACACATAGAATTTCATTACTCCAGCTCAGTTGTAACCTTGTTTAATTTTAGCCTCATTAGGAAGAAGTATTGAATATTTGTATAGTGCTATATCCTTTCGACACCTGTAACGTAGTTAATCGTATTTAGCGATTTTGGCGTGTTTGGGCTTCCGTAGTTTTGCCATAAATTCCTGGAATTTCGAACTATGGTGATATTTTGAAAGGTAACATCCCAGCCTACAAACTGATGCAATATGAATATCGTTAGCATAACAATGCAGTTTTTAGATGGTCTAAAATGTGGGGCTGCGTGTGAATTTTTCAAGGCTTGCAAACTGCTCGCTAGCTACATAGTGTTGCAAATACGGATTTTTGTCTTGTGCCGTTGTACATGTATTAACTTCAATACTTATTTTGGAAACAGTCAACATTCGACAAAAAAACAACAACAACAACAACAAAAAAAAAAATCAAGATATAGCCCATCAATTGCAATTTGATATTTTTTTTTTTTTTTTTTTTTTTTTTTTTTTTAAGTCGTTGCGCAAGTATTTAAGCTTGGTGACCCCTGCGCGTGACCTTTTCCATATTTTTATGATGCATGATTATGAAATATCTTATTTTCCATGTAACTTTCTTATATGAAGTCCAATTTCAATAAACTTGGTACCGTTAGAAAGCTCTTAAAACATGCTACATTTTATACGCATAATGTGTAAACTTATCTTCAGTCGTTTCTGAGATATTGACTGTTAAACCTCAAGAAAACAGCATATTATCAGCAAAATTAGCTTCATTTCATTTAGTGTTTTTGCTTATAACTTTGTATTGCGTAAACTAATTTTAATAAACTAAATATCTTTGGAAACGTCAATTATTCAGCTATAATTCTTATTCATACATATATTTACAAAAATCGATATTTATTGAGATATGGCTACATATATGCAGTAGGGGTGAATTCAAAATTTCCTCACGTGCCATAAAAATTTCATCGTATTAGGACTATTGCAACATATTAAAATAAGCGTTTAGTTAGGAAGAAGAAAAGAATAATAATAATAAACAAATGACGTCACGTGACGTCATATGACGTTTATTTTCACATAATTGTTAAGACACCCAGAGACCTACTAACTGACAAAATTTCAACTTTCTATCTCAAATAGGACAGTTTTTATAAGCATTTAAAAATTGACGTCCTTGGTTCGAATCTTGGATCCGCCATAGATGCTTGGACTTTTCGAATTTTGAAAAACGGACACCGGTATACACAATAAGAACGTAATATACACATTCTGTGAAAATTTGATAAAAATCAGCCCATTAATAATGGCTCTCGACCAAATTTCGTAGTCAATTTAAATGTGATGTCATATGACGTCATAGGCTTCTGAAAATCATTGAAATCGAAATTCCAGCATCTGAATCATGTGTCATTAAATTTTCATTGCCCTTCGACAATTTCAACATATAGAAATACTCTTGTTAATATTAGAAATACATTATCATATAATGACGTCACGTGACGTCATATGACGTTTATTTTCACAAAATCTTTAAGACTCTCAGAGACCTATATACTGACCAAATATCACTTTTCTATCTCAAATAGGACCGATTTTATAAGCATTTAAAAATTTACAACCTTGGTTCGAATCTTAAATTCGCTATAGAACCATGGACTTTTCGAATTTTGAAAAACGGACACCGAGATGCACAACTAGAACTTGATATACACATTCTGTGAAAATTTGATGAAAATCGGTTCATAAATAATGGCTCTGGACCGCGTACAAACTTTTGTAGCTTATTTCACGTGTGACGTCATATGACGTCATAGAGATATGAAAATCATAGAAATCAAAATTACAGCGTTTGAAGCATGTGTCATTAAATTTTCATTGCCCTTCGACAATTTCAACATATAGAAGAAATGTTCTTGTTAATATTAGAAATACATTATCATATAATGACGTCACGTGACGTCATATGACATTTATTTTCACAAAATGTTTAAAACTTCTAGAGACCTATATACTGATAAAATATCAACTTTCTATCTTAAATAGGACAGAATTTATAAGCATTTAAAAATTTACGACCTTGGTTCGAATCTTGGATTCGCTATAGAACCATGGACTTTTCGAATTTTGAAAAACGGACACCGGCATGCACAACTAGAACTTAATATACACATTCTGTGAAAATTTGATGAAAATCGGTTCACAAACAATGGCTGTAGACTGCGTACAAGCTTTTGTAGCATATTTCAAATGTGACGTCATATGACGTCATAGGCATATGAAAATCATAGAAATCAAAATTTCCTCACGTGACTAATAAGTCATAAAAATTTCATCGTCCTAGGAGTATTGCAACATAGAAAAATAAGCGTTTAGTTAGGAAGAAAAAAAGAATAATAATAATAATAAACAGTACAAACCCAATAGGACTTTCTGCTTTAGGCAGAAAGTCCTAATAACTAGATTTCATTCGTTGATACGAATGATAGGACTTTCTGCTAAAATTGAAAAATATTAAGATTAATTCCGTTAGAAAGAATATATATTAAATTCTCTACCCTTTACTCTTTTATTTTTTTTCGTATGGACTTCTTTTAGCTTTGATGTCACATGACGTCATAGGGTGCTGAAAATTCTTTTGTTCAAAAGCGCATACTCTACTGTCGTAACTCTGAAATTTTCATTATTCTGAACAACTGGCATCATGTAAAAATCATTACCCTTAAAATGAAAATTAAGAAGTATGCCTATGACGTCACATGACGTCATATGACGTCACGACTCAAAATATATGTAGAAATTCTGCAGAACTGTAAACTGTGTAAGTATCAACTTTCTATCTTATCCTGAAGCTCTTTCATCCTAAAATGAAATTTTCGGTCCTATGTTCGAATCTTACTTCAGCCACAGAACTTCGGTCTTTCGGAATTTCGGTTAGCTGACAGGATATGCACACCTTAGTTTCAAGATGTACCATCTGTGAAAATTTGAAGTAAATCCGACCATAAATGACGGCTGTAGAGCGCAAACACCATTTTTCACTATTTTTAGCTGTGGCGTCATGTGACGTCAAAGGGTGCTGAAGATGCTTTTATTCAAAAGCGCATACTTTACTGTCATAACTCTGAAATGTTCATTATTCTGAACAACTGGCATCATGTCGAAATCATTGCTCTAAAATGAAAATTAAGAAGTATGCTTATGACGTCACATGACGACATTTGACGTCACGACTCTAAATATGTTAAGAAATTATGAAGAACTGCAAACTGTGTAAGTTTCAACTTTCTATTTCATCCTGAAGCTCTTTAATCCTAAAATGAAATTTTCGGTCCTATGTTCGAATCTTATTTCAGCCACAGAACTTCGGTATTTCGGAATTTCGGTTAGCTGACAGGATATGCACACCTTAGTTTCAAGATGTACAATCTGT
>CM037778.1:18425146-18475146 GCA_021229015.1 Solen grandis | reverse complement strand
TTTAGTTCTTGAACATGAGTAATGATTGGACAAGGAAAATAATTTGCCATAGCATTTGCAACAACAACAAAACCACATCCTCGTATTAAAAACAGTACTTGATACCCTCATATGAATTAGCCATCTGGTGAAAATTGCACCTGCACCTCAGCTGCAGTCTTCTTTTATTTCTGATTCCCATAGTAATTGAACATGAGTAATGATTGGACAATGTCACTGAAGAGTCACTTAGCATTTCTATTTTCTCTGTTCTAGTTATTAATTGTAGTTATCACAGTTTATATTTTCTTTTGTTATGAGTTCAAAACCATTATGTTTAATTCAGAGTGACTTTTTTCAGTTTAAATGGTCTTTGTAGATCATACTAAGATGTAATGGTTAGGTGAGGCTATTAATCTGTAAAGGTAAGATGATGATTTGGAAAAGTAATGTGAAAGTGTGGTACTATTGTCTTCTAATAGCTCAATATTAGTTTTCTGAACAAACGTTTCCTAAGGAATTAAAAAAATCGCTCCAGGGATGTCAGTCATTATTTAATGCTGTATCTTATGATTCCTTTGATAGTTCATGTTCCATATGACATTTTAACTGACCAGGGCAATGCTTTAAGTGAGCTATTTTGATCACCCTTCGTCTGCTGTCAATAATTAGCTTTAAAAAACATCTGTGAAACCAATGAAATGGATAAAACTTTGCATGAATTATCCTTGGGTTGCACTTCACAAAAGGTACTGAAAAAAAGATCCATGCAGAACTCTGGTTGCCATGGCAACCAACATTTTTTTTTTTTTTTCAGAAAAAAAAAAATCAATATGCTTTATATCATAGCTTTTTATTGTCCACAATACTCAGGCAAAAAAAAATTTTTGTTTCTGGTTTCCCAACCGACTGTCTTTTTTAACGACCGACCCTAAAGTTTTTTTTACCTTTCTGCCTTTAAAAAAATATTTCCCCTTTTTAGCTCACCTGATCACGTAGTGCTCAAGTGAGCTTTTAGGATCAATGGCTATTCGGCGTCCGTCCGTCGTTCGTCATCCACAATTGTTTCAAAGGACATCTCCTCTGAAACCAACAGGCTAAATTTGATCAAACTTGCTTATGATGTTCCTTGCATGAAGGTCTAATAAAGTTGTTCAAATGGTTCCGGTCCATTGCATATCTGGATCACAGGAGCTAAAATAGATTTTAAAAGTGAAATCTTAAAACATCTTCTTCTCTGAAACCACAAGGCCTGGAACTTAGATATTTGGCATGTGGCATTGCCTAGTGGACTGCTACCAAGTGTCTTCAAATCATGATCCTGGGGTCAAAGCTGGCCCCGCCCCAGGAGTCACTTGAATTTGGATAGATTTATATAGGAAAAACTAGAAAAATCTTCTTGTCAGAAACACAAGTCCTGGAGCTTAGATATTTGATGTGTAACATTGCCTAGTAAAACTCTACCAATTTTGTTAAAATGATGGCCCTGGGGTCAAAATTGGCCCTGACCCAGGGGTCAATTATTTTACATAGACTTAAATAGAAAAATTTCTTGTCAGAAACCACAAGGCCTAGAGTTTAGATATTTGATGTGTAACATGACCTAGTAAACCTCTATCATGTTTGTTCAAATCATGGCCCGCCACAGGGAATTGGCCCCGCCCCAGGGGTCACTGTATTTTATATAGACTTAAATTAGAAAAATCTTCTTGTCAGAAACCACAAGGCCTAGAGTTTAGATATTTGATGTGTAACATGACCTAGTAAACCTCTATCATGTTTGTTCAAATCATGGCCCGCCCCAGGGGTCACTTGATTTTATATAGACTTGTATTGGAAAAACTAGAAAAATCTTCTTTTCAGAAACCACATGGCCTAGAGTTTAAATATTAAGTGTGTAACATAGCCTAGTAGACCTCTACCAAGTTTGTTCAAATCTGTTGATATCAACAATAAAGATACAATTTAAATCTTCCCACGTCTGATTACCAATTGCTGTTTCACAAAGCCAATTTTCAAAGAAATAGTTACACGAGATTTATGACATTTCTTCTTTGAACACTGTTCCATGTTATTCACTTTATCTGGCATTTTTTCCCAAAGTTATTAAGTCGTGATTTCTGTTAAGAAATGCATGTATATGTATATACAACAATGCTGTGGCCACGGTTTTTAAATGCCAGACATCAGACTTAAATAAATACCGTAAAAAAAAGAAGAAAATGAATCAGATGATTTCACCTGTGGGGCCGCGGTTCCCAATTTTCATTGTTTAATAATAACCGCACGTAACATATACAATACCATGCGCTTTTTTTAGCTCACCTGAGCACAAAGTGCTCAAGGTGAGCTTTTAGGATCGCCCTTCGTCCGTCGTCGTGCGTCGTCCGTCGTGCGTCGTCAACAATTTGCTTTAAACGACATCTCCTCTGAAACAGCTGGACAGAATTTAATGAAACTTGGCAGGAATGTTCCTTGGGTCAACCTCTACCAAAGTTGCTAAAATAAAGTTGATCCATGAAGAACTCTGGTTGCCATGGCAACAAAAAGAAAAATAATTTGAAAACTTTAAAAATCATCTTCTTCAAAACTACTGGCTAGATTTTAAAATAAATTGGTACAGATGTTCCTTGGGTCAACCTCTACCAAAGTTAGTAAAATTATTCTGATCCGTAAAAAAACATGGCCGCCAGGGGAGGGGCTTATTTGCCTTATATGTATATAGAGAAACCTTTAAACAACATCTCCTCTGAAACCACTGGACAGAATTTAATGAAACTTGGCAGGAATGTTCCTTGGGTCAACCTCTACCAGAGTTGCTAAAATAAACTTGATCCATGTAGAACTCTGGTTGCCACGGCAACAAAAAGAAAAAAAAATGAAAACTTTAAAAATCATCTTCTTCAAAACTACTGGCCAGATTTTAAAATAATTTGGTACAGATGTTCCTTGGGTCAACCTCTACCAAAGTTGCTAAAATAATTCCTATCCGTAAAAAAACATGGCCGCCAGGGGAGGGGCTTATTTGCCTTATATGTTTATAGAGAAACTTTTAAACAACATCTTCTCTGAAACCACTGGACAGAATTTGATTAAACTTGGCAGTGATGATCCTTGGGTCAACCTTCACAAAAGTTGCTAAAATAAACTTGATCCATGTAGAACTCTGGTTGCCATGGCAACAAAAAAAATAAAAATGAAAACTTTAAAAATCATCTTCTTCAAAACTACTGGCCAGATTTTAAAATAATTTGGTATAGATGTTCCTTGGGTCAATCTACTTATCTCAGGTGAGCGATTTAGGGCCATCATGGGCCTCTTGTTTATTATTATTATCTGGAAAGTTGAAATAAATAAGCTCTATTCAAACATAAAACATAAATATAGAACTACCAAAGAAATTGAATATTGAAATGATAAAGCCCAATGCCCTATTCACCATTACACTTCATGCTGGGGCTGCTTTTTACACTTCGCACGAATTTGCCGTAAATTTATCGGTGTCGGAAATTGAAATTACTCGATCAAAGTATCCCGTCATAATGACAATGTTTGGCATAATGACGATGTACACCAGGGTAATGATGTTTGCACATAACGAAATGATTGGTACACATAACATAATAATCAGTTCACATAACATAATGAAGTATGCACATAAGGAAATGGATGATACACTCAACAAAATTGATACAAATTAATAACGTAATGATGTGCGATCATAAAGATATTGATTTTACACATAAAAGAAAGCACCAACAAAGTGAATGTATACAAAACAAAAGATAAAGCACACTTAACGTAATGAAGTATTCACGTATCGAAAAGAACAATGCACCTAACATAATGATCAGTCCAAATAACATAATAGAGTTTGCACGTAACAAAATGGAGAATTTACAGGGCATGGTTATTGGTACACATGGCGAAATGAAGTGTGCACAAAGCAAGAAGGAAAATGCACCTAACGCAATGATCGACACACATAGCGTAATGAAAATACTAACAATGGACAATCCATAGCAATAAAAACCAAGGTTTAAAAAAGGAAATAATTAAGTATGCCATAAAAAAAACGGTATACATTATGTTCCACATAATTAGATGGACAATGCACCTAACCCATTGACCAGTAACTAGCGTAATGATATGTGCACATAAAGAGATTGAGATTGTACTTGACGCAATGTTCGGCACACATATCGTAACAAAATATGTACATAACGAAGAAAACACCTAATGTGTGTACATAACGAAATGAAGAAAACACCTAATGAAAAGGTTGGTCCACAGAATATAATGAAGTGTGCACAAATTGAAGTAGGAAATATACCTAGCATATTGACCAGTACACATGTCATAATGGTGTATTCGTATGGTGGTAAAAAGACCAGTATAGTGAGACAGCAAATGTATTCAATACGTAGATGCCGTCTAACTTTCGTGTTTCTAGCATATGTGGAAGCTTCATATAACATTTAAATACACTTAAGGTCTTGATTCGAAACATGGTTTTGCCAAAGAGGCGGAATACGTATGCACATCTATCATTTGAAGAAAATCTGACTTATGTGGAAGCTTCATATAACATTTAAATACACTTAAGGTCTTGATTCGAAACATGGTTTTGCCAAAGAGGCGGAATACGTATGCACATCTATCATTTGAAGAAAATCTGACTTATAGGTCTCAGGGTCAAAGGTCAAGGTCACCATATAGTAAATATTAACCTTGGCCATAAAATGGAAGTGCTTCCATCCAAAGCTTTCTAACTTCACATGTGTATTCACATTGATGAGCTCTATCCATCAAACCCATTTACAGGTCACAGGGTTAAAAGTCAAGGTCCCCATGACCCAAAATGGCAAATATTAACATTGGCCACAATATGAACTTAATTTCATCCATAACCCCCAAACTTTACAGATGAATGATTCCCAAGGTCTAAGGACCCCGTGCGGACATAGCGTTCATTCGAACGTAAAGCTTTTTATCTTTAAAAACAACAAAAAAACAAACAAACAAAAAACAAACAAAAAACGAGGCCTTCAGATGGTTGACTTTTTTAGTTGAGAATTACTTGAGAATTCTTAGAATGTATCGTTGTGTTCAACGTCCCGTTGACAGTAATTCAGTCATTTGGCGTTTATGTTAATGTTAAGACAGATATAGTGCTGCAACATTCCAGTATCACGCCAACAACATTTGGCATGATACACATGTACCACACCAAGTCACATTATCCTGACATCGGACCAACCAGTCTTGGAACTATCCTGTACATATTATCGTATGCTGCTGAAGATCAAGACTTGTGGAACCCTGGTGAGCTATCTAAGGCTGCCATGGTCTTCTTTTTTAAATTGTAGCAAATTAAGTTCTTTTTAGCTCGACTATTCGTAAAATATGAGAGCTTTTGCAGTCACCCTTTCGTCGGCGTTGGCGTTGCAGGTTTTAGGTTAAAGTTTTGCATGCAATAGAAAATTTATTTAAAGTGTTGCATGCAAGCTACTATCCAGCTTATATCTCAATAATCATTCATAATTATTGTCTTGAAATTTTATGAATATGTTCAGGGGCATAAAATAACCAAGGTAGATAACTCTTGACGGTATTTAATATAAATTATGACCCCTTTTTAACGTAGAAATTTTGGTTTAAGTTTTGCATGCAAGGTAATTTCCTGATTATATCTCAGTAATCAGACATGACATTGATTTGAAACATCTTTCACATGTTCAGGGGTATCAAACTATTAAGGTAGATAACTCTTGGTGGAATATACAAATTATGGCCCAATTTTAACTTAAAAAGTTTGGTTAAAGATTTGCATGAAGGGAACTATTATGCTTATGGGATTGATTTAAGACTTTATATACATATTCAGGGGTATCAGACTATCTAGGTTTATCATTTTTGACTATAATTATAATTTGTTTTACCAACAAGCATTTCGAATAGTCGAGCGTGCTGTCCTTTGGCAGCTCTTGCTTCTTATTATTCAGACACAAAAAAAAAGTTATTTTAATCGATATTTTACATAATCCTGTTAGGGACATCGCGTTCTCGCCCCGCGCCTTTCGAAAACACCGTAGGAAAAGCAAATTGTTATAATATTGAACATTTATTTTAAATTGTATGATATGAAAACATTTACGTTAAAAAATGGCGAAATGGACGCAATGGAAATATTATTTTTAATAAGTATTAGTTTAGGTCTGTTTTTGCTCTATAAAGCATCATTTGTTGTTTTTAATCGGAAATAGGTAACTTTGCGAAATATTTATTATGTACTTTTGTTTCAATTATGAGTGATATTACGGGGTCGATATTACAAAATTTCATTAGCGCAGTGCGGCGCAGTGGGAATGTAAATAATAATGTACATAAGAAGTTCAGTTTTGTATTAAATTATCGCTTTTTCATGATATATTTAAATACAAATTGGATGGACTCTGCATTTGGTAATTAAATCAAAATTTTGAAAGGATGTGTACTTATTCATATGTAATACATTATCATTTCGCCTCAGCAGAACACGCAATTGAAATATTATATTTTAACTAGCATTAGTTTATTTTTCATCATTAATTCTTTCTTATTGAATTAAAAGTAACTGTGACTGATAAATATTCATTCTGTGGTTTAAATTATAATTGGATAGATATAACAATATTTCCATTTCGCGGTATAAGCCTAATATTTGGTGCGGCGAAATGGAACATTTATGCCTAATACAAAAATATTTAGTTATGGGTTAAAGTCTTGCCTGCTTTCGAGTTAAATGTTTAAATGACATTTCTTATGTACAATGCATATGGTATCTAACAAATGATTTTAATGGATATATCTGTCTACGGCACAATGGAAATTCCATTTCATTATACGCAATGGAAATATTACATTTCAATTAGCATTAGTTAAGGCCTGTATATACTTAATTAATCATCAATTATTGGTTCAAATGAAATAAAAAGTAAAATTGAGACTGAAAATTATTCATAATGTTGCTTTGTTTTTGTGATTAATATCCATTGCGCGGTATGCTATTTGGAACGGCGCAATGGAAAATTTATTCAATAATGCATAAAGAAAATCAAGTATTTGGTTTAATTATTGTATTTTTTCGTATCATGTGTTCAAATTTCATATCGGATTTACAATTTATTTGGTATATAAGTAAAAAAAAAGTTAACCGTGCAATGGAATTTTATCTTTCATGAGAGCGATAAAGAGATAAATAGCATCTAGGCCACGCCACGGAGAGGTGCTCTGTTTCATGGCCCATTTATTATTATTATTTCTTTTTTTCTTCATTTTATGTATTTATTTATTTATTTTGTTTTTGATAATCAAACAGTTTGTATCAAATAGTCAGCATGGTCACTTTCTGTTTTCTATATCAGGTTACTCTACTAACAAACAAGTCGTTTCTTAGAAGCTGGTGAACGTGATGTCAGCCCTCTTTCAAGTCATCTGATGTGGTTTTCCCCCGCAGTTGGCGTTTTTAGTACTGTTTTTTGACCATCTGAGGACACGACTTCATTCTAACTCTTCTTTACATTCTTCTCTTCAGTTGCTGAACTGGGCATAGTGCATCAAAGCCTTACATAACACTATTTGAAAATTTCCATTTCGTGTTTTGTCGATGCTCGCAATGGAAAATTCCACTTGATATACAATGTGTCAAGACTAGTGCTAGCTAGTGACGTCACAGTCTCTATTTATAGATTGCTTGATATATATGTATAATTAAATATTTATAGCACATGATTTAATATAGCGCAATGGAAATTTCATACATGCACAATGGAAATTTTAGTGGTAAATGTAATTTTTTGAGAAAAGTTTCGACATAGCTACGTGAATAAGTGGCTGGCAGAAATATGCCAAGAGTAGACAAACCAGTGTACATTGGTCGTGTAGATCAGCAGCCGATATTATCAATGCCGGAGACAATTTGTATTTCATTAAATTGCATAAGTTGTCTAATAATGATTATCAATTTACATTAAACAATCCTGCACATATAAAAAATGGGATATTTTTGTCCGTGTTCACTGTCATGAGACGATGTGCAGAGTGTAAGACCCAGGTTCTTGGCACTAATGTCAAGGTCACTCTTGGAGGTCAAAGATCAACTCTCTGTGTGTGTGTGTGTGTGTGTGTGTGTGTGTGTTCAAAACGCTTTACGTTAAAGGGATTAGATACAGAAATGATCTTGTTGATAAAGTATGAAAACTCTTTGATTATAAACATTTAAAAAAAAAAAAGAAAAAAAAAATTTTTTATATAAATGGCCAAATCATTTGATACTACACAATCTTAAAAATATTTTTTTAAAAAGGGAACCAGGCCTCGTTTTCTCGAAAATACAATTCCAGGCTCGAATTTGAGTATCATTCTCAAATTCCTAATGAAACTAATGGGCATAACTTGAGTTTGAGTATGAAATCATACTCAAGTACCATTTTTTTATTTTCGAGAACACGGGATTGCCTTAGGATGAACAGTTTCATAAATGTCAATAATGAAGTACATACAGGCCAAGCAAAATGGAATTTATTATTTCATTTTCAAAGAAAATGAATGGAGATGAATGTATCATCAACATTTAAAAAAAAACATCAACAGCCAATCGATGCAGATGCGATTATTGCACAGGATAGTTCCATTAAATGGCTCTACGTATACACATGTGTAAAAAAATGTGTTCCTTTTGTAAAAAATAAACCAGAACAGTTTTGTAAGACGATAAAACCTTTTATTGAAGAAAATAAACAGGTTATATTAAATTGTCACACAGGAGCAGATTTTGTTTTTGAGTCTATTCTGTTTGGATTTAAAAACATTGTACTTGACATTTTAAACCTTCTTTCAAAAGTTATTATATAAAAGTCTAAATTATTTAATATACCTCTGCATATGGAAACATGTTTTGAGAGAAATGTATCAATGTGAATAATTCTTCTGAACAAGTTTACCGAAGTTTGAAACAACCTAAAATTTAGTCGCAAAAATAGTCAGCTGGTAGTCAGAGGATGGAGGTTTATCTATATTAAAAAAGAAAAGCATTAGAACTACATTCAGATACCATTTTTTTGTTGCCTGTGTAGCATGGTAGACACATAGGGGTAACTTTGTCCGTCGTTGGCACTTTCTTGCTCCTTATTTGATTTGTAACTTCAATTCTATTGCATAGATTTACTTCAAACTTGGGGCCTTCGTGGCCGAGAGGGTAAAGTCGCTGACTTTCACACTCACTCAGCCCCTCACCGCGTGGGTTTGAATCCCGGCATTCGGATTTTCATGTGAGGAAGCCTTCCAGCTGGCTTGCGGTAGGTCGGTGGTTCTACCCGGATGCCTCCGTGCATTCGGGGTCTTCCTCCATCTGTAATTAGCTGGTTGTCGCTTTATGACTAAAATACTGTCGAAGCGACAATAAACTCAAGTAATCAAGTCAAGTCTTTACTTCAAACCTAGGTCATGGATACTTAATGAGGTGTACATGTTCAGTGCACAAGAACCATATCTCTAGCTCGTTTGATTTTTTTAATTATCCCCGTAGTTGATTTTATTCTGGGCATAATTTCAACTCTCTTACTTGGATTCACTTCAAACCGGGAACATGTATACCTGATGGGGTGTAGAGGTGCAGTGTACAAGAACCATAACTCTAGGTCATATAATTTTTGAAGTATCCCCTCCAGATGATTTTGTTAAAAATATCTGGAACATAGCACAAGACAGCGTCGGTTACCACATTTGTTAGCTGTGGGATACTTGGCTAGCACTTTACCGTTACAAGGATATTAATAAGAGATACATAGACCAATTAAAATGCTGCTAACACAAATGAGCACTATTCACAGCACTTATAATTCCACGGGCGAAGTATGGAGTAACGGAATGAGCACTCGTGGGTTTCCGACGCTGAACTCAAGACTAAAGGATGGATTCAACCCAAACTTTGATCATGGATACCTTATGGGATATAGAAGTGCAGTGCTCTGGAACTGTAACTCTACCTCCTATAATTTTTTAAATGCCATTTTGTAAAACGATTTTTGTCCATAGCATAGGATGCATTTCTAACTTTGATCATGGATACCCTATGAGGTGATGAAGTGCAATACATTGGAGTCTTAAATCGTGCTCCTTGTGCCCCCAGCATTGCATGGCAAATAGACAGGGATCACGTTTATATGTGGGTGTTGGCAACAAATGATAGGACTTTGTTTTTGTATAGTAATAACTTGTGGGTAGAACCAAAATTAATTTTATAAACTTTGATGGTTTGATGCTCAACTATTCTGTGACAAATGCTGGAGTGCAGGTTCCGAGAAACATTCATTTAGTTTATTATCAGCAGACACGTATCTTTTTACCTTTGCAACAATGTGAAGCGACTGTCAGTTTTTATTTGTAAACATCAAGTTTTTATTTGTAAACATCAAGGTTTTAATTGTAAACGAGTTTTTATTTGTTAACATCAAGTTTTTATTTGTAAACATCAAGTTTTTACTTACAATAGTTAAAAGTTATGATTGTTTGCTTGTTTTTGGGTTTAACGTCCTACGGACAGTATTTCAGTCATTTGGAAACGATGTCTACTTGAGACAGATATAGTACTGCCACACTGTAGTATCACGCCGTGAACTTGTGGCATGATACCACACCCTGTCACATAATCCTGACACCGGGCCAACCAGTCTTTGAACTACCCTTATATGCTGAGGGCCAAGCAAGGGAGCTATACCAGTACCATTTTTTACGACTTTGGTTGCGGCCGGTGATCGAAGCCACGGCCTTCCGATTTCGGGACGGACGCTCTAACCTCTCCGCCACCGGGACCGGTCAGTTATGTTAGAAAGTATTGGTAGAGAATGTAACTCTTATCTTATGCATATATTTTGCATTCTCAAAAGTTAAACCATATTCCAAATTTATGGCATGCCAGACTTTGCAATATTTAATAAATATATATGTGTTGTATAACTGTGTATATATATTTTATAAATGCATTTATATGGAATGTGAATGGTAAATTTAAAATATTATATAATTGCTTATTTATGTGTTGTATAATTCCATATGTATATTCCATAACCTTTGTAGATGTATAATTTGATATATCTGTGTTAAAAGTCATATATATGTTATACAATTTCAAATATATTTATGGTATAAACGGTGTATGTTAAAATGTTAATTATAAAAAATGATATATGTGTGTGTGTGTTGTTTTCATATTATATGTATTATGTCACAATTGATAATCTTAAGCTTAATTTGTTATGCATCTGCATTTGATTTTGTGAGGTGGTAAGTGGGGTTGTTCCCCGACCAACTTCAACCAATTGGTGTGTGTGTGTGTGTGTGTTATAAAGGTTTAAGCTAGAAATATATCCATAGGACGCGGATGCCCCGCAAATTTGCTTATTAAATCGACATCTGTGTCAGTCAATATGATAAGAATCTGTAAATATAAAAGAAGACGATTTTAAAATCAAATGAGCGCTGTGACCCTGACCTCAACCACGTGATGTGACCTTGACCTTCAAGCAAGCAACCTGGTTCTTGTTCGCGACACATTGCGTTGTCCTAAAGTTCACTTGTGCAAAATTATTTCAAAACACGACCAACAGCTCTGAAAGGGGTGGTCAAACCTTAAGCATTTATAATATATTTTCACAAAGTGAAAAGGGTGGGGCGCTCGTTGCACTGAAGCATCGTTTCTCGGTTTTGCAATCAGTTCAGTATACATAAGCATCTAAGGATCAACGCACATATTCATTTGCAAAAGGCAATCAGTAGATGGAGGCATACAAGTATCTTTAAAGTTATTCAATAATTATATTTGCTGTTTCCTTTTTAATTTGACATCATGCGCATCTTATGTTTGTAAAACTCCTCGCAACGGTTACTTATACGTCAAGGGAGAGTTTGACGTTTTTAGCTGTGTGTGACGTAGTCATTCACAACTATAGTACCTACATTCTGAGATCTGTTTCATTTACTTGAAAACCGAATAACCTCTCTATTATTCTCGAACGGTTGAATAAAATTCTACAACACAGGAATGCTGTGATTCATCTACAGTGTTTAAAAACTCAATTTTGATTAAAAAAATAAATACCTAAGGGTCACAATAATTGTGTGTGGCATAAAAGAAGAGAAGAACTAATTTCTCTATGATGTTGCGTAACTGTCAATTTTCGTTCATTTAGTGGTGTTACTATGATCCATATAGAAAGCTTAAATTCCGATACAAATCCATGTAACTTACTAATAATCACATCAAAACCCCCCTTTCATGCACTACAGAATGGCCGGTACCTGTATATCTGCTATCTAAAGTTGCTTAGGGGGCCACTGATATTTGCATCTATAAATAGAGGCTGTGCCGTCGCTCGGCTATAAAAGATACTGAGAGTTCAATCAAAGCGCTTATAGCGCTGAGAGAACAATATTGTCGCATTTCTTTTTTATCAAGTAAATAAAGTTTAAAAAAAATTGTTACAAGGTCATTACATGAAATTCAAAATGAACGCACCATTCGTTTCAACGGACTGTCATCGTCACTGTTACTCTCCCTATTTCTGTAGCGTATAGTTTATAAGATTTATATCAAATATGCATATCTAAATCAAAAGGAAACAAATCTTTAACAACAATCGTTCATATTTTTAATATAAGTTTGGTATCTGACAAAAACTGCGGTTATATAAGATACTGAGAGTACAAATCAAAGCGCTGATAACGCTGAGAAACAGTATTGTCGCATTTCTGTTGTTTATCAAAGTATATTTAATAAACTGGGGTCAAATGTTCAAGCAATTGACAAAAAAAAAAAATACAAAAAAAAAAAATACAAAACAACAACAACAACAACAACAAAAAACACGCTTTAACTTTGCGTTAACAAGGTCATCACAAGAAATTAAAAATGAAAGCACCATTTGTTTCAACGGCCTATTAACAATCAGCATATCGCCACCTATTTCTATAGGTATGTTTATAAGATTTATATCAAACACACATGTCTTAATAAAAAGGAAACAAATCTAAAACAACAAACGTTCATTATTTTAATATAGTTTTATATCTTGCAAAAACTAAGTTACCTTGCATATCTGCAGCTCGTCAAACTCTTCCATTTGAGACACAAACAACTTCAGTGCCTTCAGCGCTTTGATTATTGAGCAACGCATTCATCTCTCTAAAAAATTTCAAAGTTATGTCCCTTGTTTGTCTCCTATCCTACTTTTAACTTGTTCTCTATCTCGAGTTTGCAACCTTTACATTTATTATTTTAGTTTACCCTCACACGAAATGTGCAACTGCATATCTTTTTAACTGTTGAGTCAAGTCAATAAAGCGAGGGCATTTATCACATTCAGCACATTTTTTAGACCAGAAATGGTCACCTCATTTTCCTCTTCCATAAGTCAAAATCACAAAATGAAAATGAATTGCTTTCAGTGTAAGAGACTCACGCGAAAGTGCAGAATCATGTTGTTTACGTAAAGGTTAATGAGCTATGAAAAGTACGAAAGCAAGCCAAGGACACGATGACGATTAATGGGTGTATCGTTATTCAACTTGTACACCTTAATGATCACAGTAACTCATCAAAATGAAATTTTCAATGCTTATATAACAGTTTTATGACTTGCTGTTGCTTCGAATGAGTAGTTTTCTGTCAACGTGATATGTTATGTTGTTGTTTTGAAGCCGGTGGTGCAGAAATGCTTAGCACTAACTCTTATGAATCTGCTTATAAAACGTCCCGCCGCCAGAAGAAAAAGGTCTTAGCATATAATTTATATGGATGGGTTCTGAACGTCCGTATTAACAAATGGACTATTGTGTCATACGTACGAATACCTCACATTTATTTAGATGGTTACGAAAACATGCGAGTAAGCACGATTTCATACCGACCATCCACTCACTTATGTACGAAAGTCAGGTAAAATGTCATTTAACGAGCAATACGTTGATAAACAGAAGGTATGACGTATCTTAAGATAATGAAAAGCCAGGTTGAACAGTTATAATGTACATGAGTTTGCGTTATGTTTTTTGTAAGCATTTAAACACTGACCCTCATATTTTCTCTATGACCCTCAGAAACTAGGAAAGGGGGTCACACATGACCCTCAAAATTTTGAAGCTGGCAGAAACACTGAATAATTGATACAAATTGAAATATATTCATGAAGACAAATCAGAAAATGTAAGACCAGAGTTGATTTTATCCATCAAAAATAATGCTAGATCTTCTAAGAAAAAAGAAAATTGGATTGGCGAAATGACCTCTCCCTGCCTGTACACTAAAAAAAATCTGAATGTGAAGAGCAACCTCTTATATACATGTATGATTTAACCTTTGAATACATATCCCGTATGACCCTTAGCAACTTAATATGTAAACCCATACCGTGCAGTTTATACAAAGGACCATAGATTGAATTAATAGATTTTGTAAAATGTGTAAGCAAAACAGGACTGAATATGAATTTTTGGCTTTGCTGTACAAAATAAAAAGAATTAAGAAAAAAATATTTAAAACATTTCGCATGGCCTACAATAACGAAATTCGTATATTTATTAATTTCTGATAATATGAAATTAGTAAATAGTATTGCAAAGTTTACATATGAAGCAAACCGTATTCGGAATGATTTATGTGTTCTATATTGTATATTTGTGTCTGTACTTGATATTTGTACTTGACAAAACTTGTAATTTATATATACATTTGTACTTGCCATTTTTCTGTTGTAAATCTTTGTATTTGGTCAAAGTTCAGAATGCTGCCGTAATAAAAACTTGAAAAACATGATAAATGCTACCGAACGCTTTACTAAAATCTATAAATGCAAGTCAAACGCTCTTAATGAGCACATTAGATATGAATGCATTTAACCTGAAACCACACAGGGCGTCACTAAAATATTTTTCGGCCAAAATACTCATTCTTATATTCAAGATACCAGTAAAAATCTTAGATTTATAAACAACTCATCGTTGTAATTATTACACCTCTATAATTATTGACATCTGTAGAAACGTTTTCTTATGTATCGGAACAATATTTCCCTTCATACATTCCTCTGTGGAAAACAACAACAACAACAACAACAAAAAATGCCATCATTAAAATGTTAACTTTATGAGAAGATAAAATATCATAAGATTCAAGAAAATACTCACTCATTAAATCATTTTGTGCATTGTTTTATTTCTAGTTAATTCTCGGAATGCATTTTCTACCCCCAACACAGTGATAACACTGTCTAACTCATCATAAACGGCATTCGTATTATCAATATTATGAATTATGAGTATTGCAAAAGACCGTTCGGCCTTATTATTAGTAGTATTTGGTGAATTTACAAATAAATTAGAAAATATTCATAAAAATCCCCAGTTTTGATTTCATTACTAATATTTCTATTCTTTTTCTAAATATTTCCAAATGTTTCTTCGACGTTCTTTAGACCGTAACTTATTAGATTTAAACTTTCTCTTTTTTCGTTTGAAAGAAGACTCAAATGATTTTTTTTTAAAAGAACACATTTCATGCCTTTTAATTAGTGATCATACAGGCATTAAAACGGCTACCTGCAGACATGTATTTTCTCTTTGCATCAATGTATTCAGAATCGAACCAATCTGCCTTTATCTACTACAAGACTCTTTGCGATGAATAAAGATTCCGCAACACTTTATACAATATCCAATATCAGAAAATTGCGATATACAACTATTAACTCCATCACCTATTAGTAAAGTCTGAATATAACGTAATCTCATTTAGCACAGAACTTCGCAATAAGACCAATAATAATAATAAACAATATAGTCACTGTATGAAAGTATACCCCGCTAACAACATCTTTATCGATTGACATGTAGAAGGGTGTATGAAATAAAGATGTTAATTAAAGCGTTTTGTATTTTTTTTATACTTATGGAAACTCTGAAACAACTTATTGTTGTCATTTTGGGCAAGTTCACTTATCCCAAACATTAACTTACGACACTAAGTGGGTGAAATTTCCTAGTTTCATGAAATAGAACTAGCCTTTCTTGAGTAAATCTCTTGCAATTAAAAATGTAATGCTCTGTATCTTCATTATAATATCCACACTCACAGATTGAATTGTTTCTAAGGTGATTACTGAAGAGATCTGAATTTAAGTTGCTACATTTGTTTCTTAATCGCGCATGAATGATCGAAATATTTCTTTCACCAAGTAAATATGTCTTTGGAACTGTACGTGATTTATAAAAACGAGTTAATTTAGATTTAAAAATATTTAAAGATGTAGATTGTCTGATGTTTATATCTAAATTGTTCCATGCTCTGATACATGATGGTATAACAGATTTAGCATAGATTTCTGTTCTCATACGTACAGAATTAATGTCATAAGCATTGCGTAGTGCATATGGTGTTGTATTACTGACGGAATCGGGAAAGAGCTGAATGATATAATTCGGTAAGTCCCCATTGTATAATTTGTACATAAGAATTAATTTTTGATAATGTCTCCTATTTTCTAAAGATGTCCAACCTATTTCATTTAGAAGATTTGCAATTGATACAGATCGAGTTAGGCCTGTAACAATCCTTGCTGCTTCGTATTGAATTTTTTCAAGTGAATCTTTTTCAAAGGCTGTACAGTTATCAAAGAGAATAGATGCATATTCCAATAATGGACGAAGATATGATATATATATTTGATTTAAAGTTTGTCTGTTTAATTTATACTTAACTAATCTCATTGAATTAAGGACTTTAGTGGCTGAATTTATTATGTTATTTATATGGTTATGCCATCTACCATCGCTACTTAAAGTTACTCCTAAGTGTTTATGTTGGATAGAAAAATTTAGAATTATATTATCGAACGATAAAAGAGGTTTTACATTGTCTATAAGACTAAAAAAATACTACTTCTGTTTTATTGGGATTAAAGGAGACTAACCATTGTTTCGACCATTCATGCAGTTTTTGGAGATCATGATTTAAAGTACTTTCTATATAATCATTATTTTGACTAGTAACTGCTTGGGAACTATCGTCCGCAAATAACCGAACTATACTTAGTAATGAGTCTGGTATTCATTGATATAAATGAGAAAAAGTAAAGGACCTAATACAGAACCCTGAGGAACTCCCGCCTTCAGGGATTTGATGTCAGAAAATGTAGAATTAACCATTACTCTTTGATTGCGTCCGTGAAGATAGGCTGCTAACCAATTTAATATAGTTTCAGAAAAACCATATTGACATAATTTAAATAGAAGTCCTTGATGCCATACCCTATCGAACGCTTTAGATATATCACAGAATACCATACAAGTAGATTCTTTATCATCAAAACCTTTACATATTTGGTTGTAAATATCAATGAGTTGATAAACTGTGGAATGTCCTGGTATGAAACCTGATTGGTTTGTATAAATAAGATTATTAGAGTGGAGGAAATTATATATATGTTTAAAAATTATTCGTTCCATTACTTTACCAATACAACTAATTAATGATATAGGACGATAATTGCTTGGATACTCTCTGTTTCCTTTCTTAAATAATGGCATAACGTTTGCAATCTTCCAAGCTTTTGGATATGTACATTCCTGTAATGACCGGTTAAAAAGAATAGTGAGAGGGTAACTTATAGTCGTACATGTTTCCTTGAGCATTCGATGACTTATTTGGTCTGGACCAGATGATTTATTAATATTAAGATTTTTTAGTACATCAATTACTTCTGACTCTTGAATGGTGATATCAGGAAAACTGCTTACAGTTTTATATGAAAAAAAACAACAACAAAAAAAAACAGGAAGTTGAACAGAAGACTCGTTTACATTTGGAATCGATACGAAATATTCATTTAATGTGTTACCTTTTTCGTAGTCTGTAAAAGAAAATGTGTTATCATCATTTAACAATGGAGGCATAGTTTGATCTGGTTTATAATTTTCCTTTGTGAGTATCTTAATTGTTCTCCAATATTGTTTAGGATTTTTTGTTTTCATTTCACAAAATGAATACTCTATCATGTTATAAAACTCTCCTTTTGCATGTTTTTTTCATGTTATTAACTTTATTTCTCAAGTGTTTATAATTTTGCCAATCATTTATCAGACCGGAGTTTAGAGCTTTAGTTTTGAGACGATCTCGTTTACGTGAAGCACTTCGAATTTGAGAGTTATACCATGGCTTATCATTTGGTCTAATAGTGACTTCTTTATTGGGAATACAGGCTTTAATAAGTTCCATATAGCGCTTTGTAAAAACATCAGTTGCTTCATGAACATTATTGGAATTTAAAAATGACCAATCAGTAGTTTGTATAAGATTGTTTAAAGTAGTAAAATCTGCATTTTTTGTAATTCAAAACAGTTCTAGTATATGAATTATCATTAATAGTATGACTACGAATAAAAGCTGTAAAATAAAATAAAAATGGTCACTTACTGATGGAGGTGTTTTTAAAATCTCAACATATGCGACATTAATATTGCTTCTGATTGCAATAGGATCGAGTAATGTTTGGGTATTTGTCGCTACCCGTGTTGGTTCTGATATTATATTTTTCACATTGTTCATAAGCATTATGTTTTTAAATTTATTATTTGTGTTTATTAATTGGTCTTCATTGATATCTCCTAATAAAATAACATTGGGACAATATTCTATAGCCTGTTCAAGACAAATATTTAACCTTTCCCAAAATTCTACAGGATGATTTAGGGGCGATAAATATTACATATAAGAAATTTTTTGTTACTGATATTTATCATAACCCAGAGTGCTTCGTTTAAAACGTGATCAAATTGTGTTACCCTTACAGACGATATTGAGTTTGTAATGTAAACAAGTAACCCTCCTGAGCGAGACGTGTTGTCTTTACGATAGAATGTATAGTTGTCTAAAGATAAAAGAGTCTCATTGACATCATGATTTAAATGAGTTTCGGTGAAGCAGATTACGTCAAAATCTAGAAATGTATCTTTTATATACTCAAACTTATTTCTAATACTACGGATATTTTGATGTAATTTGGAAAAGGCCCCATTGTCTTCAGTTAGTCCTGGATTTAGCTCAACATCACCAGCTAAGAGTAGTAAAAATTGCATTGCAATTGTATAAAATATGTCAATATCATCAACACTGGTGCTTGTGAAATTGAATAATTCAGAAATACAGACTTTATGACTTACAAAAGTTAAGATAATGAATCCAGCGTCTGAGACACACTTATGTAATACACATAACAGCAGATAAAAAACAGAAATACCATATTTACAGTGAGCGAAAAAAGTATTTAGGTCTAGCCAGAGGGATAAGAGGGGTTTATGATAAAAACATGTGCACCACTTCAATTGTCGACCAAGATAATAGACACCTATGGCTAGTCTCTACTGCCCAAGGTTGTAACGCATATTTTGTGAGTGTTGCTATAATAGCTCGCCCTTGATTTTTGCCGTGTCTGCCTGCAAACGTGTAATGCTCTCTTGAGCCACCCCAGAGCAAATTCAAATCATTTAAACCATGACTTATTTATGTCTGTTTCAAACTTTTACATTTTTTGTTCTATCGCATCAAGGCTTCCTAGACGTTTGTCAATTCTAGTCATTTTTTCATCAAGTTTACGCAAATAACTCAATACATCATCATGCGACACATGCAGATGTATTTAAGTAATTAATTGGATCATCGAATAACACCGAGTTAGCTCTACGAATACTTGTTGGGCAACTGACATCCAAAGCGCCTCCACTACGCGGGGTTTTCAAATTGACGCTGGATGGACACACACACGTGCTTGAAATATTTATTTCATTTAAAACAACACCAACAACAAACAAATATTACTTCTGATTTTGTTAGCATACACTATACTACTTTAGTTTGAGACGAAATATATTTTAGAACAATAATTATTCTGTCTTGGAGATTTCATATCACACATTCCGCTCGCTGTGTCTTGAAAACAAATATATTAACGGCTTAGTTTAAATTATTAGATATTCCTCGACAGTCTCTCTCCCCCCCCCCCCCCCCCCCATCTCTCTCTTAGCAGATCAATGTTGGCGTTTTGCACTTTTGAATGACGATCAACAGAGTGTGATTTCGCTTTATGCCGTTTCAAATTCTCCCACAGTATCATTACGTACTCAAATGATATCATTTTTGAAATTCAGAAATGAGACATTGAATCAGCAAATTATCTTTCGCGGAAATTCATCGTTTAAACTAAACACACATTAATGGAATACAGACAAAATCCATTTAATATTCGTCATCGACATTCATTAAGGTGTAGTATTACATACATTGGCTGTTAGGCCGTTTATTTTCACCCTGACTTCCTGTGAAACACACAGTAATGAAGCGGATTCATTGGTTATTATATACATGTACATTGCTAAGTTCCCATTGGTCATTGTGAAATTAGTAAAAAGAAAAGAACAAAGTTGCGGATACGAGTTCTTTAGATCTCTATTTGTTTTAAAAGTTGAAGTTTTCTTCCCATGCGAACGATTTGTCCCGAACAGTAAGACACTGCACCTTTTTAAGGTTAACTGAAAAAGTAGAACGCTAAAAAATAGGAAACACATAGATTTCGAAATGGATTGTTCGACCCTGACAGATCCTATATTCAACAATAACGTAACATCCGGTTTCGTTTTTTGCCCACGAAATGAAGTCTAATGCGCAGATGTTTTAAGGCTGTAAGTGTCTACCAAGATTGTATAAAATATCTGGATCCGTGGTATTTCAAAGAGCTGCACTGACACAGGAATTACACAACTACTAAACCAACAACAAAATCTATCACGAATAAAATGAACTTGAACGTCTGTGCTTATAACCTTGAAAGTTGCATTGGATCCGATGCAACGTGATATTCCCAGACGGAATTTCAGTTTTATTGGCCAAATTGTGAAATTAAATAAAATGTTTCTCGGAAAATCATATAATTATATTACGCTGGTTTTATGACACCAGTTTTGAAGTTAGGGATACAAAGAAAAGTGTTCTATGTTATTCAATTATTCATACCAACGACTTAAATAGCGCGGAACCACAGGTGTAGCGGGTTGGTTTCCACAATAATCACGAGTTAGATTACTGCTAGTTCTTAAAAATGCATTAGTCAGAACATCATCTAACTGCTCACGATGTTTATTAGCGCCTACACGTAGGGGCGACCACAATTCTGTATTCCCCATTTTTTGTCCCTTTATCGCAGGATTCCTCCGTATGGAGATATTTGTTTGTTGGGGTTAACAATCCATCGACAGTATAACTGTCCTTCGGAGAATATGTCTACTTGAAACAGATATAGTGCTGCCACACTTCAGTATCACGCCGTAGACATGTGAAATGAATAAATAAATCACTACTATAACCGGCTCTAGCGAGGTAAATTGTCTCATATAAATGAAATATGTAGCGCGTGTGTGGAAGAATTCCCTGGTACCCGCATAGCTATGATATAACAAGCGGTACAACTGTCAGACTTTTTGTAGGTAACCAGTGTTTGCTGCAAAATACACGAATAAACATATGCTAAATAAGACCATATGAAGTAGTTGGAATCACGGTAAGTCAGGGCATTACAATATATTTCGCAGTATAGTATAAATGAAAACCGAATCATTAAACGACAACGAATCGTATCGTTACAGTGCGACTCGGTATGATATTCCTTACCAATGTCGGAACTAAATATTCATTCATATAATAGCATTTATCATAAAGGAGATAGAGAGTTTTCGATACATTTTGGAAGGAAAAGATGTTGTGGTTAATTTACCAGTTGGTTATGGCCAACTTAGACTTATTATCCAGTCGTCAATGCGCGCGTGTGTGTGTGTGTTTCAAAATACCCTACTGCCATCTGGTAGGGGACCGGGGTGCTAAAAAACATATTGGTCCAATCTAACGATTTTCAATTATTGCAATCTTCTGTATATTGGTTGATGTTGTGCCGGAGTCCATTGTCGCTGAGATAGTATTTTCTGGACGGTATTCAGTACTGTATATACATTACTGTTGTTAAGTACTGTATATATATTAGTATGTCCAATTAAAATGGGTTTACACTTCCGTTAGCGCATGTGCAAAATTGGCTTTGCAGTCGAATGTAAAGTTGTGATAGTAATAGTTTTCAGTGACCGATATTTTTCTATGTGATTGTTTAGGGGTTTCAAATACGTGATTTGTGTTTGTTTTATATAGTTTCTAGTGTAATTGATCATATTTAATAGGTTATTAGTCAGTAGATGTTCGTATTTTAATGATGTTTTTATACATATAGGCCATGACCTACTTATCGCTTCGCTCGTCGGTCTGGACATTGCACATTTCATGTCTTCTCTATTGAGCTTGTAATTATACACAGTAGTTTAATTATTACGGGGATGGTTGGAAGAAGTAATGCGTAATGTTTATCTTGTTAATATGTAACCGTAATATAAAGAACGTTTGGTGTAGTTAATACAGTAAAATTGTATGTGAAGTGATGCTGTTTTGATTACCTATAAATAGCCTTATTTTCACCCTCGTTTCACATTTGCGGAATTAGCTCAATCTGTAAGAGCGTCAATCAGTACTTTTTTCCCCATCATGATGTCATGAGTTCGATACCAGCCGGGACTTTTTTTTCTTATTGTTATATTTTATAGTCTGTTTTAAGTACTAGTTTTATACATCCAATATTTTGCTTTTGTTAATTTGTATTTGCTTCCTTTTGATAAACATAACCAAAAAAAAAAAAAAAAAAAAAAAAAAAAAAAAAAAAAAAATAAATAAATAAATAAAATAAAATAAATAAAAACTTTAAAAAATCGACCTCTTTATGTATAAATAATATAAGAAATAAAATTTTTAAAAATTTTTTTTAAAAATCGACCACTCTAGTGATTTTTTTTACCCATGCATTCATCATCTTAGATGTAATGTTTTCGCTGTCAGGATTCAAAGTTTAAATTTCAGTGCATCCTCAAGATGCATAAAATATATGGACAATGCTTCTGAATCGGGAGTCATATTTTTTAAGCAAAGTGAGACCCGGGACTCGTGCAGAGAAATTGATAAAATAATAACTGCCTCTCTATATATAAATAAGCCAAATATTAAGAGAGGTCATTTTTTTAATATGAAGGTTCTGTGCATAGACAGGTAAGACTATAAGGTCAAAACAGTAGAAAAGAGAAAAAGAGGGGGGCAGTATGTTTATTATAGGCCGTCCATTAAAATATTTTGTTTTAATCTTTTCTTGTTAATCATTCAGCGACTTCATGCTATTTGCACATTGAGGAAGAGGCAATGACCAACCGTAAAATCACATTTTAATCCTATAATTTTAGAATTATGATTGAACTCCTAGATATGACACACTCTTATACGTTTTTGTTTCATATCTGCTTCCTTTTGATTGAACTACATAAACTTATGTAAGTATATAAATACATGAACCAGAGAGAGAGAGAGAGAGAGAGAGAGAGAGAGGGGGGGGGGGGGGGGGGAGAGAGAGGGGGGCAATACATATTCTCTCTCTCTCTCTCTCTCTCTCTCTCTATATATATAAATGTATATATATACACACGACCGTATTTTCGCATGTATCGGGTATCATAACTCGAGTTCATTAAAACCTACCGCTCTGATAATAAAAAATGACATTGCTTGAAAATTATATCCTCCTTTATTGAATTTACTTTAAGACACAAAATAGAAGCGTCATAAGAACATTAAAACCCACTCCTCTCGGCGCTTTGAGATAAGGTTTTAGTGCAAGTTCGAGAGACCTTTAACCCTTTCCCTCATATAGACTCATTTTGACGCACTCAATAGGTATCACATAAAGCCTGATCTGCAGAAAACCACAGTTAAACCTTACCAAATTTAATTACAAAATCCTCATTTCCAGACCACTGAGGAGCAGCGAACAGCATAAAACCTGATCAGCCTGCGAGTTACTCACAGGCTGAGCTGGTTTTATGCTGTTCGCATAGGTCTTTTCATGGAGTCCTCTATGAGGGAAAGGGTTAAAAGATATACACCACATAACCGGTTTTAAACTTTCGTCGTGACTGAGAATTCATTTTTTTCTGTCTATTCAATATTACACGTGCTTCATGAACTTGAACTTGGCTTCCATGTTAACCAGATGCTCTCAAGCTAAGAATTATTCATAATGAATTTTGAGAGCTCCTCCCAATCCTAGCAAGCAAACAACTGCCAATTGCTACCAGAGGTCGTATCTACTCTTCTTACATAAGACCTGTCCTGCTATATGGTTCCGAGACATGGGCTGTATTAGCTGCCACACTCAGGAAACTGCAGCGTAATGACAGAGCCATGATAAGGTAGACCTGCCTAGTCAAACCTGAAGAGAATGTCCTCTTTGAGACCCTTCTCTCTCAGCTTAACATTAGAGACATTGCAGATATTCTCCGAAAAAAACAACAGGCTGAGATGGATTGGCCATGTAGAGCGCAGTCAAGGGTGAATATCCCAGGTGCGTAACCTTAGCATTACTGGCCAAAGGGCTCCAGGCAGACCAACGCTGTCTTGGGATGACCTAGTGAAACGGGATCGTGAGTCTCTAGGGATGGACTGTACCATCCCACAAGATCGCCAGGCATGGAGAGGGATACTTCTCTCCCGACTGGACAGCCAGGCCTAACCCTTGTGAAAAGGAGTAATTCAAGGCCTGGATAATCAAAACTGGATGATGATGATGATGATGATGATGATGATGATGATTATGGAGTATTAAAGCCTTTCATGTCTCTAGTTTTCTAAATACTAGGCACGCTAATAATCCATTTTTAGCTCACTTGAACACAGCTTTTGTGAGCATCCTGTCAACAATTTTCTTTAAACGACATATCCTCTGAAACCACTGAACAGAATTTGATTAAACTTGCCAGGTATGATCCTTGGGTGAACCTTCACAAAAGTTGCTTAAGTAAACCTGATCCATGTAGTTCTCTGGTTGCCAAGGCAACGGAAAGAGAAAAAAAACGCGAAAACTTTAAGAATCATCTCCTTAAAAACAACTGGTCAGATTAAATATGTTCCTTGGGTTACCCTCTTCCAAGATTACTAAAATTATTCTGATCCGTAAAAAAACATGGCCGCCGGGGGCGGGGGCTAATTTGCCTTAAATTTTATAGTGAAAACTTTTAACGACATCTCCTATGAAACCTCTGGACAGAATGTGATTAAACTTTGCAGGGATGATCCTTGAGTGAACCTTCACAAAAGTTGCTAAAATAAACTTGATCCTTGTAGAACTCTGGCCATGGCAAGGAAAAAAAATATGAAAACTTTAAAAATCGTCTCCTTCAAAACTAGTGGTCAGATTTCAAAATGATTTAACATATTAATGATTTAGCACAGATGTTCCTTACGTAATTTTCTACCGAGATTTCTAAAATTATTCCGATCCGTAAAAAAATGGCCTTCAGGGGCGGGGCTAATTTGCCTAAAATTTATATAGTGAAAAACTTTTAACGGCATTTCTGAAACCGAAGGACAGAATTTGATTTAACTTGGCAGGGTTGATCCTTGGGTGAACCTTCACAAAAAATGCTAAAATAAACCTGATCCATTTAGAACTCTGGTTGTCATGGCAACGGTAAGAAAAACATAATGAAAACTTTAAGAATCATCTCCTTCAAAACTACTGGCCAGATTTAAATATGTTTTAGTACAGATGTTCCTTGGGTAACCCGATACTCAGGTGAGCGATCCAGGGCCTCTATGACTCTCTTGTTTTATAACTGACTTACCCTAAGGTCATCGAGATTTTCGCGGCAGTACCACTAGGTTTATTCGTGTGAGGAAACCTTCTGTCTGCCATGCTCTTTACAGGTACATCCCCAGACTGTTTATCTGCATTACTGAAACCCAGAAAACAACAACAAAATGATAATATTATTTAAGTGCGTCAGAAAAGAGTTAAACAAGAAATGTTTGTAAAACATATATGCCCCCTCATATGCCATAATACTTATATAGCTATACTATATGTATGATGTTAAGACTTTGTAATGTGGACTCGTCACAAATTGGTCCAGAACTTATCTTGGTGAAGGTTTACTACTGATAATTAGTGATTGGAATCAGTCGAAAAAATATTCGTCGATTAATCAGAGACAAAAGTCACTGATTAATTGATTAATCATGATTAAATACCAAATATACCATGTTTGGAGTAAATGCCTATTAAAACTCTCTTACTGTACAACATGAAAATAAAGTATTCTGTACTATATAGATTATATAGATATGTATTAGGTATAGATGTTAATTTCTCAAATATTCAAATACATGTATAAACATTGAACCGAGATAAAGTATAAGAGGTTACAACCAGAGGCCAACGATGTGCAAAATGCAACTTTGCAAGTATCAATTTATCAAATTAATGAAATTACCCAATCAGATGCGCGTTGAAATATTAACAACACCCCCCTTTTTGGGTCAATAATTCGTCAACGAATTATTTTCGTCGTCATCGTCACGTCAACCAGTAGCTCGTCACTGATTCGTTGACTTTATGATTAATCAGCTCACCACTACTGATAATTATGAACACTAAGATGATGAAACTAAATTTTCACTGAAATAAATGAATTGTAGATGATTTACATAAGTGTATGAAATTTTAGTTCAAGTAACAATGGCAGTAATATACAACCAAAAGATCAAAAGTTTTTCATGGTTTATTATAAGACAAACAAGTCAATAGTGCTGCTCATAAGCACATAAGTCCCTTTGGAGGCATAATTATTAGATTTTGAGTTGTCAGTTGGACAATACGAATTCAACTTATAATCTCGTGACTTTGACCTTTGAGGTACATACCCAAAAATCAAAAGGGGTTTCCTATTACTTATAAGCAACAATTGTGCAATATTTGATACAAAAGAGATATCTTGAGTTATGTTATCAGTTAGGCAATGCTTCCTTAAAACAATGTTATAGAGAATTTAATCTTAATGACGAAGGAGCTCGCTCGCTCCGCCCTTTCTGATAATTAAGATTTCACTAATTATGGTCTAACTATTACAAAATAATGACAAAATATTTTCCACAACTCTCGTAAATCATTGAAAAAAAAGGCTTAATTATTTTCAAAAAATATCTTATTGTGTTGCACGATTTTCAGAAAGTTGCTTTGTTTTGATGTGTCTGAACACTCCTCTAATTACGGGAAATATGATCTTTATCAGACACTATCGTGAATCTCAAGCATCACGCAAGATAACACAAGATAACAAACTAGGGGCTGTCTCAATGAACGGACAACTTAGGGAAACTACGTACAATATCATATGTAGACGTGTATTGACACCCTGGCAGACAAAATAGATCCAGAACAGAAAGGAATTGTCGGAACAGGATTCTACACAGTGTGTGTATGGCAAAGAAAAGGCCATTGTGTCATATACCAGAGTTATAAACTTGTGCATGCATATTCATGAGGTAACTGGTTAAATCTAACAATACTATAGGTAAATACAAGTGCACACAACATAAAATCAAATGTAAAACAATTATAATATCGTATAGATTCTTATCGTATGAATTGTTAAATGATGTTTGTGTGTATATGTTTTTTTTTTGTTATGATAACTCAGTTTTCCCCTCGTGAAAGTCCTTTGCTCCAATCAGGACTCGCGAAGTGCTTTTCTGGGCGCTCAGCATATTTACAGGTTAGTTTAAGGTCAGGATAATGTGATTGGGAGGGGTGTCATGCAACATGTCTACGGCGTGATACTGCAATGTGGAAGCACTTAAATCTTGCTTAAGCATAGACTCAAAATGCCAGAGATAATGTCGGTGGTACGTTAAACCCAACAAACAAACAACGATGTACAGCAAAAAACTCGTATTCTTAGGGTTACTTCTATACTTCCCTCTTCTTTTAAGATTTTCCAGGTCCAGCGGTTTTCCAAAGGAGGGGAAGGAGGGGGGGTTCTTTTCTTCTTTTCTCTCAATAGAACAGCATAATCCATACCCCCACCCCAACACACACCTCTGATCTTCGCATGGTTAGATGTAATCATTTTAAAAACGATAAAAAAATCCCGTTGCAAAATAATGACGTCTAATTGATAAAATGAACGTTAGATCGTATAATTAAGGCTGACTCGTAGTTGAATGGGTTAAATCATGTAACACTCAAAAAAGGAGGGAGGACACTGTTTTCGGTTAATTTTTGAATATCGCATTTTCGTGCAAATTTCACCCAGTAGTGTTCTTCATTTACGTTTGAAATGAATTAAAATAATGAATTCTAGACGGTTCTCGTGTCGTTTTGACTCATAAATAGGGAAAAAAATGTGTTTATAATGTTCCAGTCGAGCCTGACAACTGCCGGGACAGGCTACTTCCGGTACATCAAGGTTTAGTTGTCAACGTACATCATTATTATTGATACCCAGTGTCATAGTAAATATTTCCTTTGAAAAAAAAGAGTTGTAAATCCTTTTTGCCCGGGAAAATGAATTTTGTTTATATATTCTGACTAACCAGTGACAACTTACATTTTTATTCACTGCGAATAAAACCGGATAATGCCAGTCCCGGCAGTTGTCAAACTCGATTGAGACATATTGGAATTATTTTATTATCATTATAAGATAAAGTTCGTCTCAATAACGTTAAGGATTTTTCATTTCTTTCAGTTTACACACAACTTGGTCCATTTACAATGTCATAGTTGTGTTAAAATGCGATCTCCCAAGTTTGGTTTCAAAATCATTTTTACGATACGACTTTTTGAGCCAATGTGTTCTCAACGTGAATGTATAGAATATGGAGGAAATATATTCCATGGACCAATCAGATTATTTATCTATCCTTTAAACGAGGACACATGTATCGGCATTGACTGTATCCCGGATGAAGACGTACTGTCAAACCTGCACGTATACAAATATCATTTCTGATAAGATTCTTCACTGTAATTTAAAATGAAATATCTGTTCTTTTCTATATTTTCGCATTGCCTGCTCAGAAAGATTTTTGTTGTTATTCAAGTTATCAAGAAATCGATGCATCTTGTTCATTCCAATTGCATTCAAAATGTTCCCATTTCAGCGAATCAACGTCAAGCTATAAGAATTGCACCTTTTCCATTATTATTTAAAAAAATAATATTTGCAAGTTGGATATTGTTTTTCTATATTAGCACGTTGTGCTCAGGTGAGCTAAATATACGCGCGTTTTCTGTCCAATCAGTAAACAATTGGGAATAATTGAGTAACCACAAAGGTAAGTAATTAGTATTTCAGGAGGGGTGCATAGTTGAAGAAATATGCATACAAGCGGGACAGAGTGATTCCAGTGTAAGATTCTGTATAGAATCATATATTACCCTCATCATTTGATGGGTACAGTAATAAATTTTGACTCAGTCTCACCCTATATCACTCACTATACACGCCAGATTTGTTGGTTTAACGTGTCATAGACAGTATTTCAGTCATTTGGAGACTTAGCCTATATTAAACAGATATTGATACCACACACATTGCTGACACTTGACCAGCCAGTCACGGAACTACCCTTATATACAGTGCGCCAACCAGTACTGTCTAACGATTTTAGTAAAGTGCGACAGGAATCGAACCTACGGGGCGGGTACTCTAACCACTGGGCCTCCGGTGTAACGTTTTCAAGCCCTCTCCCCCTTTCATGTTACCTTCAGGAATCTTAAAAAAAAAAACGTTTTCAAATTCCTCTCATCGGTAACACAAAAACGTTTACAAATGTCTTCCCACGATTATATCCCCACCCCCTCCCTCCCGGAATTTAAAATGAATTTTCAAATGAACCACCGAAATTGTAAAACTTAAACAATTATAATATATAAAATATGTATTATTAATATTTCTTTTAGTCTTTGATTTTCCAAAACTGTTGATTTTGTATGAGTTAAAATAAGACTAGTGAATTCAAATGAACCTCCAATCCACCCCTTTAATGTTTCTTCGTCGGGAAAGTTGATATCTTATTTAATAATTCTGGGGGGATTTTGGAAACTTTTTTAAAGTGTGGGTGGGGGTGGGGATTGAATTATGGGGTCAACTGAAATCGTTATACCGGGACCGTTTAAAGTTTAGTATGAAAAATTCTACTATTTCCCAGGGCATGAAGAGGATAAGTCACGAATGAACATGAACTGAACAAGAATCGCATTCTTATTTGTTACTGTGAATCCATAGTTAATTTTTTCAATCCTCCGCTCCCAATGTAAGAAAAAAAAAGTAAAATGATACAGCTTTCTCTAAATGATTGGTTTTGTCGTTACGAAAGACTTCTCGCTAGATCTTACAGTAGAATCTGCATCATTAATTAAGATGTGTCTGTATTTATGTCGTCTGCAAATGATGGTCTGTAGATTTATGCTTTGCTAACAAGCTACAATTTGTGCAACGTTAATCTTTGTCTCTCATTTCAAACGTAACCAAGTTCGTGTTGGTGAAAATATGTCGCCATGACATGCATGCAAAAGACAATGATTTTATTATACTCGAAAATCGAAAACGCCACATTCGCTGGTGACGTAAGAGTTGAGAAGGATGTCCACAAGGGTATTTCCTACGTACTTGGCTATAAAAATATACACGATTATATGCATTGAATTCATTACTACAGCACACAGTAATGGAATACAATACATGTGTGCACCAAATGTTTGTAACTGACCGAAGCCACGAAAAGATAAATAGTTAAATGAATAGATATATAAAGATATAAGTAATATATATTGCATGGCTTGGCGAGATGAGCTTGATAAACCTGCACACTATACATGAGTGCACGCATGCCCATGAATGTATGTGGGCGGGTTAATCAAGATCACGAGTGAAGCCACTGCAATATATGACTTGTAACATGGCCAAAATGTAGAAAGGGTGGGGGGGGGGGGGGGGGGTACAACAGTCTCGTGACTTTTTTTATGCAGATGATCCAAGATGTTGAGCGCTTTGGGTATCAAAGAGAAACCTCGTGAAAATGACCAAACAGTGAAAGAAAGTCCCTTAGCCAATTTCAAATAACTTTTGATCCCCCCCATGTACCTTTGAATAGAGAAGGACGTACTGAATTGGTGCTGATAATCTGTTTAAGTTGTTAGGTTTCGCGTTTGACCATGGATGTGAACGACAGTGCGGAAAATCTTTTCTTATCACAAGTTAACAAAGTTAACTTGTCATCGATGGACTCTTCCATATTCTCAAAAGTTCTCTAATTCAGTGTGACCATACCACTTTCAAGCATTTAGGAAAACATCACTAGTGATGTGCTTTTCGAGACAGCAAACTCTGAATGTTTTGTTCTGACAAAAGAATCACATGTATAGAGCACCATTTTCCGCTTCGCACGCACTTTATCTCATAAAAATTGATGACATACTTTTTTCTAGTACGAATCGTGGCAAAATATGCTACTTGTGACAGCGTAATATAATGACCTTATGTACCACGTCGTATGGCCACAATGATAGTTTCTACTCCACTTTTATGCGTTCTAATTGAAGAAAACGTTATGACCTTAACAAAAAAAAAAAAAAAAAAAAAAAAAAGGACGAAAGGGTTCATTTGGATTCCGCTTACTCAGGATCATCTCAAGGTCGTGCCACCATTGTTAAACTGAGTGTCCGCCATTACTGTGCGGTTATCTGATAACTGCACGGTTTTTCATCAGTTATTGCAAGGGCGTGGAATGGTACTTTTCTATAGAAAACTACCCTGGCCGTGTTACACATAGTACCTAACATATAGACAGATATTAGGTTGTAGACAGATAGATAGATTTTCCCCAGTTGATGACGCGATCAAACTTATATAAAGGATATATATATTTATAACTGTGATAATAGTCTCATGTTTCAATGTCACAAATTGTACGTTTGAATAATCCCGCATTGCACTTCTAAGATGTCTAGAGTCTAGCGACTGTCTAATAACAGCACCCACGCAATTATTTCAGTAAGTTTGACGATAATACGAAATTGTATCTACTCCTTTGCAATTGAGCATATGTCATGCTCATTATATAAAACCAATTTCACCACAATTGTGAGGTCTATGTCATTTAACAGTCAAGGTCACCGTTGTAAAAAAAAGTCAATGTATTTCAGTGTCATAGTTCTGCAGGTATGATTGAATGTACTTTTGGAAGGAAGTATAGTGGATGTGAAAAAAAGGTAATCATAGTCATGTTTGTTTATGAAGTTTAACATCCCGGCGACAGTATATCAGTCATTCGGAGACTAAGTCTACTTGAGACATATATAGTTCCGTCACACTGCAGTATGAGGCATGATACCACATCCAATCACATTATCCTTACACCAGGCCAGCCAGTCCTGGACCTACCCTTATATACTGAGCGTCAAGCAAGGGGGCTATACCAGTACCATTTTAACGACCCTGGTATGTCGCGTCCGGGGGTCGAACCCACGATCTCCCGATTCCGGGCCGGACACTCTAACCACTCGGTCACCGGGACCGGTAAAGTCAAGGTCAAATATGTTGATTAAAAAGAATGGCGCCGTCCCAAAGCATAATGGTGAAGTAACATGATTTTTGAAAAGTAAGAGCAATATCATCCTATATCAATTGATTTGTTGTACTGGAGTTTACCGTCGCTGACACTGTATTTCAATCATAAAACGACACCAAAACACAATAATAGATTCACTCAATCAAAGCGCTGAGGTTGTGTGTGTCAAAATGAAAGAGTGTTTGAAGAGCTGCAAGTCGATCACCAATAATTATATTCACTTTGATAAACAAAAGAAATGCGGCATTCCTGTTCCCCCAGCGCTATCAGAGCTTTGATTTGTATTCATACAACAGACTCTATTTATAGATCGAAGTAACTACGCAAACTTTCTTCACAGCTCAGAGGCTCCGAACTCATTTCGGATAGTATATATACAGGTTTCGGTCATTTTTTAGTGTAAGAAATAAATATGAGGTCGATAGATTGATGTGATTATAAGTATGTTACAATGATTTGTTTTGGACTTCACAGCCAAAAATGACCGAACACTGCACATTTACTATCAAATTTATTTGCGAGCCACCTTTGCATCGAAGCAAACTATATTCGTGCGCTTGGTAAAGTGATTACGTGATAAAAACAGTTACATCATTCGATTGCAGTTACATCAGCATAGAAAAAACAGTCCTATAATGTTCTCATGTCACAGGCGATTTTTAGCTCACCTGAGCACGAAGCTTTTGTGATCACCCTGCGTCCGTCGTCCGTCGTCAACAATTTACTTTAAACATCTCCTCTGAAACCGCTGGGCAGAATTTGATTAAACTTGGCAGGGATGTTCCTTGGGTGAACCTTCACAAAAGTTGCTAAAATAAACTTAATCCATGTGGAACTCTGGTTACCATGGCAACAGAAAGAAAAAAAAGAAGAAAACTTTCACAATCATCTCCTTCAAAACTATTGGCCAGATTTCAATATATTTTGGTACAGAAGTTCCTTGGGTAAGTCTCTACCAATATTGTTAAAATTATTCCGATCTGTAAAAAAACATGGCCGCCAGGGGCGGGGCTAATTTGCCTTATATGTATATAGTGAAATCTTTAAACGACATCTCCTCTGAAACCGCTCAGCAGAATTTAATAAAATTTGGCAGGGATGATCCTTTGGTGAAGCTTCACAAAAGTTGCTAAAATTATTCCGATCCATAAAATAACATGGCCTCCAGGGGCGGGGCTAATTTGCCTTATATGTATATAGTGAAATCTTTAAACGACATCTCCTCTGAAACTGCTGGACAGAATTTGATTAAACTTGACAGGGATGATCCTTGGGTGAACCTTCACAAAAGTTGCTAACATTATTCCAATCCGTAAAAAAAAACATGGCCGCCAGGGGCGGGACTAATTTGCCTTATATGTATATAGTAAAATCTTTAAACAATATCTCCTCTAAAACCACTGGACAAAATTTGATTATATTTGGCAGGGATGATCCTTGGGTGATGCTTCACAAAAGCTGCTAAAATTTTTCCGATCCGTAAATAAACATGGCCGCCAGGGGCGGGGCTAATTTGCCTAATATGTATATAGTGAAATCTTAAAACAACATCTCCTCTGAAATCACTTGGCAGAATTTGATTAAATTTGGCAGGGATGATCCTTGGGTAAAGCTTCACAAAAGTTGCTGAAATTATTCTGATCCATAAAAAACATGGCCGCCAGGGGCGGGGCTAATTTGCTTTATATGTATATAGTGAAATCTTTAAACGACATCTCCTCTGAAACTGTTGGACAGAATTTGATAAAAAACTTTGCAGGGATCACCTCCTTCAAAATTACTGGCCAGATTTCAAAATGTTTTAATACAGACTGATGTTCCTTGGGTAACCCTATACTCAGGTGAGCGATCCAGGGTCATTATGGCCCTCTTGTTGTAGTCTTTAAGTATTTATTTTTGAAAAAAGCATTGGTTTTTCAGCATTTTGCTTATTCTAATGTACTTAGGTTGTAGAGATATATACAATTGTTCGATCATATTTACACTATTGAGAGGTTATTCGGTTTTAAATCTAGGAGAACGGGAGTTAAAACGTAGTACTGTAGTTGGTGCGTCACAGACAACTAAAAACTGTGAATTGTCTGACTCGCCTAGTAAAACAGTTTATGAATATGACCAAAGGTTATTAACCTGTCATTATATTATTACTATTAATTATTATCCTACGTTCACATAATTTTTTTGAAACCATTGTCGGGTATGTTTAACTTGCAGTCTTCATATGTGACTCATACCTCACTATTACGGTTTATACCTCGATCTGTATGTAGAGTCTTGTAATAGCGAGATACATTATTCCGACGTATACCTCGATATGTAATTCAACATTAAAACTAACCATTATTTCAGTCCATAACCAAACCAGATACAAACACTACCCATAAACAAATCCTTAACCTTATCAAAACACCGAAATATACAAACCGAGGTACGAGATTTATGCGAGGAATATAAAAGCACACACTCTGTCTTCTGTTGCAAATAAAATTGTATATTGTTCATGTATTGTATTGTAGATATTTGTTATAGTTGTGTAGTCTTAAAAATGGCATCATAGCATAATATATAGCAAAATTAAGATTTACCGTGCATAATTCGGGGTAACTAATGCGCGGAAACAGACAAAAACAGAGGGAAAATATGTTTATACGTTATTTCGAACCTTGGAACAATGCCAATAACCCCGCTTTAATGTTGCGTTAACATGGTCGTTACAAGAAATTAAAGATGAATGCACCATTTGTTTCATCAGACTGTTAACAATTGTCACATCACCGCTCTTACTATCCCTGTTTCTATAGCCTACAATATTTCTATAAACAAGCGTTTAATGTTTGTTTGTTGATTGATTGGTTTAACGCCCTACCGACAGTATTTCAGTCGTTTGGATACGATGTCTACTTGAGACAGATATAGTGCTGCCACACTGCAATATGACGCCGTAGACATGTGGCATGATACCACACCCAGTCACATTATCCTGAAACTGGTCCAACCAGTCCTGCAACTACCCTTGTATGCTGAGCGCCAAGCAAGGGAGCTCTAACAGCACCATTTTATTTTTTACAATTGTTATCATTTTAATATAACTTTGGCAAAAACTAAGTTACACTGCATATCTACAGCTTGTCAATCCCTCTTCCACTTAAGACACACACACAACTTCAGTGCCTTCAGCGCTTTGATTAATATCTGGTGTAGTGTGGCCCAACGTTATTGCTTATCATCTCTTACATTCAGAGCATCTAGTACTAGTGCCAACTGACAACTTAACACTAAGGTTACTTTATACTTTACTCGTTTACCTTGGATTCTGCGGTAAACACCAGAGATGCATTCATTTTAAATTACATGCTGTATAATATCGATGAATGCCTCTATGTATCTTTTCGTATTGATAAATACCAATTGTTGGCTGAGGTTTAATGTCCAACCGACAGTATTTCAGTCATTAATAGGAGACACTTTTGTCTACATGAGATGGGTATAGTGCTGGCACGCCGTAGAAAAGTGGCACACTCGGCCTCATTGTCCTGTCAACCAGTATGTATTGAGATTCAAGCACAATTTTAACGAATTTTGGCGTATCGTGACCGTGAGTGAAAAAGATACGAAATGAAACACACAGACTAATTAGAGAAAGAGAGAGAGAGCAACACGAGTACTGGATGGAAGATGATAAAATGGTATGTACTATGCTTTTCTCTCTCCCCCCCCTCCCCTTCAACAAACAATGTTTGAAATTTATTTGTTTAGGCGTATAGTACTAAGTAAATCAAAATAAAATTCTAGCATCGACATTTGCAGCAGTAAGCACGTTTCTTTTGCACATAAATAATACATTTGAACTTAATATTTGACCTACGAATTTCAAACACTTAATAGATTTAATTCGACTGCGGTAAGATTAATAATATCAATAATAATACAAACATGTATATCAATATGCGAGAAATTAAAACAGACTTGTCTGGTTGAATGACCGCTCCAGCACACTGTATTGCTTAATACCCCTTGTACGCACGATAATAATGTGCGCGACGTTTCAAATATTCACAGACATATGAAGCATGTCTATGAATATATTTCACGCTATGCTGCGAAACGCGAGAAATTAATAAAATACTCAGTTCGTGTAAAGATAGTGAAAATGAAAGAAGTTAGGTACCTGCTCCATACTTTAGACAATCGTTAAATAAAAAAAATGAAAACTGAAGAAAACCAAATTTTTATTGAAAACACACACACACACACACATCCTATTTTCGGAAAAAAGACACACTGATCCTATATTCGACCTGTCCCATGACACAATTTGTTTTGATATTTCATATCTACCTTGTAAATTCAAATTCTCCCACCTGATTGGCTGAACTGTTGTTACTATAAATTGTCAGTATATAAAGCCTGGATTTAAAATCACTCTACCTTAAAAGTCAACACAGATTACATCAATACATGGAAATCACATGTTGGTTGTGGGAGGGGTACAAAAATCGCGAGTTTTGTAATCGAGAGGGATAATGAGCAGACGACATGTCTTCATCTTAAACGTATACTGTTACTGAGCGACGTCACAGTGAAGTAAGAATAGAAACTTGCAGACTGGTTTAGATACTTATTGATCGGATCAATGCCCAGTGGAATTGCAGGATTACGCAGAGTTACCAGTCATATCAGAAGTAGAGGTGCTACTGTGAAATCACTTTTCACTTGCCTTTCATAGTGTGCGGACGCTTATAAATTATGGTCATGAAAACAAACAGAAGCCCCAAAATAATTCCGTGTACTCTCGTCGGAGACGGCATGGTCGGCAAAACAACACTGGCTCTTACTTTTGTTAACAACCGTGTACCCGACGGTGGTTATGTAGCAACTGTTTTTGACAATTTTGCAGGTAAGCGCAATTTATTTTGAATTATCATGCTAAATTAAGAAAGAGAGACATTCATAACAATCTTTTTCAATTCAAACCCCTTTGAAGTATGTATCTATTTGGTTGTGAATGTATGCATTACAGTTTAAAGGGAATGTACAATAACACTATGCATATTGCATAACAGTAATTGAAAAGACCTTGTTAGTATCTATTTTAGATATTAACTCTGCTATTGCCCGTTGTGGCAGAATCCGTTTACCCCTTTTCAGATTTCAATATACTTTTTTTTACAAATCTATAAGAAAAGATTGAGAAAGTTACTATAATAGATGTATAGCAGATTTGTAAACACACAGGAGGAGAAAATAATTATATGCATACTTTTCTTACTTTTAGGCAACTTGTCAATGCACGGGGAGCAATTCACAATAAGCATCTTTGACTCACCTGGACAAGTAAGATAAATCTTTTTTATTGTTACAATTTTTATCTTTTTTACTACACATCCTTCTCCCTCTCTTCCTTTTCATCATGTTCTTTCTTTCTTTCTTTCTTTCTTTCTTTCTTTCTTTCTTTCTTTCTTTCATTCATTCATTCTTTCTTTCTTTCTTTCTTTCTTTCTTTCTCATTCATTCATTCATTCATTCATTCATTCATTCAGTCATTCATTCATTCATTCATTCATTCATTCTTTCTTTTTTTTTCTCATTCTTTCATTCATTCATTCATTCAATTCTTCTTCTTTCTTCTTTCTTTCTTTCTTCCAGGGATTCATTTCTGACCCATCACTTTGTCATATGAGATATAAACATCACAGGTACAAATCACAAACTTTAAAACTATAACGTATCGGGTGCTCTTTACCGATAAATCTAAATAGTACTCGTATAGATAGATTCACTTCCTAGTCTGTACGCACCTTTTCCTAGAAGTAAATCTGACAATCTGCATAGTTTTCTCAATGTAAACAATTAATCAGATACAGGTAAGATTAAACTCACATGGTCACATACTATAGATAACCTGTCGACGTCAACCGCCATATGACATCCACATGCCAGGACTTGGTATTGTGTTGTGTATGTTCCTTGTATATACCTTCAGATATCAACTCCCAATCGCAATATCTTTCAATTGACTAAAATGATTATAAGCAGTACTAGTATTATATGACATAGGAACAAAACACATTTTTTTCTCTGAAATTCATTTCTTAGAGACAGCAAATGACATACATATTTCTTGAAGAACTTATGCTGGAACATTATAGATTATAAAATGGGGCAAGGTTCGACACATTCATCAAATAATCACCATTTTCAACTATAAATAAATACCTTAAAACTACTACTACTACCAGCACAACACTAACACCTCCTTCGACACAAACTACTACTACTACTACTACTACTACTACTAGTGTTTCTTATTTCCTTCTCCAACAGCAGCAACAACAACATATACTACTACTTCTTCCCTTATCTTACTGTTACTCCAACGCCTACCGGTAATATGTTTGTTTACTGGGGTTTAACGTTCCACCGGCAGTATTTAAGTCATTTAAAGATGATGTCTACTTGAGACACAACACGACATTCATTCTCCACCAAGAAAGGTAAAGATATTGACACATAGCGATATGTGAAGCAGAACATTATATTGTATGTGTGAATATGATTTATAATGCAATATTTTCCCACTTGTTTACAGCACGACTATGAAGATGTGCGAGCATTCACTTACAGTGATAGCGAAGTTGTCATCATATGCTACAACGTTACGGACATAGACTCCTTCCAAAATGTCCGAGATGTCTGGGTACCGGAAGTCAGGCGGCACACGCGCCGCAAGAAGCCAGTGATACTTGTCGGCTGCCAAACCGACAAGCGGGTAGCAGACGAAAGTGATCATGTGACAAACACAGAAGGTGCTGAACTCTCAAAAGAAATAGGAGCAAATGTGTTCATGGAATGCTCCTCTTCACTGGAGAATTGTGCCACCGAACTTTTCGAGAGTATGGCGAATCTTGCTCTCAAAAATCGCAAAAGAAAATCAAATATTTTGCACAGAATTTTAAGAAGATGACTTTAAACGTACAATATCCCACAGACATCAGCAATGACTGAAGTATTTATTGCATAGAGGCAATAATACGCTGCAATGAAGGCGACCGGTGGTCAGCGTGCTGGCTTTTCCACCCGAGTGTCATTTGTGCGAAACCTGTTTCGACATATGAAATGTTTCAATGTTTCTTCCTTCTGATGTAGTTGAAGAAAACTCTAATTTGCATGTTGATGTTTTATACCATGCACTTGACCATCTAAGATAAGACTGTTCATGCATGATAAAGATGTTGGGAAAAATACAACAACAACAACAACAACAACAACAACAACAACAACAACAACAACAACAACAACAACAACAACAATTTCTTTGTTGTCCACTTCGTTAACTATTTGATTATCATTTTTACTACTTCTGTGATGTATTTTGGTCTAATTGCTCAAAACAATATTCTCTTGCCAGTATAATTTTGCAACAGCATATAATTTCATAGTTAAGTACACTCCATTTATTTAATTCAATGTTTATCATGTATAAGAATCATTCCTTTACATAGCGATTGTTTACAGTACAATATGATATTATTTTCAAATCGTTACATATTTACGAAATTAAGAAGCAAGCAATTTCCACATACGGTAAAGACTGGCTAAAATTTAGAGTGGAAACAAACCTTTTTCAGTTTAGCAAAAGTCTCTCATTTGAACTTTGCAACAATTAAGCTTTGGATTAATACAATGAAATCGTAAGTAAAAACAACTCATATTTAAGCTGTAACGACCCGATCTGTGTAACTGACTGTTTCATATCCAGTAGCGTGTCTGTCACGTTAGAATAAACTACCTTTATGATGTTGTAAGCTGATATATATATATATATACACTTGAAGCATGAGTAAACACATGAAATTATGTAAATTGTACCTGGTGTGAACAGTTGTGAGAAACATTACGCAAAGTCTAGTTTTGATACTGTCAGGTTGACACCATAGTCGCCCAGAATATGAAACTGACCCCAAGTTTCTAATGTAGCAGTTTGTTTTTCTATTGATAAGGAAAGCTTTTTAGGTGATGAAGAGGTCTTAACGACTTCAAATAAATGAATAAAAGGTGTTGCTGTTTAATGATGCAATCAGATGTAGTGGAATCACAATCAAGCGAGAAAGAATTTTTTAATATGCCTTCAGCTCGTACTAGTGAGAGCACTTTTAAATTGAGTTTGCATTTACCATAGTTATTTATAGTTATTTATATATATGCCTGTTTTTTTTTGTGATACTAAGCAGGATTTTCTTTCATTTTCGTTTTTGAAAGTGTCCTCTTTTCAGTTTGAATCATACAAGTAATACTTGCCTATTTTTTTCTCCATTTCTCTAGCTTTTCAAACACAGACCTTAGCATAAGTCCTCTTGCTCAGTAAAGGGGGGGGGGGGGGGGGGGGGGGGGGGGGCGCGGATAACACTTGACGTTCCCTATTTTAGTGTGTATGGGGGGGGGGGTCTTGTTTTTTTACATTTCAAATGGCCAGTGAAGGGCGTGTGCAATAAGACAGACGTATCTATGGGAACGGATTTAATCATTCATTTGTGTAATCATTCTATCTCATTTAATGTATTTAATAGAGGACAAGGTAATGGCGTCGCTGGTTCGGCGTCAAGATACCTCACCATTTAAATAAGTGTAACGATGTCCGACAAACAGGGTCATGGTGTTTCACTTATATTTGTATAAATATACCTAGTATATACTCTTGTTGAATGTCCAACATGTGCAAACTAATAACAAATGTATATCATTTAGGAACGATTTCTGTACATTCATGTGACTTTAATTTCACTGTATAAATATGAGAAACTTAACATGATACGGATCAGGGGAAATTGCAACAATATTAATTGTAAAATTAACATATAGATGTATGTATTCAATTGAAAGAAATTAAGTATGATATGATGATGTTGGATGTGATGATGAGGTGAATGATGATGATGATGGCTGTGATGATGATGATGATGATGATGATGGTTGTGATGATGATGATGGTGATGATGATGATGATATTGTTGTAATGGTATTTAAATCTTGCTGTTGTAAGGTTAAACAACCGTTTTGAAAATTTGTATCGCATAATATTTATCTTTTGTCATAAATTGAATTGTGCCTTGCATCGTGTGGTGACGTCATGTTGCTAGGCACGTGGTGTGATGTGAAGACTGTATTCAACAGCTCTAGAAAAAGCTGCCGGACAGCTTATGTACCGAAGTATTTCAATAAAAATGTTAATGACACGAATGTTTTGATTGTTTAACTCACTATACTTCCATCGCCTTCTTTAACGTTTTCCAGTTAACTCACTCATTTTATACCGACTTATCACTGTTCAGTGTTGAATTTGGTAAGTATACATGCACATTATTAATACATAAAACCATTTCTTACGTTAATATAAATAATGTCATATGTATTTATCTAATTATGTTTTAAATACTGTCGGTGGGGCGATGAACCCGGCAGGCGGACAAGCAAACATTTATCTGATTATTAAGTTATTCACTATCCGGCTGTCTTTAAAACACATTTTAATAATTTCAAACACAGATACCATAATTTCATATCCATTTCAAAAGATAAGTTTTCATTTACTTTTTGTCTTTAATAAAGTCTATTCAAAACCTTAAGAATGTACTTTTGTTATTACATTCGTCATAAATATAAGTACTGTTTTTATGTAAACAGTACCTCAATTGATCTGGACTGACTATTTTTATCGTCTTTTTTTTTTTTTTTTTTTTTTTTTTTTTTTTTTTTTTAAATAATAAACGGACCAATTTTTTTTTTGTCTTAGAGATGATGATTTCTCTAACTCAGATGGGTTTTTTTATGTTCTTTCTACTCTCTCTTTACTCTTCCGTTTCTCTCTTCACACATTATGGGTACGTGACAATTTATAAAACAATACAATGCGTTTCTTTTGTATTGGTGGACCTTTTATTCCTTTTCCTACTACAACGGATATCATAAATAAAAGATATGATAAACTGTCCGCCAGTATGACTGCGTTAAAAATTCGAGGCTTGTGGTGTCTGTCCCTAACTATTTTTCTAGCTCTGCCATTAATAGTGTGTCAAGTGCGTTTATTCTCACTGTATAAAAATGACCATGCTAGGATTATTCCACGTTCCAGTGTAAGAAGTGTTCTCGCTGGGATATCTTTCTATGCAAATCGAACTTGGTTCAATCTTCTTGTCTTGATTTCTTCTGTTGTCAATTTCGAAACATGGTTAGTATATCTGATCCTTATATCAGGCGATGTCCATCCTAATCCAGGACCTTACTCTGTCATCGGATTCTACAGTTGATATATCGTCATTGCTTTCATCTGATCATAACTGTTCATTTGTCCATTATAATGTTCAAAGTGTTCAGCATAAAACAAATATATTTTTTTTATTTACGGAACTTAATGGCTTTGATATTATGGCTTTTTCAGAAACATTGTTAAATGCGTCCCTTTCTTCAGACGATATTAATTTTTTGGGTTATGTAATAGAACGTCGGGACATACTTTTTTTGGGGGGGGGGGGGGGGGGGGTATGTATTTACATCAAAGAGTCTATTCATTATGAACGCCGCTATGACTTGGAGCTTCCAAACTTAAATGTTGGATCGAGTTTGAATCGAGTTTTTGCTCCAATAGAATGATTGGCGAAGTTATTTTGAAAAATCGTAAACAGTTGTTTATTATTTGGAACATTTTATAGGGCACCTAACACAAATGCTGCTTACAGTGATAGTATAGTGACTCGATAGCACTAGCTTTGACTCAGCAATAAAAGATGTATTATTACGGGTGACTTCAATTACATACTAATCATAATTCAGCTAACCGTAATTGGATGGATTAACTATGTTTAAACTTTGGTCTTTCACAGGTTATTAAAGATCCCACTCATTATACTGAAAACTCATCCTCATCATTGACCTGATATTTGTTTCTAACTTAGACAGTCTTGTATTATCAGGGGTAGATGATCCTTTCCTCCAGTATTGTCATCGCTACCACTGTCCAGTGTTTGATATTTTAAAGTTTTCTAAGTCTAAATCAATTACATATATCCACGAGATATGGGATTACGATAAAGGTGACTATACTAATTTGCGAAACTTACTTTCTTCAAATGACTGGAACTCTCTTGTAAATGACGATGTTAATGTATATATTGATAATATCACTAAATCTATACTGTCCTGTGTCAAACAATGTATTCCAAATAAACGCATACCTGTTCGACCAAATGATGTTCCATGGATGTCACATAAACGTTGCTATAGAATAGCTAGGATAAAAATACTGCTTATCTATGGGATAAATTTAGGCGCATCAGAAATGATACAGTTTCGGCTATCCGACAGGCAAAAACAAATTACTACTCTAAAATCTCCGAAAAACTTAAAAATAATACTTTACAACCAAAAGGGTGGTGGGAAATACTTAAATCTTTTCTAGGTCAAATAAAAAGCAACTTATTAATGGTCTTATTGATCCACAGAATGGTAACCTATTCCTAGAAGACTTTGAAAAAGCCGAAATTTTAAATAAATATTTTAGAAATCAAACTATATTGGACGAAAGTAATCACGAACTACCTAATATTAGTATCCCTGAACATATACAACTTGGAATTATACACCTTTGTGACCAACAAATAAAAGACATTCTTTATACACTACCTATAAATAAAGCCTCAAGCCCGGACGGAATAAGTAATCGAATATTAAAAGAATGTTCACATATCCTTGCGCGTCCACTTTGTTCATTGTTCAATGTATCACTTTTATCTGGTAAATTTCTAACCCAGTGGAAGGAAGCAAATGTTTGCGCTGTTTTTAAAAAAGGTGACGCTAAATTGCCACACAATTACGAGTATAGAGCTATATCTCTCTTAAATACACTGGAGAAAGTATTTGAACGGGCAGTTTATAAGCACATGTTTAACTATCTCCGAGATACTAATTTCTTTACCCCTTTTCAGTCTGGTTTTCTTCCTGCCGATTTTACAGTTAACCAATTAACGTTTCTTTATAACACTTTATGTAAGCCTCTTGATGAAGGACTAGAAGTCAGGACAGTTTTCTTTGATATAAGTAAAGCCTTCGATAAAGTATGGCATGTAGGTCTTCTCCGTAAACTACAGGCAAATGGTATCAATGGTAATCTCCTTACTTGGTTTCAAGATTATTTAACAAACTGACGACAAATAGTAGTGTAGCCTGGGGCAAATCCTAATTGGTTGTATCTCGAGGCTGGAGAGCCTCAAGGCTCCATACTTGGTCCTTTACTTTTTCTGATTTATATAAATGACATAGTTGAAATTATTGGATTGAATATTAGACTATTTGCAGATGATACAAATCTCTTCATCATCGTAGATGATCCAGTAACCTCTTCTAACATTCTTCAAAATAATATTCTAACTATTTCTGAATGGGCTGATAAGTGGCTTGTTGCCTTTAACCAAACAAAAACTACTTCTGTTACTTTCTAGGAAACGGAACCCAAAATAATCTTATTCAACTCTGTATATGTACAATCAACCTATATCTGAATCTTCTTCTCATAAACATTTGGGTGTTTTATTATCAAGTGATTGCACATGGCATGATCATTTCCAATATATACAAGACAAGGCTCTTAAAATAATTTGTGTTTTCAGAAAACTTAAGTTTCGTCTTGATCGGAAGACACTGGAAAGAATATACTTTACATTTATAAGACCTATTCTTGAATATGCCGATGTCGTATGGGGTAATTGTACTGAACATGAAAAAGAAGAATTACAAAAGATACAAATTGAAGCTGGTCACATCATATGTGGTGCAACTAAGTTTTTCTCAATATTTGAACTGAATAAAGAACTCTGTTGGTCCACTCTAGCCGCAAGACAGTGTAAACATAAATTATGTTTATTTTTCAAAATGAAACACAAATTAGTTCCAGAATATATTACATCTCTTGTTCCAGCCACGGTTGGATCTGATAACTATCCACTCAGAAATGCCCTAAATTCACAAACAGTTTTTGCTAGATCTTCATAATATTATTCGTCTTTCCTTCCTTAAACGGTGCGAGAATGGAATGAACTTCTCCAGTCTATAAAAGAATGCCAATCATTATCCACTTTCAAACTGTTTCTTGATAGGGGGTCCAACCAATGTCCATCATACTTCTACTACGGTGACCGCAAACTTCAAGTTCTACACACAAGGCTAAGGACACACTGTAGCGCACTTAATTCTCACCTCCATTAAAAAAATATTGTTCTATCACCATTATGTTCTTGTGGAGCCATAGGGGACAATTATCATTATTTTTTTACTTGTCCATAATTTACGAATATGCGTCAATCACTTCTATATACTATCGCAAACATATTCGAAACAAGTCTAGCTGTTATCTAATTGGAATCCCAACTAAGATCACATAACCAACTGTAAAATATTTGACCATGATCATAAAGTTATTGAGATACTAAACGATTTACATAAATAACACAGCCTCGCTTAAATTCAAATTCGAATGGTTGTCACGACAAAGGAATTCGATTTCTTTTATCACCTGTTTCTCTTCCATCTTATTTCTTTACCAGTTTTTTTATCCAAATATATTCATTCTTATTTATATTTAATTGTTCAAACGAAACAATATCATGACTTTATATCATAGTATGTCATGTCCTTTTTAATGTATGTATAGTTAAATATTTGAACAAACATTTTTTTATTTGTTAAACAAACGTAATATGAGTAACTTAATTCTCGCATTTGAAATTTATATTTGTTGGAGAGAAGTTTTACAAGCATATTGCTTTCACTTCAATCCAGTTATTTCACAAATTATGGCACTATTATATTGTTTTTACTCTTTATGTTTGTATTAATGTGAATAATAAAATACGTTTAAAGTAACGTTTTCTACTTAACGACTTTCGAGTTTATCGCCGTCGCGATTGTATTTCATCAAAGCGCAATGTCCGGCAATGTCCGGGAACCCTTAGTGTATATAACTACCGGCCTCTCGCTGAACACCGACTTTTTTGTTGTTTTACTCTCGACAGCGAATACGTTTGTATGATCCGTCTGGGGTTAGAAAATTCCTGATGAATCTTAAATGTTTTAGATAATTTGTACACTTTTCTTAAGATAATGTTGACTTTTAAACAAAAAAGTTGCAGAATTTCCCCCTAGTTATAAAATGTTAATATCGTTTGATTTTACGCAAACGGACTTTTTGTCTCATTTAAAGCGTGGACATTAAAATGTCTTTTTTCAGAAATAAGAAAACTATATATTATATTCTATTGAAGAAAAATATTTTGCTATTGATTATTGTTTATAAACAAATGATAGCATTCGGCAAATAAACCATACAGTCATGTAAAATGATTGTTTCGACTCAAAATACTTGAAATATGAATAAACTGTTACCATACTCAACCCATTTCAAACGCTTGTATTGACCATTTTTAGCTCGACTATTCGAAGAATATGAGAGCTATTGTAGTCGCCCTTGCGTCGGCGTTGGCGTTGCAGCTTTTGGTTAAAGTTTTGCATGCAAGTTACTATCAACCTTATATCTCAATAACCATTCATGTATTGACTCGAAAGTTTATAAATATGTTCAGGGGCATCAGGCAACCAAGGTTGATAACTTTTGACTGAATATAACATAAATTATGGCCCCTTTTTAACTTAGAAATTTTGGTTAAAGTTTTGCACGCCAAAGAAAAATTTGGTTAAAGTTTTGCAAGCAAGCTACTATCCAGCTTGTATCTCAATAACCATTCATGGTATTGACTTGAAAGTTTATGAATATGTTAAGGGACAACCAAGGTAGATAACTCTTGATGGAATATATTACAATTATGGCCCTTTTTTAACTTAGAAATTTTGGTTAAAGTTTTGCATTCAAGCTACTATCAAGTCCAGCTTATATTTCAGAAATTGTTTTTGCAAGATACTCATATGCTTATATCTCAGTATACAGCATGCGACTGATTTGAAACATCTTTAATACGCTAAGGGGTATCATACTTTCAAGGTAGATAACTGTTGATGGAATATATTGGAAGTTATGGCTCCTTTTTCTAACTTAGAAATTTCGGTTAAAGTTTTGCATGCAGGGTACTTTCATGCTTATACCTCAGAGTCCAGGCATGGGATTGATTTGAAACATCTTTAATATGTTTAGGGGTATCATACTATCAAAGAAAGATAACACTTGATGGAATATATTATAAGTTATGGCCACCTTTTAACTTAGAAATTCGGGTAAAGTTTTGCATTCAAGCTACTGTCCAGCTTATATCTCAGAAATTGTTTATGGTATTGACTAGAAAGTTAAGGAGTGTATTCAGGGGCATCACAAAACCAAGGAGGATAACTGGACTGAATTTTATACAATTAATGGCCCTTTTCAAACTTGGATACTTGGTTAAAGTTTTGCATGCACAGTGTTATTATGTTTACGACTCAGTAACTAGGCATGGGATTGATTTTAGACTTCATAAAAATATGAAGGGGTATCAGACTATATATCATTTTTGACTACTTTTATATACAGGGTATGTGAAGGGCAAAAATTGAAACAGATTTCTATGATTTACCAACAAGCATTTTGAATAGTCGAGCGTGCTGTCCTCTGACAGCTCTTGTTCTGTTAAGGAAGCCTAATATAAAATATAGTTTAAACCTTTATTACTGAAAGACATATTTCATAGTGTATACATTATTTTAAGAAGTTTTGATTGATCTTGCCAAATTTAAAAGTTACCATATTAACTTTAACACCCCCCGCTTGCTGAAAGATTCTGGATTCTAGCCTGATCATGAAAAAGATCTTCACATTTTAACTGTCGTCACGACATGATTTAGGGCAAGAAACTGATAAATTTAGATCAATATAACGACGTCGAAAGCTAGTACCATGAATTTAAAGTGAAAAGATAAATAAATATATGCACTTATCCCAGTTTCGCTCTCATCACTAGACATGTAGATTTAATTCTAAACCCAGCGTTTTAGTAGTGATTGAAACAATAGAGGAAAATATTATATAACCCCAAAAACTCCACACGTTTTCCAGCAACTATAGTTGCTACAGAGCCAGTTGAAATCGTCCTCTATTTCTTATATAATAATCCCGAGTAAGGGTTATGAACTTGATTTTATTCCTAAGTTGCATACCTAAGTAAGTCAATCCCTTTCGTCGGTACCAGTGAACCTGATGTATGCACTTTATCTGTTGTAATTGAAAAGGTATTCGATTGTTTAAGATTCTGGAATGTTTGCCTTTCTATTTCAAAGTTAAGAAATGCTCTGGGAGGAACCTAACTCGCTATCATGCAAATTTACGTGTGAACTACTTTATTAATTACATACATTGGGGTTTCTAATGCGGAGCACTACTTTTGAGTAGATCTTCATGTATGTAAAATGGGTTATTATTCTGATTAATAAACATCACTGATAGTTTGTTCACCCTTAGCGATTGGGCCTCGGTGGCCGAGAGGGTAAAGTCACTGACTTTAACACTCACTCAGCCCCTCACCGCGTGAGTTCGAATCCCGGCAGGGTCGTTCAGATTTTCATGTGAGGAAGCCTTCCAGCTGGCTCGGTGGTTCTACCTGGATGCCCCCGAGCATTCGGGGTCTTCCTCCACCTGTTATTAGCTGGACGTCTCTATATGACTGAAATACCGTCGAAGCGACGGTAAACTCAAATAGTCAAGTCAAGTCACCCTTAAAATGGATGTTTCTAGTGCAAAATAAAGGTAAAAGAAATCACGTGAACAAACAATTACACATTAAAAGCGGTTACGGTTATGATGAAAACGTCCGTTTAACATATTCACTCGTATTTGTTGGTGCAGAATCGCGTTGCACGGATACGCACTAAGCGCGGAAAGATACAGTTAATGCCGTGGAAAATATCGAAAACATATATTGCAAGATTAGCAAGGCTTGTTACTAAAGACGACTGGCCGCCGTCTAAATATATTACTATGACTTTTAAATACACATTTTTTTGTGTGCATACAATGAATACATTTATATTACCAATATTGATATGCCCAAGCATTTAAGTCATACATATGAAGTAAATATGAACTTGTTACCTTGTAAAGGGATTCGTCTTTATCTCATGTCAAGTGTATATTGTAAGATGCAGGATGTGCAGCCCATAATGTTAAATTTATGTGGTCTAGCACATCGAGACATTCTTACAACAGCTTTATGTATCATTTGTGTTCTATGTAACTCCCATTTGTGTTAACACAAGGAATCTGATATGTAATCTTGGCTGATCATGTGCTTGTATTTTTCCTTTCATTGTTTCACTTATTATCTTTGCAAATATAATAATCCATCCTTGTATTGTTGTTGAA
>CM037778.1:18376176-18425046 GCA_021229015.1 Solen grandis | reverse complement strand
CGCATCTGTGGCACCCGTTATTCAGAGAGATAATGTCGAGAATCAATTTCACCAACAATCTGGACTACTTAATACAATTGCGTCAAAAGGATGCGTAAATATTAGTGTTGAATGTTGATGTTAGAAAAATCAGCTTATTGCAAGCCTTCAGTCATGAATTAATGATAATGCTTATGTTTTACAATGATTTTATTGTACATGTACAAGCGTACAAACACAGACTACACAAGGGGTTAAATTGTGGTAAACGTTTATTCGAGGTGGCTTCAAAACAGAATCCAGTTTTATTGCAAAGTACCACTTCTAGCACTAGCTGTAAGCTGTATATATGGATTGGCTACCTAGAAAAGGAGCTAGAATGCTACATACACGCCATTTTGATGCAAGGTACACTCGTCTGGACCTTACACATATATGTGTGTGCCCAATAACGTAAGAGACGTCTCTATAATTAGTTGCATGACCGATTCTGTATGTATAGACCTATTTCTTTACTAGATTTATATCGATTACGCTACATCGCATTTGCAATGAACGGCTATGCAAAGGAACGCGCAGCTTTTCAAAAGTGCGATATGTCAGTAGCGGTCTGCAAGGCATTATTATACACCCTCCATTGTTTATTGTTAAGAGTCAGTCTGTATGCCATGCGCGACACAATGCCGACCAGTAAGGGAATCGTACAACGCCACAAGAGATATTAAAATCCGGGCACATTGATAACGTCACTATGGTGACAAACCATCAATGAACATGGAAGAATTTGGTCGATACAGCACGGTCAAATCATGAATGAATCATATCAAAGTTCACTGAATCGAAGTGAATGGAAACAATTAAGCCCGTTGCTAGGCTACTGCCGTGCATTGCTCAAAACTTCCGCCGCTTTAAGTTGAGATCAATCGTTATATTGAAACAATGTCGTGAATGAAATGGGGGACTCACGTGGTAGTCAGTTATTAGTCACGGAGTGGTGGGAATTAAGGTAACATTCCACTAAGACTGAGTCTGGACTTTGAATGACTTTTGTTCGCATAAAACGTTTGTGTTGAAGCTCAGGAAAGGTAAAAAGGGATGTGGCCAGTTTGCATAGTTAAAGTCTGCATTATTCTAACTCAATCTTTACAGCATGGACATACTAAAATGATATGCGCTGATAAAAATAATGCAATATATGTTAAACACATAAACGACAGAGCCTCATATTCACTTTACATACAGATTCCTTCATGTTCTGCAAGTATGTACTAGTTTCGTTATGGATCAAACTGTGCTCAAGTTATAAAACGAATATTGAACAGCATTTGGTGAAGTTTAACCTATAACAACAGCATCAGAGTCTAGCCGTATCAGCGAGTCTGTGTTGACATATCTCAATGCAAATAATCACATCGCCCACGCACTAGTTCCGCGCATGCGCAGAGAAAATAATCGATGTGCTGAGACATGGCTTGCTTTGTAGATAGGCTGCATATCATATATTATTTATGAAATGAAACTATTTTTGACTACATAAGGTCTATACAGCCGGGAGGACCTCGTCTATGGGAATTCATCCAAATTCAGAATTGCATTGCCTTATAATTTTGGAGGAATGCAAGGCCATTCATATAGCTTACAGCGAGGCTGACTTAAATATAATATACTGAGTTATTGTATATGACCCTACTTTGTTACTGAACAATTAAATGTGTTTATCCTTACATAATGACTTGCAAATGTACTTTTAATTGAAGCTTTGAAACACAATGTGTTGAAATGCGATTGTACATTACCGTGAGAAAGTAGCGAAATTCTGCTATACAATGCTTTTTCTTTTTAGCTTCTGACAAATATCAAATATATGGGTGTTTTGATACATTTTTGCTCCTTAACTCGAATTGAAAAGTAAGATCAGCTAGTGGGGCTAATCAATAAATATGATATATATCGAAAACTTTTAGCATTTCTTTACAGAGTAAATTGACTCCATGTGGAAAATATCTAAAATGGAATACTTAACAGTTTATTTTAATTGGGGTATGTCGTCATTCTCGGACCTTTAACAGTTTTATTATTCTTGACCAGTTTGTTTCTGCTTGAATCATTTTATTTGTATATTAGAACTAATCTTCAACCTTGATTCAGTCCTTTACTGGTATTACTGGCTTTTATGTGTGTTTCCAACCTCGCCAAGTTTATCTGCTATACACCATATAAAACCTCGTTATATACTTGTGCCTCAAAACTGTAGAAGACCTACATTTAAAAACATGTGTGCCTTTGCCCTTTTCAGTAACAAGTAGTTTTTTAAAAAAAGGAACTCAGCTGTAAAAGTGAGACGAAGTCCGTTTTTCCTGACAACGCATGGTTGCTTCAAAAGATTTTTGTGGATAACCATTTCAATGAACACTATGCTGAAGATGCCAGAGGGGCAAGGTCCTAATCAATTATAATCTTGCCCTTTGTATGTTTGGTAGAGACTATACTAGTTTAAGTATATATGTTTGCTTTATATATTGCCCTGTATGAATGTTTTTTCTTACGAATGGGGCCCAGATCATTGTTCTGAATAATGAAAAATACACGGACAAGACTGCATTAACGAGTCTACATTACTGCTATCACAAAATGAACATGTAATTAGCTGGACGTCGCTATATGATTGAAATACTATCACAGCGACGGTAAACCCCAATACAACAACAACAACAACAAAATGAACATGGTAACAAGAAACGGGACAACGTAAATTCAGTCGGATTTCATTTGTTTCAAGATTACAAATTGTTATATCATGGCAGTATCTATCGATGCGTTATTATGTATGTCTGGAGCTTCATTTTTCCAATCAACTTGCAGTAGTACATGTATTAATTTAGGCGTCTTTGTGTGTGGGTTGTGAGCAAAGACCTATTAAACAAAGGTGGGCAACCAGTCTAAATCTCGCACGTAACAAACTGTCAAATTCTCGTAAAGTGACGTTTTCAAATACCTACTTTTCTATTGAATGTATGTGAACGTTGTACCTTAAATTGTAAAATTATATTATCATCAAATTGATAGCCTCTGTACTAATATGTAATGTAAGTCATGATATAAAAATGTTTCAATTAAATTAGAAAAGGCCTGCGTTATTATGATTATGTAAAACGTGTTTGTTGTTGTTGTTGTTGTTGTTGTTGTTGTTGTTGTTGTTGTTGTTGTTGTTTTTTTTTTTTTTTATTTTTTTTTTATTGTTTTGTTTTTTGCTTCACTGCTTGAATTTAAATCATGATTTTAAAAAAAATCTAAAATAAATCAAACTGAAAATAATTCTGTGCAGAAGAGGAATTATTATTGTATAATATTGTTACATTCTCATCTGTGATTTTTCCATAATTTGAAAGTTTGCAAAACACAATGATCTGCTTGTGCCTAAACAGTATTTTCCTCTGGCTTTTACAGGAGTTTCCTATCTCTGTTTAATATGTCTTTAGTATATACACGCAGAGTCTTTAGTTTAAACTTAAGTTTAATCTTTATTTATTTTACATCGATTACGAAACAAGTTATCACAAGTTATTTTAATCACTCTCGATGGCTCTGGTGGCGGCTTATGTGGTCATTATTGTGGGAGAAAACCGGAGGGCTCGGAGAAAACCCACATGTCTGGACGGGCGATTACTGTACCCTCTCATGTACGTGACCAGGAATCGAAGCAGGGGCGCATTGGTGAGAAGCGATGCACGTGACCACCACGCTATCTAGGAGCGTAGTCTTTAAAATCGTAATATGACGATACGGTTTTTTATTTATTGTTATTTTCTTTTTACCTTTATCTCATAAATTTTCATGAACACATTTATGATTTGTTGAATATTAACTGATTGATCATTAAATGGTAAAAAAATTAAACCTTGCTCCATGGCTGTCTGATGTGGACCTGCTCTGTTTACCTCTGCTTCAAAATGAGTCTATATGAAGTAAAAAGTTAACTTGAATTTTAAAAAAGGACATGAAGCCCACGTAGCTGCCATTGTAGAGTTTATAATGTAGAAAATTAAGGGTGGGCCGATCAGTTTGGGGTATTTTCTTTTCTATCAGAACAGTTATATATTTCATATAACACATTTTGAATTGTTTAAAAATTAATGTAAAAGTGATTCTTTATTTTGCTGACGCTCTGGAATGAAGTTCTGTCGATGAAGACCATTATCATCATTATGAAAGAAATTTTGAATAGAAGAACTGCTTTCAATGTATACCTTACTCTTAGAGCAGCTCGCTCGCTCACAGATGGTCATTGACTAAAATTTTGATTAAAAATTAGTTGTGTGTATTACCTCTATCAATACCCATCTACGGATGCACGGTCACCAAATGATTGTTAAATATGGGTGGATTTTACCAATATTTAGAATTTCTTTTTCCTTGTGCCGTCACGTGACTGGTCACATTCACTCTTCACGCATGCGCTCACTTCACAGGCTGTAAACTCTAACAACACTTAAAGAATTCACTTCCCGGGACTTGTTAGGACGCCATGTTTAAGAATGTGTGGCATAGCACCACGAGCACCTGCTTCAGAGACACCGTACATAGATGAACTGAGAGCAAGCTTTTTTTAATATATACGTATACCAGTTAAGCCTGCAGATTTGACTGTTTTATTTTAAAACGAAGGTTCATGAAAAGAACAAGCACACGGTATTTCGTGAATATTTTTATTCTCAATTTCATTCCTAGTTCGATAAAAAAAAACTATGCTCAACGCGAGTTAATATTCCTAAATCAGAAAAATGTCATACCATTTTTATTAATTCTGCCAGATAATAATTTCAGTCTTCTTTTTTCTTTTCTTCTTCTTTAGCTTTGTTAAATACAATGTTTCTAGTGTCTCAAACATTTTGCAATCAAATTGATGCATGTGAGCATTCACAGCAACAATGATTATATTTCTTTGCAAGTAAATGTATACACCGTCTTTATTTTTAATTTTAATGACTTAAAATCAAACTGTAGTGAAATAAATGAGTATTACGTCAATGAAAAACCAGACGATTAAGATGTTTTTAATATTTTTCCATTATCTAAACATTACTAAACATAAACAGTAACTAATGACTCGTTGATTAATTATGTTTCTACATTTATTATAACATATGTCAAATGTATTTCTTCTTTCTTCTTTTTTTTTTTTTTTTTATTTTTTCCTTATCAACTAAATTTGAATATAATTTATATGTATGCCTTTATTTTATAAGAGTTGTAGGTATCTTAACACAATGTTGGTTGCAAATATTCAATTTCTTCTTTCTCTTCTGGATGATAATGATGATGATGATGATGATGATGATGATGATGACGATTAATTATTTTTTATTATTATCATTATTATCATTATTATTATTATTATTTATAGATCATATTTAAAAAAAACAGGCATGTATATTTATGTCTGTATCTGTTTTTTCCGGGGGTGGGGGCTTATTGTGTCTTTGTATTATGATATACGTGTATATATATGCAAAAGATTTTCAAATTGCATCGCATGTATTGTGTTTTTTTTTTTTTTTTTTTATTTTTTTTTTATTTATTTATTTATTTATTTATTTATTTATTTATTTATTTATTTATTTATTTATATTTGGTTTGCTTGTATCAGTATATGTTTAAATTATATCTATAAGTTCATAATATTTTGGGAAAAGTCTGCCACGCTGCAGTGTCACACCATAGACATGTGGCATGATACCACACACAGTCATATTTATCCTGACACAGGGCCAATCAGTCCTGGAACTAACATGTATTTAATATGCTGAGTGCCCGGTACCAGTTTTGACTTTCGTATGTCGCTTATGTATTTGTACATTTATACATGCTTTTGTTATATCTTTATGCTTTGTTTTGGCCAGGAGCATAAAATGAATTTTGCCAATAAATTTGATTGATTGATTGATTGATTGAACGTTTACTTTTAATCACAGCTGTTTTAATTTATAAAGATATGCTAAGTATGAAAATTCATAAAATCATTATTTAGGATTTTTTTAAAGGCATCCAATCATAAATTGGAATGTCTCGTTTTTATCTTTTTTCCGTTTTGCTCTTAAAAATTTACAAAATGTTGAAAATGAATTAATATAGTGAAGAAAAGATATACAAATTAATCTCTATTCGAAATATGACATTGTTTGAAAAGGGAGGTTTCTATACTTTTGACAGAAGTTTCACGTTTTAACAAACAGTTGAAAATAAATTGGTACGGCAAAGTAAATTGATAAAATATGGCAATGTTTGGAAAATATGACTTATTTCTAACTATAGAATGAAGTAATTTTCTGTCTATTCAAATAATATATTTTCAATGCTTTTGAAACACGAATTGAATGATTGCATCTTTTATTGTACTCACAATCAGATTCTTTATGTTAATCAATGAATATACAATATTGCAATGTATTAAGTATTATTGTGGGGACATGATAGAACCTTAGGTGAAAAAAGTATAATTATTACTTATCAATACCTTTATAAATTGTTTCTATTTTAATATACATATAAAATCCCGGATTACCAGATTTTATGTTTATTCGACATATGCTCAAACATTCAAGTGTTAGTCAAAGTCAAAGGCACAATGCCGATTTTGCCAATAAAATTGATTGATTGATTGAGTATTATTTTTATCAAAACGTTTACAATATATATCTTATTTAGGATCCAAATATTGTAATACATTAAATATAGTTTACATTTACTATTTACAGAAAACATATATACTGATATGTGTTGCACAGCCAATTCTGTTTGTGGTCATCCGTCATAAAAAATACACTCATGCAAAAAATGAAGAAAAAAAATGTTATTTCAGATGTTTCATTTCATGTTAGTTTTAAGTGAAAAGTGAAATTAGTAAAACAAATTATCCCTATGTTAAAATGACAAAATAAAATGTGTTTAAAAAAAGAGGTCATGGTAAGATGGATAAATATGTATATACATGTATATATATTTTTCTCTTCCTTTTCCTTTTTAAATTTCATTGTTTTACTCATAATTAGTCAATGTCACTTTTTTTGTTTTGAGATTGGTTGGCAAGTTTTGCAAGGCATTTAGCGCAACATTTTAACTTAACTTAAGGTAATCTACTCGCCACTATATCATTATTATGGTCCTCCAGGTGCTTATTTTGTTTAAATCTATAAAAGGCTAATTCACACAATCACTTGTTGGACCATGATTAATGATGGATGGATTACCTTAAGATTTTTTATTACCAAGCATTTCCTATGAATCATTCGTATTTAAATATGACTAATAAGTTCACTCTTGTAGACGCGTATACATCTGAATGTGTCAACATATAGACAAAACGTATACATTTATCAATAGCTTATGTTTTGAAGAAACATTTTTATAATGGCTCTCGCTAACAATGATTTATTAGCATCAGATCTCTATTTCACGGTATCATAGCAATGTCATATGAATTCCACATAAAATGAATGTCTAAATTCACTTTTGTTAAATTGTTATATTTACCTTTTTGAAATACTTCCGACGTTTAATGGCAAAATTTCAGAATGAATGAATTCTAATTTATCTCTTTAATTTTCCAACATTGAGTAATTTGGTGACGTTAGTGTGTATATATACGTATATCTATTTTCGTGTGTTCTCAAAAGAATTTACATTTGGCAATTTAAACTGGGTTTCAAACAACAACGTGAGAGAAAAGTTTGATTTATTTATTAGGTTTCATTAATCAGTTTCAAGGATTGCTTTCAACAGAAACAAGATTATATAAGATGTCATAATCATTTAAAGGTTTCGAATTAGAAATGTGTGTGTGTGTGTGTGTGTGTGTGTGTGTGTGTGTGTGTGTTAACATACGACAAATTTATAATTTAAATCTCCGAATTCTCAGAAATAAAAATTGTACTTAAGTATAAATTTTATACCCAGACTTAAACTATGCCCATTAGTTACAAAAGCGATTTAATATGATACTCAGATTTGAGCCTGAGATCGTACTTAAGTATTTTCGAGAGAACGAGGCCTGAAATTTAGTCATCTAGAGAATGTGACAAAGATTAGTTGATTTTTTTTCTGTATTTCTGTATTTTGTTCTAGTCAGTTTTAAAGGTAACATACTGACAAATTTATAACGTATTTGCGCATCTATACTTATTATTTTTATTTTTCGGGGCAAACTTTTACTAACGACTTATTTTTGTTAAAGTGAAATGATGATAAAGTCATTGTAATTTTCATCACATTCAACTTTATTTATTGCTATAATCTCTATTATCGGATAAGAAATAACAATCCTCTATTTACGCTTGCTTCGTGAACTGTACAAAAGACAAAGTGGTAACATTTTTACCAAAATATGGTTAGAGTTTTACCTTAGGTCATACATAGAAATTTGAGGGTGGTACAAAGAAAGACAATTTCACTATATTTTCTCTTTGAGTTTTAAGGACAGGCAGGCATCCGGGTACAGAATCGGGGCATATATAGACAGGCCATGAGTTATCGCCTCTTCTGGTCTTGCGCTTCTCTTTCTGTGTTTTGGTTGGGCGTTTTCTGAAGAAAAAAAAAGGATACAAAATAGTTTAGTAAAATTATATGAATAACAATGATATCAATAAATTATGAAAGAGAGGTATAAAATTTAATTACGTAAACATAAAATGTATGCTGATGCATACGGACTTATTTCACTATATAGAAAATAAATTGCGAAAAAGATTTAAATAAAATGGCGTGTTTGGGGGATGTTGGGGAGAGAACAGTAATAAAGTTGACTGATTAAATTGAATAAATCGAAAGGCTATTTTTTATTAATTGCTACTCATGAATATAACATTTAAAACTTAACCACGTTTAACAGTGGCATATTCATCCTTGACACATAACAACAGGAACCAGCACGTGAGGAGTACTTATGCATGCTTTTTTCTCTACATGAAACTGTCATTATGATAAACTATTATTCTCATTATTATCATTATTATTACCACATCTACTAGTTTAACCCTTTCCCTCATATATACTCATTTTGACGCCCTCAATAGGTATCACATAAAGCCTGATCTGCAGAAAACCACAGTTAAACCTTACCAAATTTAATTACAAAATCCTCATTTCCAGACCACTGAGGAGCAGCGAACAGCATAAAACCTGATCAGCCTGCGAGTTACTCGCAGGCTGATCTGGTTTTATGCTGTTCGCATAGGTCTTTTCATGGTGTCCTCTATGAGGGAAAGGGTTAAAGGTATTTCGTAATCAGGCTCGAATTCCAGCAACAATACTTAGCGCTAAGTAATACTTGAATTTTTAAACTAGGTAGATACACATTCCACTATTGCTATTTTATGAAATAATCAAGTATTACTAAGCTGAAATGATTTATTACCTTAATATCTATAAATAATTGTTAAGAAATGAAATATTTAGGTATTTTTATTAGAGAAACAAGACTAATGAAGTTCGCCTTTCAGTATTTAACATAGCGCTAAGAATTGTTGGTGGAATTCGACCCAGATGTGATAAAAGAACAATTCAAATACATGTACATGTAATGCAAAATAGAATGAGCTCGAGACTTGAAATCTCCTGCTACTGCTACTGCTGTTGCTACTACTACTACTGCGACAAAACTACGATTTACAATCTTTTATTCAAATCCCAATCTTATAATGAATCACAGTCGTTTTCTACGCATCACCTTTCCATCAAGTCTTATATCCGAACTTGTTAACCATCTATTTCTTCTATATTGGTAACTTTGTGTTTATGTAGCATGTGCCTAGTCAAAGCTACTTAGTTAATACCCTAGTCTAGACTTACTCTTTTGTGATACTCAAATAACAAAGACAGTTCTCATTCATAAAGAAAAGTGTTAATATCTTAATAAATTTGCTGAAACAAAAGGAATATTTTTGGAATCTGCGTCTGTGTCAAAATGTACCGGCTGTAATGAATATTAACTTTTTACTTCATGCATATTCATGTAAATATTTATTACTTGATGCATATCCATATACTGAATCTTTAAATGATATATGAAATACTGGACTTTTCTTTGAAGTGCAGTCAGTGAAGAATATGGACTACAATATTGTATGGACAAACAGAGGAGATCCTGATCAGACAGCACCGTCCAGGAGTTGTCTGATCTAGGTCTCGTCAGAAAGGTTAAGGTCCTGCAAGCCTTGAATTACAGAAATCGAATTGAAAATAAACTGTTTCTATACCACCATAAACATGATCAAGATGATACTGTGAAATCATTAATTTCCGTGGGACACTAATTTTCGTCAATTTCGTGGTGGAGGGTTTTATCCACGAATATTTATCCCCACGAAAACTTGTCTGTTATTGACCTTACGTTTTCTAGAACATAGATCCACGAATAATTCCCATAGGAACATAGTCAACGAAATTTAATGTCAACGAAAATTCATGATTTTATAATAGGTTTGTATAACTCTAGAAATAATCAAGCATTATTTTGTCTAATAGTGTTTATGCAAAGTCGTTTACTTTTCGATTATTTAATGTATTAATTTATCATTTACGTAGTTACTTATCGTTTTAATGTTTGTGTGTGTAATTATGTTCAGTTCTTAATTTTCTTAGATATTTGCAACGTCAATATAAGGTTAATGCACTCAAAAAGCCACCAGTTCCATCAAAGCCATGAATTTAATTACACAATATAAGTTTTAAATGCCAAAAAATGTAAATCTTAGGGGCAAATTTACATGTTTTTAATTACTTCCCTTTGATATTTATTTTCATGGTTTTCTCCCCTGAAAACTAAAAAAAATGACTTTTTCTTATGGTAGATTTTTTCGTGATATTTGAAACAGAATATCATATAATTTATCTCTCTTCCGTGATTTTTTCTCGAAAATCAAATTCAGTTGTTCATATTCACAGAAATTGTATATTTCCTGTAGACTTCAATGTTAACTTAAATCTCCCAAAAATGTAATGTTAGTGAAACATGCCTTCAAAGTGACAAAGTTTCATAGAAATATTACCATGCAGTGACAAGATATGGTATATGGCTATTAGGGAGCGTCATACCCTTTAGATTGTAAACAAAAGTGACGGAAAAAAGTGACCAAATCACCAGATATGGTCTTGTTGTTGTTTAATTATTGTTAACAATTATTTTTATTATTATTATTATTATTATTATTGTTATTATTATGCCATTGTTTCTGATTGTTCGTTTCTTAAGATATTGAAATAACATATGATACAGAAGAACCGGTATAAATTCAATTAGCAATAAAATGTTGTGGTTTTTTTTTCTTCTAAAATTATCAAAAGACATCAAAAATTTATATGAAAAAGTATCTCCAATCACTTAAAAGCAAAGAAACAAGATTCCCACTTGATATATGTGAACATGGCTTTTTATTAAGGAAAAGCAATAAGTGGTCTATTTAATTTTTATTCCATTAGTCAGTGCATCAAATACATGCGTTACTTCAATTATATAACATTTTAAAAAAAGATATTAAAGGCATTTTTACGACGATCGGTAAACGCAATACATCAACATTTATTTCCCCTTTCCCTCATGAATATTTGTGTTCAGTTTTATGACTTCGTGAATTTAAAATTACAGGAACTTTAAAAGGTATATGAAACAATAGATTTTTTTTCGCCGTGCAGACTGTGTATATTGCGATTTATTATATTGTTTGAGAAAACAGAGGAGACACTCTAAATGCCAAATTATATGAGGTTAAGGGGCGATCACTGTTGGCGGTTCCTTGCTTGGACCAGCACCTGGTGCATAGAAGCTTGCTCCGAGCCAAACTCCTACGCAGTAATTTAGCATTAATTACATTTCTTGCCAACTTTCAATTGCATAGTGAATTTGCACACATGCAGTTTCTAAATATAGTACAGTTCTACAGTATAGCGGTATATGTATGGTGGCAGTGTTATCTTGTTAAGTGAGTGCGCAAGTGTGTTCCGAGGGGCAGGGGCATTTTGGGATATCTGGCACCAGGCAGGGGTCGAACATCCGAACTTCGAATCTGTAGGCTCTACTCATTATACTGGACCACTAACCATTTTATTAAATACACCAAGATAAAAACAAGCAGGAAAAAGAAATTAAGTTAGAACGCTGACTTTCTTGTCACCATTAGCTTTAAATACATAGAAACATTCAATTAATAAATTACACATATAAACATAAAATGATACATTTATAATTGTTAGTGTTTGAGACAGAACAACAAAAGTTTTTGAAATATCGTCACAAATTGTGTTCACATTTATTATTTATATTCGATTTGCAACAAGATAAATAGATTTTATTACAAATGGATGTATTAATATAAGTTTATATATTGGACCGTTTCAAATATATTTATGAGTATATTAAGGTCCCTTTGACAATATGTCAGTCATTCAGGGACTTGCATTTACATGAAACAGATATAGCGCTGCCTCACAACGAACTCACTCCATAAATAATTGGCATGATACCACACAAGAAATATACAAATCCTAGGACTGGATAAACTAGTCCTGGAATTACCCCTTTTACATAGCGCCAAGCAAAAGGGCCAAAATAGCTATTCTGTTTAGTTGTAACTTATTTTTAGATGGGAAAACAAGTTCTTACAACTTATATTAATCCCTCTATTTGACCAGGATTTTGTGCCTGGGAAGGCCATGGAAAATCCTTGTGCCCAACAGACTTTCGGATTAGCAGACGGGTACGTTACCACTTGGCCAGGGCGCCCTATAAAATACCAGTATACATTTATATATTGTTTTAGGTTTATCGTATAATTTCCATAGGAACATCCTTGTACATTCCATTTTTTATAAAGTGCCTGCATCCATTGAAGGTTGACGTTAGCTTAAACCCCAAAAAGAAAAACAAAAAAGTAAAACAAACGGTGGTACCCAACGTAGTATAAACGTTATCATTTTTAAGACTAATTGACGGGATAATTTAAAGTGGAAGATATAATGTCCTTTGTCCTCAGCACACTGCTGTTGAAAAAAAAAGTCCGGCAAAGTCTTTAAACAAACGAAGAAGAAACAATTTGGGTGACAACATACAAACAAAATGTCACATTCGGAACACCACGGTAGACATAGTATTGTATAACACACACACATACTCTCAAGTTTACCACTCCAAAAGTACATTCCAAAACGGGATCTACATAAAAGGCTGTTGAAAAGATTTCAGATTTGACATTTTGAAACTATCATCTAATTCAATCAACCATGTCTATATATAGATGTCAAAATCTAAGAAATGATTTATTAAAGTTAAAGTTAAAATGAAAAATATGAACATATGTTTTTCACAGATAATACAAAAAAACTTAAGACAGAATTTCATAACATTTTATATGTTTTAATTTCGATGGAGTTTAAACAGTTATTTTTCATTTATCACCAAAATGCCAATAAATAAAATTAATAAAACCTCGAAACAATGTATTAAAAACACACCTGTAATCAGGGACACAATATTGTGCAATTTATATTGATTTATCTTTCTACTTACAATTATCACTTGATTAAAGCCAGTCTTGGCACTATTTGGAGCGTTTTCATCATTATTTTTTGTCATTTGAATATTAAAATCGAGATAAATCTCAGAATAGTAATTGTATTCAAACAATTTTGACAAAAGGGTTAATACATAACTTTCTTCTTTTTTTTTCTTTATATTTGATATTTTGTCCTCACATATCCTCTTGACGTATAAAAAGAATTCCGTCAAATATATTTAATGTTAGGTTATTTTAACTGGTAGTGTGCCGTTTATATATATATATATTTCTACGTATAGAAATGATATCAGTTCTTACTGTAAGATAAAAACGATAAAATGTAAAATGTAACATTTCTTCCAATATACATACTGTATAATATGAAATAATAAGTATTGTATGGCCAACACTTTGTTGATTCTGTGTTTTTATTGTTTTCCGAAAGTATTATTTTTAGTTTATTGTCTGCAGCCAAAACAGAAAATATTTCTATATAAGAAATAATACATTAACTTGAATTTACGGAAACCTAAAAGTACATTTTCTTTTGCAGCTGCATGTATAAACTCTCCAACCAACTCAATTTTGTTTTGAGAAATTATGTTCACGTTTAAAATCGTAGTGTGTCGGTCCGCGTAATATATATATGTGGTCGTGTGTAATATGTCAATCTGCGTTTCATGTATAAAAAAAATAAATAAATAAATATGTTTATTTCGCTCAGCGTAATATGTATATGTCGGTCCGCGTTATATGTATATGTCGGTCGGCGTTATATGTGCATGTCGGTCCGCGTAATATGTATATGTCGGTCGGCGTAATATGTATATGTCGGTCCCCGAAATATGTTTATGTAAGTCGGTGTAATATATATATATATGTGTCGTTTAATGTGATATTAACTTTATATGGCGGACCGCGTTATATGTATAGGTCGGTTTGCGTTATATGTATAGGTAGGTCTGCGTTATATGTATATGTAGGTCGGCGTGATATTCAACTGGCGTCCGTGTTATTTTATTGTGTCGGTCGGACCTGTATAAAGTTTTCTCCAAATGTATATAATTCCAAAATATTAATGATAAAATGATTTTTTATGCCTGTAATCCATGTAAAAATGTAGATATTATACGTATAATCATTGTTATCATTTCTAGAAGTTGTTGTGATAAAAGTAGCAATAATATCATCGACATCATCATCAAAATTATTATTATTATTATTATTATTATTATCAGCAGTAGCAGCAGCATTGGTTTAAACATATTTTATTTAAACATGGGGATTAGAAAATTGGAAAGCCTATTAACAAAGTACAAACATATAAACATATAAATGCATTATACAGACAATATTGCATGTATACAGTGTATTAAGTATTATCTACATATATATGTATAAATATAAAGTTAGGGAGATTTTATTCAAATGTATATGTCATATACAAAATTCAATTTTGAAATAATTATTCGATAAATAACATTTCATATACATGTATTTAGAAATGTACTCGTATTAAGATGTACGAATATGTGAATAGAACAAAATAGCAAATTTAGATCTTGATAATGTTAAATTATTCAAAATATTTTTAAAAATGCCTTTGATTGTTATTTCCATGTTTATCAAGTGTAATTCTTATATGTTGTTGTTGTTTTATTAACTAAGTATTTATAAGTTTTTGATTTCGATATATCTTTAATTATTATCATTAACATAGCTTCCATCTAAGTTCTTCTGAAACCTCAACTAAGGCTGACTAATAATGATGATTATAATACATCTTTTCTGTACACGAATAGACCATTTCACTCCGAAATGAGACGTAAACCTACGTAAATCAACGAGCACTTCCCGAACACCTAATCTACAGGTGGTGTAAACTTTCGCACCTTGTTCAATGGGAAAAAACATACATTAGAGATTTTCTCCAGTCACTGATTAGTCAATTTAAATCAGCGAAATTGTACCGGGAATTGCCGATCCTCTGGTGAACTGTTCTTTACTACTTTCTTTGGATGTGTTATTTTTCTTCTTTAAAATTTCGTAAGTTCAATTAATTAGAATTAAACAATTTGTTTTTTATCAATAGATGGTGAATGTATATAAAAGAAATAGGCCAGACGAAATTGGCGCAATATTATGACTATCCTTTAATTATGTTAAAGTTGGAACATGCCACATATCAACAACAGAAAATTGTAATGTTTCATGTATATTGAGGTGATCTATACATCATGCAATTGTGATTAAGGCCAATCAAGTGACCGTGAGAATTGTATAGTAAATGCAAGCCTTTATTGACTTAGAGCAAAATAGCCTATAACTCCAAATCAACGAATGCTTGCATGATTATAACTTGATGATGGATGAATGACCTTAACATCAAATAAAAAAAATATTACTGTATCAAACATCGTTTTTCAATATAAATATGTTGGTTTAGACATATGTCAGTATACTGCTTATATAACAATATATGAGCTATTTTATATGGAGTCAATCAAAACAATTTACATAGTGCCAGCCGTAAAAATGGTATAACCGTGCTCGGCGCTAGGCATGAAATAGGCCTGTCTCAATGTCAGAATAAAGTGACAGAGTGAAGTACCATACCTTGTTTACGGCATGATATACCACTGTTAAACAATTCTATATATGTCTTACGTAATTTAGGTTTCTCAAATGCTTGGAGTCATTACACCGTACACCCAAGCAAGCAAACCGTTTGCACTGTCCCCCACTTGCAGTGTATTCCTTTATTGGCTTAATTAAAACACAATGGCACATTTTATTTTAATTACGTTTTAAATGTCAGAGCATAATTACACCTAAATGTATAGGAGCTTCTATGTATGTCTTAATATCCCTTTGATATATAAACAAATTTTATGTATAATTGGTCAAAACGGCAATGTGATATTCTCTTTCATGTGCTAGTATAGATTTTCTACTATGAAAAGAAAAGGTTTCAAAATACAAAAACTGCATGAGGTTAATATATAGGGAAATTTTGTGTATTTGTATACTCGTATCTATAATTTACTTTATTATAAGCCAAAAGAATAGAATTTTTTTCAAGAACAATTAGAATCAAACTTCGTGTGTATACATACAAATATATGATCAATATATTTAATGCATTCTATGAACATAAGTTATATATGCATTAAAATTTCGATAGAAGGGAATTATTTCTATTGACAGGTTAAAACTAAAAATACTTTGCTACTGAAGATGACAGAACATGTATATAATTATTATCACAGCCATTTTATCTCATTTTTATCTTTTTTATGTTTTCCTTTTGACTTGCATATAAATGCGGCTGATATAAACATGATGACTTTCAATACTTGTAGGTATGTAGCTGGACCTGAAATTTTGCTGATACATACATTTCATCATCAGAAATCTTCAAATGTCATAAATAATTAGGGAAAACAAACGTTAGTAACAGTTTGATCGAAATAATAAATGCCGCAATGATACACTGACTATTAATTCGCGTTGGATCTCGCTCGGCGCAGAGGAAATCGGGAATTATTAGTCATTAATACACCATGTAGTAGATAGACTTATTTGGAAATAAGGCATGTTTTTAAAGCATTCATTTCATTTTTACAGAGGGGAGTAAATAAGCAAAAGACTTTGTCCGGAAGCATAGTCGTAAATACAGATAATTATGTGTGCACAAACATCATTCTGGACCGGCTTCAAGATCGACTAATGTTGATCAATACGCTGTGGATATTCTGTTCATCATGTCGTGTTCCATTTTTCCGTAATTTTAACCATTGTTTCTGTACTTTTGGTATTCAGTCATTCTTTCCCATTCTCATTTGGACGTGAATTTATCGAAATCACGTGACCAAAAATGGATGCCTGAGTTACAACTCGTCTCCGTACAAAATCCAGTTCCTGTGTGTGACTGGCCCATGATGTGTTCAACGCGACAAGATGGACATACAACGAGCTACCGGGATTTCTCTCCTGTTTGGCCGGGTGACCAAGTGTGAACACTATATACATTCACTGTCAAATGGCAGCAAAACATGATGACGCAGAAGGATCGCTTGCTTTGAGCCGGTAAGTTCATGAAAAGAATTTATGACATTTAAGCGGAAAATTATTTGTGTGTGTGTGTGTGTGTGTGTGTGTGTGTGTGTGTGTGAACAATAACTTTAACCTTAGTCCTGCCAATAATTATTAGTCTTACCAATGGTAATACTTTATCTTCGTATTTGTAGAATTCTTGTGTGTGAAATTTATAGGCAATCATCGAAGAGAATATACATTCTAGGAGCTTTGTCCTCAACAGGTGACGTTTGGGTCTGCCAGTAGAGGTAAAACTTTTATTTCTTCTCTAATTGCCAATAATACATGTAAATTTACAAAAGGAAAATGACAATGATTTACCACAACACGCTTTTCCTTAGGTGAGTCCCTTTTAATTTGCGCTTTGTTATTACTACGTGCAGAGTGTTAGCGTGGGTGCGAGTTTATTTTGTGCAATAAAACTGGGTATATTTGTAGACAAAAATGCCTCACACATGCCACTTCATACATGTTGCAATTCAGCACCCTATTGCTCCGTGAACACCATTCATGTATACGGTATGGGTTAGAAATCAATAGACTAAACGCAGAACATTTGCGGTGCGTGGGCGAATCTAGTTTTATTTAACACACGGCAATATTTTTGGACTGTTAATGCATTGTTATAATCAAATTCAGTTTGATTTCACTTTAAAGATTGCTCTCCTAATTTCAGATGGTTAATTAACATACTTTAGTTCAAAACATGTATATACAAATGCAACAAAATTGCGAAAGAAGAGTATCCTTCAAAGAAATAACAGTGTTCCTGCACTTCGTGTGAATGTTACTGTTTTTTCAAATATCTACAATAGCAAAGGTCATAAATATACTTTCTTTTATTCTTAAAGAAATGGATTTATGCCTAAATCTAAAAACATTTATGTATCACTTCAGGATATGGGAGTTTTACTACCGAAAAGGGGAACTTAGCAATATGCAATATTAGCAATGTCTATATCAGAAAACGTACTAAAGAAATGTTTCTTCCTGAAACTTGATGAATAGAAATATCCTTACTAATATGATTTTTTTTCTTTGCAAATACAAAAATAATCTAATATTTCGACGGACATTCCAGACTTTCCTCGTGGTATTTGTATAAAATAATTATATGGTTAAAACAAATGCAACATCTCATATTAACAAAGCCGTAGGTTTAACACTCTGGTGAAATTTTTTTAAATTTCAGTATAATTATCTTTGATGTAATGGTTCTTTGTTGTAATTTGCATGACTATTCGTTTCTCCCTTTCATGAAACTTAATAATGTAAAAATAATTTTTTAAAAAAAAGGCGACAGCCCGCTTTTTTTTTTCGAATTAAACGATACGAAAAAAAAAATAGACAGAAACAGAGGGCAATACTTTCGGTCTTCAAATCTTACGATTATCCGAGTATTTTATCATTAACATCAGAATTCAAATTATCACAAATTGTACAGAACGTATTTAACGTAAAAATAAATTGTACGCTAATGTATGACTTCACGTTGATATCACAGACTATTGGTCGAGTGCTTCAGTGTCTTGCCATACTACGTGACATGGTGCACAAATACAGTATGTTTACATAATCTGATAGCGTTTTGAAATGAGAAAAAGTAATTTTCCAAGTACTGTGGTGCGGAAAACTTCAACATGTTTACTTGGAATTATATATATGGCCAAAAACTTCTGTCTTTAGATGGCACGAACGCTTATATTGAAATGATTTTAAGCTAATCGAAGTGTTGTTTCCAAATTTCTTGACAAAAAAAGACAAAACTGCAATAGCAAAATATAATTTGTTAATTAAATTTTAATTACATATACATGGGACAAATGGAAATATCTCAAGCAAAAAAGTATGACTATGGGGACAGGTGGAGATCCTATATATTTTCTCCTATAATCATTTTTTTTACGCTAACTGATGAAATACTGTGTTCTGTCAGTGAGATTAAATCTGTATTCCACAGTGTGAGTGATATAGATCTGCCGAGACGGCTTTTTTACTTATTAAAGGTGTGTAGCAGCAATAAGTACAAAAAGAAAATAAACTTGTTTTGAGTGAATATGGAATATATCCCATCTCGAAGTGATACAATACCCCCGATTCATGCTCGTGAAAATATAACTATTGTATTTCTTCAATATCAACTCGAAACAAATTTTCTCAATATAATTTCAAAACTGAATATGAATATACGTGCGAAATTTAATCAGCGTTAATTGGAAGCAAAATCTTTACAACCTCACGTTAATAATCTTGTGTTTGAATTTCTTCTGTGAAATCGTTGGTACTACTTTTGAGTTGGTGAGAATAAAAAGAACATTTTATTTTTTCTCTAGTACAGTAAAACCTCGCTATTAAGACCACCATCGGTTCCAATAAAAAGGGGTCTTAATAACGAGGTGGTCTTAAGAGTGAAGATTACAAATATAGTAAGAACAGGACCTCAAACTTTTTGGTTCCAAAATGATTAGTTTTAATAGCAATTTGGTCTTAATTTAGATTAGTTGGTCTTAAAGAGGGGGTTTACTGTATACTTGAAACACGACTGCCTCTTTTTTTACAATAAAATCAATATCCGGTATGAAAATTAAAAAAAAAATCATTTCGCTTTGTCTAGGTGGGAATATGTTCAATATCTTAAAACATGTAAACAGGGCAGAAGGAATGCGCGTGTTTACATGCATGATATTTTGAAAAATTGAACTTAGAAATACTTTCTTTACGTGGAAAGATTCGGTGGATTTATTTCAAATAAAATATTGTTTATGGACGTATTACACTAGCTATACTTTTCAACTTTAAAGACAAAAGTTTATTGATTATCACAAGCATACATAGCTCATTGACACAAATATGGATATTCAACATACATGCACAATAACACAGAAAAATAAACAGATGTCACAAATAAGATTATCTCTTTTTTTTCCACGTGAGAACACCCCCAGATTTTAATCAACATGGAACAGTATTTCCATTGAATGTTTATCAATATAAATAGACAATAACAATTTCAAGGGCATAAATATCCTCGCTGTTGTGTGATATATCTTCATAAAAGGTCATGGAAAGATTATGAACATAACAGAGTATTTATTATTAGTATAATGATTTTAACCAACAGTCCATCAGAAAAGCAAACATATATGAATATACAATGCTCATGCGTGAATGAAAAAATCGGTATCTTGAAAACTCGTATCCATGGCTCGTATTTTAACGCAATGAATTAAAAGATAAAGAATTACAGATGGTGTAAAAAAAATCTAAATACTTACATTATTTGTGTAAAATAGAATATCTTTTCATAATATCTCATCAAAATCAAATCATAATTTCGACTTGAAAATGTCCAAAAGTAACTTTGCGTCAAATTACAATGGAAGTTACACGCTATTTTGAATGTTGCAAATATCGTCACTTAGCATAAAATATGAATATAGGTCAAGAGAAAAAAGCATGCGTTAAATGTGTGTTCAGTGTTATTTTAGAAACAAGATAATTACTCTATTGAATTTTTTTCTTGTCAATATGCGATGGGGACAACAGTTTGACAGCGCCGAGTGTTTGCAAAACACTGAGCCCAATTTGTACTCGTATTAAGGCGTTTAAAAATAATGCACGTTGTTAGGGTATACTCGTAAGGAGTTGTAAGAAAATATTATAAAATTCTATATATTTAACAATTTTCAACTTACAATTGTTGCATACGAAAAACTTTAAATATTTTGGCCCCAAAATCCGAAAATTTTGTTAGGATATTTCATTTCACATATAAAACTGTAAACAAAGCAGACGGATATTTTTTTTTCTCTCCGGAAATTGGGACATCTTTCTGACACCGTGTTGGAAATAGAAAATACACAATGGCATACTCAATCTCTATCTGTGTTTTATTGTGAATGTAACCACATTTTCAAGTTCAGATGCACATTATTATATCACGAGGGTGGAGCCCAAGTGATATGTTTATTTGTTCTCCCTCACAAAAATATTGAGTATATGCTTTCGGATAAAAAGAAAAATATTTGAGGCTTTCCTTTGGGAACATTGTTTGGTACGTTGTTGTTGTTGTTGTTGTTGTTGTTGTTGTTGTTGTTACAGGGTTGTTGTTGTTTTTCACTTGAGATCATAGAAAAAAACATGTATACCTACTATATAATTGATCAACATGTATATACATTACGCTGTGACATATGTGTTTGCGACATATCTACACAACCTCGCACAACAGACTTATTTTGACTGAAAGCAAAAGTCAATGTTCTTGTTATCGAGACGAAAGAAAATGCCTAAATTTGAACATTGCAAACAATATACCCGCCATCCCTTTCTTATACAGATCTAGATGTACTCAACCTTTCTTTGCAAATAGCAGTATGTTTTTGACGAGTTACCTCCCCTTCATATCGGGACCCGTAAATGATGTCATTTTTATTGAGTATGTTTATGTTATTTACAAAATACAATATATTAATATGCACCACGTTAGCGCGTGGGCGCGCGCAGCGACCTGTGTGTTATTGCGATTTTAGTTCTTTTTTCATATATAGACCATTTCACCAGAGGACCGGCCATACCCGGTATAATTTAAATTGACCAATCAGTGACTGGGGAAAATATCTTTAATGTATGCTTATTTCCCATTGAGCAAAGTGTGGACGAATTATACATGTAGATTAGGTGTCCGGGAAGTGCTCGTTGATTTACGTAGATTACGTCTCATTTCGGAGTGAAATGGTCTACAGAGAGACGCTTGTCGGGAAAGTCCCAACGTCAAATAGCTAAAAAAATCAAATTAAATGTATATCGATATTGCATGTATATCGTCTTTAATTAATTTACTAAGTACTATGTGTTAACCTTTATTTGTTTTTCGATTACAGGGATATCCCCAGGAATTTAATACAAGATTCATGCTACATATAGGAGCATATACTGAGGTCACTTATAAATATAACACACCTAGATACCATATAAGTTCTGGTCAAGGACCCCAAGCTCATTCATATTTTTCTTTTTTTTATCATTTTTTATCAAATTGCAAGTTTCACCTAAGTTTGTAAATCACCAGATTATCCACAGTCGGACATGCCACTGACACTACCAATCAATCCTTCATAGACATGGCCAATTCTTCTGGGCCACTTGCTCCAGAAGAGGTAGGTCGAGGTAGGGTGCCCTGGTTTCCGTCTCCCGTGTATTTGCTTGCTGGTAGCTCAGGATGTTGGTAACAGTGGCCTTCCATTCCCATTCTTCAATGGGCGATTTTGTCTGTGATACTCAAGGGAGGGATCATTTTTAGGAGTGTATAGAATCTTTATTAGTGTGGCTCATGCATTAATCTCCGGATTATCTTTAATATACATGCCCATATGCCTTCTTATTGCTTTACTTTCAGTTCCTATCCATATCTTCCTTGATTGATAATTCACTTTTTTTAAGGTTCTGATATTCATCAACGCAATTTTTTTCCAGTATAAAACATATTGATTAATTCAGATGGCGTTGCTACCTAATTAGGTCCCCAATGCCTGTATTGCTCGTATTAAAAATATTTTACCGTGTTTATTACGAGAGAGAACCAACCATTTCTTGGTGTATTTTTTCTTTGTATGTAGTAAAAGGACACAGTGTTTAATCTTGAAGGAACCAGTTGATATATTTAAAATACAATCACCGATACACCATAGTAGCCAAGTATTTTATTTAGGACACAATCACCGGTACACCATAGAATCCAATTGATTTATTTAGGACACAATCACCGGTACACCATATTAGCCAAGTGATTATTTAGGATACAATCACCGGTACACCAGAGTGTCCAGTTGATTTATTTAGGACACAATCACCGATACACCATAGTAGTCAAGTATTTTATTAAGGACACAATCACCGGTACACCATAGTAGTCAAGTATTTTATTAAGGACACAATCACCGGTACACCATCGTATCCAAGTATTTTATTTAGGACACAATCACCGGTACACCATAGTAGCCAAGTATTTTATTTAGGACACAATCACCGGTACACCATAGTAGTCAAGTATTTTATTAAGGACACAATCACCGGTACACCATTGTATCCAAGTATTTTATTTAGGACACAATCACCGGTACACCATAGTAGCCAAGTATTTTATTTAGGACACAATCACAGGTACATCATCGTATCCAGGTATTTTATTTAGGACACAATCACCGGTACACCATAGTAGCCAAGTGATTATTTAGGATACAATCACCGGTACACCATAGTGCCCAAATGATTTATTTAGGACACAATCACCGGTACACCATAGTGTCCAGTTGATTTATTTAGGACACAATCACCGGTACACCATAGTGCCCAAATGATTTATTTAGGACACAATCACCGGTACACCATCGTAGCCAAGTATTTTATTTAGGACACAATCACAGGTACATCATCGTATCCAAGCATTTTATTTAGGACACAATCACCGGTACACCATAATAGCCAAGTGATTATTTAGGACACAATCACCGGTACACCATAGTGCCCAAATGATTTATTTAGGACACAATCACCGGTACACCATAGTATCAAAGTATTTTATTTAGGACACAATCACCGGTACACCATAGTGTCCAGTTGAATTATTTAGGACACAATCAACGGTACACCATAGTGTCCAGTTGAATTATTTAGGACACAATCACCGGTACACCATAATGCCAAAATGATTTATTTAGGACACAATCACAGGTACACCATAGTGTCCAGTTGATTTATTTAGGACATTATCACCGGTACACCATAGTGCCCAAATGATTTATTTAGGACACAATAACCGGTACACCATAGTAGCCAAGTATTTTATTTAGGACACAATCACCGGTACATCATCGTATCCAAGTATTTTATTTAGGACACAATCACCGGTACACCATAGTAGCCAGTATTTTATTTAGGACACAATCACCGGTACACCATACTTCCCAAATGATTTATTTAGGACACAATCACCGGTACACCATAGTGTCCAGTTGATTTATTTAGGACACAATCACCGGTACACCATAGTAGCCAAGTGATTATTTAGGACACAATCACAGATACACCATAGTGTCCAGTTGATTTATTTAGGACACAATCACCGGTACACCATATAGCCTAAATGATTTATTTAGGACACAATCACCGGCACACCATAGTAGCCAGTATTTTATTTAGGACACAATCACCGGTACACATACTTCCAAGTGATTTTATTTAGGACACAATCACCGGTACACCATAGTGTCCAGTTGATTTATTTAGGACACAATCATCGGTGCACCATAGTATCCATGTGATTTTTAAATACAGTTCTAGTTATAATATATCATTTCCAAAAAGAACTCAAAATAAAATGGGTAAAGCTTTTGACAGATTATTGTATACATAAAACTTTAGCACCACAAAAGTACAAATATTAATTCATAGAAACGACATTTGAAAACAAATTCTGCCAAAAAATAGTGTGGTCTATTTTTTCCATGCTGACTCCGTGACTAATCTGTTTACCTTTTTACATATTGTACTATAGCAACATAAAATTCTTGTTTCGTGGTGACCTATCTTGCTTTGCATCAATAGTTATCTCGATCAGATGACTTCCACCGTTTCTGTCTCTATACTCTCTAAAATTAAAAATGACCAAATTATAGCCCTGGTTTTGTTTTCGTAAAAGTTTGTTAATATAAATGTCGATTGCATATGATTTATTTATAGAGGATATGTAATTGTAACTAAGGCATTTGTGTCCTGGAGACCAATTCATTTCTGGTAGATTGATATGACCTTTTAAGGCAGCGTACTTTACATATCAGTGCATCATGGAAAAACAGGAAATGCTCTCAGTTCCGAATGAATAAATGTCACAATTTCATTGGCTTATATGGAGAAACTGCGAAAAAAAAACAACGTCACTTGACATTTTTGAAACATGAATTGAAAAAGTAAAGTTTATACTTGAATAATGAAGTGAAGTGTACTGCCTGGTGTTAAGAAGTGCGGTGTTCGCCGATGTTAATACCAAATTATGTGTTCCATTTATTTGCTCCGTCATTTGAATGCTATAGATTATGTACAATATTTATAAGTGATAACTTCATCAACGCTGAATATCAATTTTAAACATATTCCTTCTTTCTATTATCTTTATTTCAATTAAAGATAATGTGTTTTAAGTATTGCGTTCTGAATGCACTGTCATGTGTTCTCGGTTTTTGATATTGTTAAACAGTATTTAAATGATAATGGCTTGCAAGCAATTTCTACATGACCAATAAAAGGTAAAGCTATAGGCGTTTCGCGGGGTTTTTAACGGTCAGATTTTTTTTTTTAATTAAAGATAAGGGGATGCTCCTTTAATATTTCTTAAATTTGTTGAAAAAAAAATCAAAGCATGAAAAAATGTGAAGATTGAATCCTAATATCCGAATGTGTTATTACAAATTTGTAACTTATTATGTGTTTTATAAGTTACAGTTGATAATACTGCCAAATATGCATGGAAAATAAAAAAGAGCAAAAGTTGCCATTGTGTCAGGACCAAAATGTATACAAAAACTACCAAAAGGCTATGAAATTTTATATATATTTCTTCGGTAAAAAAAATCAGCAGACATATTTCTTTTATTTTTCAGATTCAATCCTCTGATATAAATCTTTCTGAAACTGTAAAAAATATATACCTCACCATGTTTGTTTTGTAACTAAAACTGCATTTTTTATTGAAATGTTGGCCAAATTTGCATAAAATCACCAAACTGTGGCTCTCAACATTTGGCAATATACTTTAATTCATGTTTTATACATGCATCTTAAAAATTGAGGTTTTCTTTAACATTCTCCTTAAAATGGATGAGAATTTCAAAAAAGAAAATACCAAAATTAATATCAGCGGTAACCCTCTGAAACGTCCTTTGTTGTGTCGCAAGAGACGTAATTCAGGCATTAAGTTCCTAGTGATAATAAGAGTGTGGATTGTCATTGGCTTAGACAGGAGAAAATGAAATCGGGGACACTATACTAACTTTCAGGAAAAAAATAATTAAGTATATTCAGGATATTTTAGCGATAAGATATAATCTCTTCTAATTATTTTACTTCATTCTATCACTTATAACTGACAAAAGATCGTGTTTTAATATCCGAATCGGAGTTGACAACTGCTAAAGGCAAACCACTTCCGGTGAGTTCTTGTTGATCAATAAACAGTTTTGATATTTTAGCGATGGTTTTTAACTGGAAATAGTAGATAAATCATTATCACTGAGAAAAGGTTTAAAGTTTTTGTGATTGTAAAAAAATTTAATTAAAAAAATTTTTTTGTGATTTTAAATAATTCAGTCAAAAATTAGTTCCAGTCTTTGGATAGGTCCAAATGTGCTGTTTTGTTTATGTTCTAATTTACCGATTAAACCAGTAGAAGCTTGTCCCGGCAGTTGTCAACACCGATTCAAACATCAAAAACTGGCAGGATATATGGAACACGTTAGGTGCCTTTAAAATGGATCTGAAAATTATTTGAAGTGCAAAATAAGACTAAAGAAATTGTCCTTCCTTTTAATTTCTCTACTTTAAAAACATTAAGCAGGTATAACTCCAAGCCACTGTGAATTGAGAAGCATTGATGAGATTTATAACGCTTTTTAAATATTCAAAAAGCTAAACAGTAAATAATTCAATCCAAACGGCATGTAGATAATGACGTTAGAATGACGCAAGCCACTAAAATTTGCGATTTAAAAGATAAAACTGCTTCTTTTTGTTTGTCTTTGTTTGTTTGTTTTTTGTTGTTTTTTTCTTGTTGCTGTTGTTGTTGATGTTGTTTTTTAAACGAAAGCGTCTATTAATGGATACATTGTTTTGAAAATGTTCAAATCAGAAATTAAGTTGTTGCAATGGAAGGTCATAGTATTTTGGTGTAAAGTACTGTAATAGCGAGAAAATTATAAATTCCGGATATCTTCTAAAACAATGCCGATATTTGTTAAGAAAGTCTGTCTTCTTTTTAAGTCAGGCCTATTTAACTATTCTAACAAATAAATGCTATAAATCAATAGATAACAATACGATTTTTATATTCAAGCTTAAATGACGTGTTAACACAATCATAGATAGTTTTCATAGGCAACACGCTTCATATAACACTACAGGCAAATAAGCGATATGAAGGGATTCATGTAGAAAAAGGTGCATATGTCTCATGCAATATGAGAAACAAGAAAACTATAATTATGAGAGTAACTACATGCTTCTTACTTCCAAGGATTAAAAAAAAATAAAGACAAAGAAAAGCTAATTAGACAAATCCAATGGTTAGAATTTCGAGATAATTAAAGTTCGTCAACGACGTTTTTTAGATAATCAAAAACTTGCCCAATTATTTTTCTGATATTTTTTTTTACAAATCTTAATGATAATGTTTGTCTGTAACTTCATCGACTACAATGTTAGATATGTCTTAGATGTCATTTGAAGAAAAAACCCTCTCTCTCTCTCTCTCTCTCTCTCTCTCTGTCTCTACGCATGTATGTAAATGACTTAACTAAGGAACAAAAATATAAAAAAAACACAAGATAAAATAAATAAAGCTCTCTATGGTGGCATATTTCTGCCAGCCACTTATCCACTTAGCTATGTTGAAACTTTTCTGAAAAATTGTCACATATTCAGTTAGTATCTGGCAAGAAGCAAATTTTCAAGTTATCTACTTAGGTATCTTAACAGGACTTAACTGTCTGTTAGTGCCTACTACTGCCAATCACATATTCACTTATTTTAACTGGATATCATGCCTTTTTCCAGATAATTATGTGAAAAAAATGCTTGTTATCCACATAATTTAACTGACTAACTTGAAAAAAAGGCGAGATAACCATTTATCTTAAGTGAATACATGTATATGGCTGGCAGTAGTGGGCACTAACAGGCAGATTTGTTCTGTTAAGATACCTAAAAGGATAACACGAAAGTTTTCTACTTGCCAGATACTAACTGACTATGTGACATTTTTTCAGAAAAGTTTCGACATAGCTAAGTGGATAAGTGGCTGTCAGAAATATACCACCATAGCTCTCATTTAAGAATTGAATCCAATAGATTTAACAAACCTTGGGGCACTACAATGCAGTTCATAATTTGGGCGAAATATCCTTTACTTGCTTAATTTATTAGATAACTTTTCGAAATCAGTCAAATCGGTGCCGTTGTCAAAAAAAAATTAATAATAAATAATATATTAAGGTAGAGTCCCTGTAATGGTTTCACTACGTCTAATACCACTTAACCTCTACCAATGTCCTCTTCCTAATGTTTCATTAGGGTACCTTGGTTATCTCCGTGAAAGGCAATGAGGTCTGAAATGTAGCGGAACCATTACAGGGACTTTACCTTAAGACATATATTTCCAGATTTATATCGAATTTTTATTTATCCGATAGCTAAAATGCGATCATTTTTCAGATAACAGTGTATGATTAGGTGACTTTGATTAGGCTTCTTAAAGAAGCTCGTTCACAGATGAACGGTAGAAATAGAAATAAGTTCTTTTTCTACTTTTTCTTGTTGAGTGCTTTCTTTCCTGACAAATAACGGAAAAACGCTATTTTTGTAAACACCTACTTCGGGAAAAAATGGCTAGATAGGTATCCCCGAAGCAGTGCGGTACCACGTGACACGTTCCGCAACATGGCGTCTTCACCACTTCCAGAGTTCAGCCTGAGAAGTGAGCGCATGTGCGAAAAGTGAATGTGATAAGTCAATTTGACCGCACAAAAGAAATAGAAATTCTAAATACAGGTTTTATAATTCTGAATATAGTTACAATACCGTTCGTAACGCCATTGCCTGTGATGGAGAAATTACCTTTTTTTTTCTAACAATCAAGGAATGTTGCATTGCGTGACCATGCGTCTGGTTTTGATAGACGTAATGAACACAGATTGTTAAAATCATTTTTTGTCAATGCCTCTGTAAACAAGTTGCTTTTAAAAAAAAAATTGTAAATAGCTTGTTGTCTTGATTCTAAAGCAGATTTATTATTTGTTTTTCTAAACATATCAAATGGTCCTTAAAAAAATCGAGAGGTAACCAAAACTGTTGTATTCCTTTTATTTATGTGTGCATTTAGGACAGTTTTGCTGTAAGCCCTCGATATTTCTAAACCCTTTTACAAAATATAAACTCATTTTGATTTGGCAAGTAAATGATTATTAGAAATAACGTTGAAATACTAAGTCTATTTTTAATTTTTGAATTACTAAAATATTATAACAAAAAGAAAATATTGTCTCCTTTGACCCAATACTTTTAATTAAATGTTGTGCATAGCATTTATATTTAAATTGAAAATATAAATATATGAAATAAATGTTAATTGCCGCTGGCATATTTCAGAGGATAAGAGTAATCTTACACATGTGAATAATAAATTCAACAACATTCTACACATCAGAGCCGGATCCAGAGTTCAGGTTGGGGTGGGGGGTGCGCTATATTAAAACAAGAGCTGTCAGAGGACAGCACGCTCGACTATTCAAAATGCTTGTTGGTAAACCTCAATTCTTGCCCTTCACATACCCTGTATATAATAATTGTCAAAAATGATATACCTTGATAGTCTGATACCCCTTATATTTTATGATGTTTAAAATCAATCCCATTCCTGGATACTGAGATATTAACATGAAAGTACCTTGCATGCAAAACTTTAACCAAAATTTCTAAGTTAAAAAGGGGCGATAATTTGTAACATATTCCATCAAGAGTTATCTACCACGAAAGTATGATACCCCTAAACATATTAAAGATGTTTCAAATCAATCGCATGCCTGGATACTGAGATATAAGCATGGGAGTGTCTTGCATGCAAAACTTTAACCAAAATTTCTTAGTTAAAAAGGGGCCATAATTTGTTATATATTCCATCAAGAGTTATCTACCTTGGTTGTCTGATGCCCCTAAACATATTCATAAACTTTCAAATCAATACCATGAATGGTTATTGAGATACAAACTAGATAGTAGCTTGCACGCAAAACTTTAACCAAATTTTCTATTGCATACAAAACTTTAACCAAAATTTCTAGGTTGAAAAGGGGCCATAATTCATATTAAATTCAGTCAAGAGTTATCTACCTTGGTTATCTGATGCCCCTTAACATATTTATAAAATTTCAAGTCAATACCATAAATGGTTATTGAGATATAAAGTTGATAGCAACTTGCACGCAAAACTTTAACCAAAAGCTGCAAAGCCGACGCCGACGCCAGGGCGACTACAATAGCTCTCATATTCTTCGAATAGTCGAGCTAAAAATGTAGTCAGTGACTTGCCGCTTTTCCAGAGCCGTGGTAAATGTAGTCCCAGTTGGATCCGGGGGAACCTACCTGAGATTTTTTTTTAATTTAAAAAAAAAAGAAATTTTGTGAGTTTTGGGGGGCGTTGTGTGTCTACATTTGTGTATGGTCTGAGTATTTGGGAGGGGGCGCGCTAGAATCGCATCGGTACCCATAGATACATTATTGATGTAAATAAAAAACAAAAAACAGAAATAATGAAAAAGCTTGTTCCGTCACAAAAAATAACGTGACTACATCCAGGTAACATAAAAAAAGTTAAAACAATATTGCTTGCACAGTATATTAAGCTATTTATGACCTTAAATGTATTCAGCTAAGTTTTACACTTAAAGGTTTTACAACGTGCTATGCCGGCGTATTAAAGGCGTGCCCCGTGTCAATTGTTACAGGCTAACTGAAATTAAAAAATGCTGACCAAACATTCCGAAAAGATTTATGCCGATGGACATGCCTGGGCCTAGTAGCCTGTTTTACTACGTATTTTATCCTAAAGAATAACGACAATATTTAGCGCTAAGTAATACATTGTACTTAATGGTCCGTTATATTTCTTAATGATATAATTTTTCGTGAAAACGAAAAAAAAAGAATATCAATGAAACATTGGAGCTAACTCAAATGGTACATAATGTGCAAATATCTGCTGTAAAATAACAGTTAAACGCATTGAAAATGTTGATCATATTACGCTGTTTAGTTTTATATGGATGTCAAAATAATAATCTCATTGTTTACATTTTATATTGGCGGGTACTACCGAAGATGGTCCGTTATCGAAAATGATTTGAGTTTAAGAAATCACAATTTGTTTATATGCTACGTCATCAATCTATGCACTTGTGATTCGTTAACGGAAACATACGGAAGGTCTGAATATGCAAATCAGATATTTTTGTAAACAATTGAATGATCTTTACTTAAAAAAAGTATTTCTTTTTATGCATTGTAGCACTGTTTTCGTCAACAACTATGTACACACTATGATAGATTACTTTGATAGATTGTAGATTGGTGTAGTTTCATTTATTTTGTTCTTAGCTTGAATCTATTAGAGAATAGATTTCTTTTAATGTTGGCTTATTTAATGTTATCATATTTTATATCATTTTTTTTATTAATACGTGTACTGTTTAATTGTGCTCAAATATGTACTACTACATTTTCTTTCAGCTTTTTCAGCTTCAAGTACGTGTACTGTTTAATTGTGCTCAAATATGTACTACTACATTTGTCTTTCAGCTTCAAGTACGTGTACTGTTTAATTGTGCTCAAATATGTACTACTACATTTATCTTTCAGCTTCAAGTACGTGTACTGTTTAATTGTGCTCAAATATGTACTACTACATTTGTCTTTGATCAAATTTTAAGGGCCAATTGAAATAATTTTTTTAATTTCAAAAATTTTTTTTTCCTTTTTTTTTTGTTGTTGTTGTTTTTGTTTTGTTTTTTTGTGTGTGTGTATTTTGTAACATGTATGTATGTTTGTTTAGTTTTGTTGCCATGTATGCTGACATTGTATATTGAAATAAATCTATCTACATTGCATCTCTAAACAAATTTGCTACACACATTTTGCTTTTCTCTCCGAAAAATATAGAATAATGGGCCTTTAGAATATTCAATTCTAAAGGTATGAACACACTTTGCTTTACATGTTTTGCGGAATATCTACGTATAATTACCATACTGATTAACATTAGTCTTAAGAAATAGAACCTTTGGATACTTTATTTGGGGTGATTAAAACGTCCCTAAGTATTATGGAATTACGTTGTGCAGACTAAGGTTGGGGGGGGGCACTTTTTTTCAAAACATAAAACAATCTCATCATTATATAATCCTAGTACACTCCCAACGACATAACCATTATCCCATGTTTACGTGTTTTGAGGCCTTGGCAAACAAAGCATTCATGATCGGGTTCTCCTATGGTTGCTCCTGCAAACGTGCTGAAGTGTGATTTTACACACAGCCTGCACGGCAAGGAAAAAGACATTGCTTCAGATACCATTTATATTTCGATGCTTCTTTGTCACTTTAAGGAACAACTAAAAATAAAAACGTTTCAGCGGGAGTTTCTCAAGTTTTTTTAGATTTGAGGGAGATAATCCATATTAAAATAAACATTTAAACCTATGAGAAACGCACGTTTTCGGCGTAAGCTTTATAAAATGGGTTTTGACCTATTTCTTGAACCAATCTAATCTTCGTTAACAACGTAGAGTTCGGAAAAGCACTCGTTTCATTGGTTTGCATAAATTATTTTAGGATATCCCATCATAAAATGGGTGTTTCAGGGTGCATATCTTTCTTCATGATTTTCAATTGGCAAATAACAATTTAATCTTCCTATTCAAACATAAAAACATCCAGTTGAAAAAAAAAATCAAACATAAAAACCACCCAGTTGAAAACAGTTTTGAGTCTTTAGAAAACGTAGTTATCCTTGGTAGTGGACTCGTCCCTCTAAGTCGCCAAGAACTCGCAGTGTTTAGGTTAGCTACCATAACTATATTTAGCAACAGTTGGCTTAGTGCTCTTCTGCCAAACCAAGGGCTCCGAGATCGAATCCCACTGACGGAACTTTTTTTTTTTAATTCGCTTATATCACATTTATTTCCCTATCTTTTTTTCACTGCCTAGTATATTGCATTTCCTAAATTTAGTGAAAAATACGTTTTCTAGCATTATTTTAAAAATCACGAACCAGTTAAACTTGCAAGCATTATCAAATGTATTATATAGAAACACTTTTACGTTCTTTAACTTTCATATCTTTGTTGCTGTTTTTTCTTACGCCGAATATCTTTATATAAAATAATGAAATTGAATCTTAAGAAAAGCTTGGTATGATTTTGTTTCAGATTTCATAAAGAAATCCAACGTTCAATGAAGATAATCATTGTTTTAGTTTTCAGGGGAGATAATAATTATCACTCCAGTACATATTTTGTCATTTTGTTACTTTAATATACATAACCAATATGCCTAAGCGTATATTGTTAAGTAATACTTGTACTTTTTAGTGGAATGTATACTTAATTAAAAGAAAATTTATATTTATCAAGTCATAATGTGTACATGAATATTCATGAGATAAAGGGTGAAAATTAAACTGTTTTCATATATCGTATACAACAAGTCCTGGAACAACCCTTACGTGTTGAGCGATAGCACAAGCTGTAAACATCAGCACCATGACGGTATGTCGCGACTGGTGATCGAAGCCGCGATCTTAAGATCATGTGTACGGCGCTCTATCCACAGGGCTATCACGACCGTTAGACATTTGAACAATTTTGTGCGATCTTAATTCGTTTCTTAAGTTCTGAATATGTTTTTACACGTTAGTTTATGGTCCAAGTTAATATAAGTCATTATGTTTTAACCGACAATGGGGAGTTTAGTTCTTAAAGAAGTGATTTTTGAGGAGCTACAAAGGTTTCTGTAGCGTACACATGTACAAAAATCATAACTTGGCTAGGATTGTCAGGGACGTACCAGGACAATTTTGAATTCAACACGTCCCATCAACAGTATTTCTGACATTTGGGTATTTTAGACATTAGAGAAAGTTAGCGCTGTAACACTGCGATAATACGCCGTAAACATGTAGCATGATACCACATCCAGTCACATTATCCTGACACCGGGCCAACCAGTCCTTGAACTACTCTTAAACTGAGCGCCAAGCAAGGGATCTTTACCAGTACAATCTTTTACGACTTTGATATATCGCGGCCAGGGATCGAACCCACGACCATCCGATTCCGAGGCGGATAAATATGAATGTTTGCCATTTTCATACTGCAGAATTTAGAATTCCCCAATTACTTTCAACGGTGCATTTAATTCTAAATATATTAAGTAATTTATAGTTTTAGTAAGCATTGGATACCACATTGAGAAAATTCATATTTTTGAAATTTCACTCCAGCACAATTATATAAGCGTTGTTTATTTGTTTGTTTGATTGTTTGTTTTAAGGAAAACATCATGAATTTGATCATTTTTATTTTCTGAAAAATGTTTTGAAAAAAAAAAGAATATTTAAATGTATAAAACAGAATATATATCTGCAATCACATGCCATTGTACGAAAAGTAAGGAAACTGTAGGTAATGTTTAATTATGTAATAATCACTTAAAATGTGTGTGCATATGTTATCTTAACCATAAAAAGACTACCTTTAACTTAAATATACTAATATAGATACATTAAACATGGCTAAGAATTAATTCAATCATTCAGAATTTAGAGTGGATTGTGGTCTATTTAATTCTTGGACGATGTTAGGATAGCCCGTGGTATATGTTCCCTTATCACTACCGTATATATCGTGGGATTTTTCATCTACCAAAACTTCGTTTTCGTAAATATTAATTAACCACTTGCTGACCAGTGAAACCATGCAGAGTATTTTGAAGCAAAATAAAAAAGCAAAAGCTGAATCACTTAATGTGGCTAAAAATTAATAGGTCAAATAATCTGTGCTATCTCCAATACGGATTAAATGAAATGCCTGATTGGTGACCCAAAAGTGCACAATTTTGCTAATCAAATAATCCATGGCCGTTTAAGAAGCATAGCGTTTTGGGCGAACATGGGTTCCGACAATGGGGAAGTACCAAAGTGATTGACGATTTTTGGATGTCAGAAATCGAGACGCACCACTTTAAAGCATTACAGCAAAAGGTTCTTCGGTTTGAACTGATTCGATTCCAAACCCAATGTTTAATATAAACCTAGCACACTTTGTGATATAAACCTATAGAGGCATATATTGATGACTATATGTGAAAATGTTTTCTGTAAAATGTGGTTAATATTATTAAGAAATATTTAAAAAATATATACATTCTGCGTTGATGGGGAGTAAAGTAATGGATAATGCCGAGCGGATATATAATATACGAATTATTTTCTGTGACGCAGTCAAGATAAGCATAGACGAAAACTTATTTGGTAAAGCGTTCCCTCCACCACAAACTACGGAGTAAACATTAGTGTAATGAAGCTTTCAGTCTTATGGAGAAAGTAAAATCAGACTATTCTTTACTGCAGAAATTTATTTACGTTCAGCTCGAAACCGGTCTCATTGTTCATTGTACACCTACATGCGCGGATCCAGAGGTGTGGGGGGTCCCCCATGGAATTTGGAATTTGGCAAGTATACGGTGAATATCAGAAATGACTAGGTAATTATCATATTTGGCCATCATATCCCCCCCCCCCCCGAGATTATTAGCTGGATCCTCGCATGACCTTAGCGAAGAGTTTGACTAAAAAAAATAACTATATATATTTTTCAAACAAACGATGAATTCAGTCAGAATACGTGAATAAGTAGAAAATATTCTACAACTACATGTAGTTGGTTGTCATCTCAAAAAAAAAAAATGGTGCGGAACTTTTTTCCTTAAGAATAGGCATTTTCTACCAATGAAAATCGGTCAAATATTCATTTGGGCTTATTTTGTGTCATCATCAGAAAACGGGTCAAAAGTGAGGTTAGACAACTTATTAAGTCCGTGAGGGCTAAAAACTAGCATATGATTCGTACTTGTGTTACAAATGTTTTATAATGCAGCACTGGAAACAATGGAACGTGATATGATGACGTCAGTCGATTGTCATGGCAACCAGCATGTATTTCAGTAATGCATCTTTTTAATAATTTTGTTTTACAAGAATGCATGTATTATTGAAACGATCTCTCTCTCTCTCTCTCTCTCTCTCTCTCTCTCTGATGGATAGATGGGTATTTTTAAGTTACAAATCGCTGTATGTAATATTAATGATTGGTTAAAAATATTATGTTATTTAAAAAGTTTGTTTTTCAACTCAAGAACCATAGTATACAAGAGATTAACTTGTTTCATTCTAACGAATGCCAAGATTTTCCAAAAACTTAAGCAGGTAACATTGTATTGTATAATTGTTGATCCTACATCAATAATCATACTAGAGTGACAACAAATGAAGACTTTGGTTGGACCAGTAATTTTCGCCTGGGAAAGTCATGTAAAATATTTGCCCCAAACGGGGTTAACCCCGATATACGAGTAGGATATATATTATAGTTTGGTTTCCTTTTTTGCTTCATTACACTTTTTCATGTTTACTCTGAAGATTGTGGTGAAGGGCACGTTTTTGTCTTTGCTTTTCGTGACTGCGTCACAGTAAATACTTTATAATAATATTATATATCGAAAGTCATGAAATATATTAGCCCCAAAAGATATTCGGATACGATACCACTGGACCTGAAAGCACTTATTCGGACGTCACGGCCTAAATAACATGTATTTATCTATATTTGAATTTGATCCCGAGATTTGGTGGGCAGGATCCAACCTCGATGGACTTCACGACTTAAATGAGACTTTTTTCATGACTTTCTCGGGTACTCAGCACTCTTCTTTGGCGTCATCTTGGGAGATTACTTCATTAAACTTCAAAACGCGTCTCCCCAAGTTGTAATATATAGATTTTCACTCTTTATAAAGCACTATTTAACTGTTAATTTTTCACATTTATGAAAACCACGAACAATTTTATGAAAATGTCCTAACCTTTAAAATACTTCTTTTGTCAGCAATTTTTGAATTTGCTGTTGCAAGCATCCTGTATGTTAGCGCAACAGAGTAATGTCAAAGACATTAACTCAAGCTGCGGTCACGTTCTCCGAGATGTGCTGTACTTCTATTTAATTAAAAATACAGCTTACGGCTTGAATATCTTATCAAAGATAAAATTCAGAATTATATAATTCGTTTGTGTGGTTTTGTTTGTTGTTTACTTTGATTTAAAGTCCTGTGGATATTGTTTCGGTCTTTTGAATAATTTGTTTTCATGAGACAGAAACGGTGCAGTCTTTCAGCAATATCACGCCATTAACAGGAGTCTAGACTTTAAAGGACTTTATTTATAGATATTTAATGTGATTGTAATCTTTTGACAATGTTTATATACAGGTGACAACGGAAGACAAACCATGTTATTTGTTTAAAAAAAAACGGCAAAATACATTGTTAGGGCATTTTTATTACTAAACGATGTTTATCTATATTGTGTTTTTAATATATAATACTTAGTGGATTTCTCCATAATGTTAAACTACATTTATATTTGAAATTGATATTATAAGTCAAAAACAAAATCATTTATGTAAACGAATTCATATACTATTTGTAGTTAATAGTGACATATAGGCCCATGGGGCCGTGTGTACTTTCATAATATTTTCATGTATATATGTTTATAATGTACATGTATAAAACAAGTAATATAAGAATAATTACTTACTTACTTATATCAGACAGATATAGTGCTAGTACGATATAACACCAAACAAGTGGCATGATATATATATTCTTTATTCCGAAATCGTGTATGCATTTCACCATTATGCTGTACCCAATCCATTGCATTTGGAAAAAAAAAATTGAATGCAATTTTATCACAATATTGCATTAGCATCTAAACGATAAGCCATGTGTAAATAATAGATATTGCATGGCAAACGACAATGCTTTTCATAACATATATTTGGTTGTGATGAATGAGTCCGTGTGTGCCACATGAAAAAGAAACAAATTCTATGAGATTATTCGCAAGATAAGCACATTTATCAATGTGTCAATGAGATCTTTATCGTTAGAAACTGACATATCTTAAATTTACATGTATGTTGAAGTATGTCGTTCGTTGTCCCTCTTTTGTACGGTAAAAATACCGTCATCACATATATTCTAAACGTTCAGCTCAAATGGAGTGTATTTGTTCATAATAAATATTTACTCATTTTCCAAGTAAAAAGAAATTGTGATATATGTATCATACCCGAAAATGATGATCAATATTAAAGTATCACTTCCGGTCTCTAGAGATGTCAGAAATCTAATGTGCGGGATCAAAACGAGCCGTGGCTATTTGAACAGGACCGACAAGGGTTGGGATGGTACAGTTCTGATGTATTCCAGTGATTCACTTTTTAGTATATTCGACTGCAGAATTAAGAAAACATTCTTCTTTCTTTTTTTTTTCATATACATATAAAATTGACTTCGAAATAAAAATTGAAAAATAGGTATAAATAGTGAACTCGGGACCGGGATTTAACTTAGAAATAGCGAAAAAATCGAAATAGCGAAATTCGGATTAAAGGTTTAATTTATTTTTTTTTGCAATGATGTCGATGTTCGGTTTGTCGAGGTTCTACTGTAATTCATATAAGTTTCTTTCCTTTTTTTATTGAGTGTGCATTATTAAGAGTCTTGTTTGGGCGCCAAAATGATGTCGATCAGTAGATAATCTAAATTTTTCAACATGTTATATTTGCTGTTGTTGTTGCTGGCGTAGCTGTTTAACCTTACCTTTGACCTACTTAAGGATGATGACGTAAGACAATGCAAAATTGATACTTAAACGATTTTCATTGGTAGATAATTTTTACTTGTGGAAAAAATAACTATTTGAAATATGTGTTTCGTATTCAAGATTTTTTTTATAAAAAATAAGAATCCTGTTTGGCTTTGCCCCTATGAAATGTGAAAAATATTCTCTTGTAAATATTAAGCTCAACCGTACTGCGACTTTTACAGCATAACGGCTACGATTGTATATAAGTTGTTTTCTTACAACATGTGTAAGTAATGACTCTTGGTCGGCCGCGATCTAAATTAAGCGTCAGATCAGCCCGAAATCAATCAACCATGCTTAGCTCTAAGTAATACTTTAGTACTAAGAACAATTTCAGTATTCTTGTTTCTCTAAAGTAATAAAGACGATTCGGAAATCTCTTGTTCGAAAATATCCGAAAGAATGGATTTTACATTAGTGCAATTTGTATCACTTTTTCTTACAGATTTTGTTCAAAATATATCAAAGTATCACTTTTGAGAATTTTATTCAAATAAAACCTTTAAGAAATAAGTTTTATAACATTTTTAGACACTTTTTGAACACCCTCGTATATGTTTTTTGAAAATGTACTTCGAAGGAAATAAGATTATTACGTAGGTGTCGAAAGTTCACAGTAGCAAATATGTCTTTTTAAAACAAATAAAAGAATAAAATAGTGCGTGTATCGTAAAAAGAAGTATATTTAACAATACATATTTTTATTTTTTTTTTATATGCATACCATGAGTGGAATATATTGCCTCCATTATATATGAAGAATTCTGTTACTGGGGTTTTGGTCGACCTACCAGACATTTCAAATCATTAAACCCATCTCCGAGTAAAAGAAATCTAAAAATAGAAATAGCTCACAGTGTGATAAACTAACAAAGTAAACGCCGTTTATCAAAGGATAGACGTTTTTTTTAGCGACGATCCAATTTTTGCGTGATTTTAACGTGATCTAATTAAGACAGGCATGGTTCCTCAAATTACAACAAGTTGCGAATGGAAATGCGTAAATTCATGACTATGAGACATCGTTCTTTTGATGCTATGCGCGAGTCATTTAAAATTAAAGTACAGTGAAACCTCTTTACAACGGCATTCGTTATAACCCCTTAAAAAAAAAAATTTCTATTCTTTACAATTTTTTAAAAAATTGAAAACCTTGGATGAGTTTGAAAAACTACATAATATTCAATATTTATTAAGTAAACATTGTCGGTATATAATACTGAGTTTTTATATATGGACATAGTCATTACGATGGAAATGTGAAAATCTGTGAATGTATATTGCATTCTATCAATTAAGTAAAAAAGAACAGTTTCCCGGAGTTTACCCTGTTTTATATGCTCGTACTTACGGATGAAATATGGATGCAAATTGTCGTCACGTTTTGAAGGTAACAATGTATAAAAAATGCACATAGTGCATTTGTATAGGTTATTGGCTGAAATAAGGTTACTTGAGTAGTAGTTCAATGTCGTCAACAGGATATATATATATATTGAAAAGATCATAAGCAACCATCAATTCTGGATAAAATATGCATAAGCGGTAACGATAAATGGTTAAAAATCTTAAAACCATAATTAGTGAGGTTTATTGAACGGCACATTTTAGGGGCTTGTGTTTTCTTTACTATTCATCTTTCTTAATGCATTCACCTAACTTTTGAGTATGGCGTCCGCTTCTTAATGCAACAATAAACAATAATTCTTAAATCTTGAATGGCAGAGAAATAATTCGAAATAATTTCTTCGTATACGTATAGGGTTTTGTTATGTTTATTTTTATTATTATTCCTCATTTTCAAACCAAATCAAGAATTAATTTTAATATGTTGCCAGCGTCTGAGCAACATGAAAATTAAAATGCCTCGACAAAAAAGTTCAAATTTCTAAATTCAATCATTTTCAATTTTCAATGACGTCAAATTACGTCAGCTTCAAAAGTTTGTTCGCGCTCCAGAGCCTTTATTTTATTTACTTTTTTTGTCGTTTTATCTTGATATTTTCACAGAAGATGTATGTTATAATGTAGATGTGCACCTTGTCTTTCAATTTTTCAAATTTAAAAAAATTATGGCAAAACCAAGTTTCGAACTTTGGTCCTAAAACTATTATTTAATGTTACAAAGGCTACTGATGAGTTAGAAGCATGAAAACTGGACACCTTATCCGCCCAGAGGTCTACTTTCTTTTCTCTGAAAGATTTTCTGTTAAGTCACGTGGTTATGACGTCATTTAAAGGACAAAATCTTATTTTTTCAAAGATTTCTCTCGCTCTGGCATCATACATTTTGAGTCAGTTTTAATGAAATTGAAATTGCAGCGATAAAAAAAGGTTTCTTTTTATACATTCAATTATTTTTAATTTTCAATGACGTCAACTGACGTCATATTTGACGTCAACTTCAAAAGCGTGTTCGCGCTTAAGAGCCTTCAATTCTTGTCGTATTAATTTGATATTTACGGAAGACGTTCGTTATGATGTAGTTTCATTCAAATTTCCAAATTCGAAAAGATTAAGATTTCATGGCAATACCGAGTTTAGAACTTTGGTCCTAAAAATATATTTAAATGTAACAAAGCCCTCTGATGCGTTAGAAGCATGAAAATTGGACAGCATATCGGCATAGAGGTCTACATTCTATTTTTTAGATGATTGTCTCTTACGTCACGTGGTTATGACGTCATTAAAAAAAGCACTTTTTAATATTTTTCTCGCTTTGGCATCGTGAATTTAAAGTCAATCTAAATTAAATCTTCAGATTTGAAAGAGTTAAAATTGAAGTGATGCATACTGCAAGAAATGTTTGTTTTGTCACGTGGTTATGACGTTATTCATTTTAAAGCAAGAATTGTTGAAAAAAATCATATAAATCGCAAATTAGACCAATGAACTTAAACTTTTCAAAAATGTCGAAACTTAGTACGTTCAAAGGTTCTGAAAATTTCAAGAGATTACGTCATAAAACATGGCAGATATTCATGTTTGATGGAATGCCTACTTGAAAATGTGAAAACAAACCTGCTCGCATTCTCGAAGATATTTTTTTCTGGATTAATAGAACGTTAGCTGAACATGTCCTTGCACAAAAAAAAAATATATATTTTTCTTTAGTCACTTGATTTTGACGTCGTTGAAATATGAACATTATTCAATTCAATTTGTATTCGCGCTCCAGCGTCATGAGTATTGATGCCAATCTTAAGCATACCTTAGGGAATTTATGTTGTGTCACTTGTTTATGACAATATTGATTTGTAACCAAAATATATTAAACAGATCCTAAGATTGGGTATATTTACTTTAAATAAGTAATATTGCCGTACCTTAACATGCGCAAAAATAAAAAATAAAAAAATTCAAGTGATTAGATTATCAAACATGACTTATTCATGTTTTTCGTATAAGGGCTGATTCATGAAAATCAATTGATTTTAAGAATTGAAAGCGGTCATTTGGTTGGTTGATCAAGATCCGATTGTTCTTTTGCAGGAAAGAGTGTCTGCGTTGAATAGTGAATTGTGATACGTTTTTGAGTAAATGAGTCGCATTTACTATGAATTAGTATAATTATACTAGAGCCAGAAAACCTTTACGGATAACTTATTGCATTTGCTATCACGGCTTTCCGCAAACCTGAAGAAAATGACAAATACATGTATATCTTCCTATCGATTTTTTATGCTTTCTAAATGTTTAACGGTTTCTTTTTCTAAATCTGTAAAGCAAATATATAAAGCAAATGAATTGCTGAAAGTGTCAAGACGTTTATAACGTTAATTACATAGAAATAAGAAATTATTTTCATGATTTTTCTTACACCTCTGCCTTTGTTTCCATCTAATTTTGCAAATGTAAAACTCAATTAATTTAATGGTTGAAAGTCATGGATTTCAAAGTATTTTTTATACAATTTCAATCATATGGATCAAATTGCAATGGATATTTGTTATGTTATATGCTTATGAAGAAATAGATATTAAATAAAGAATAATAAAACTTTTAAAATCGATTGAATAATGTAAGAAAAACAATCTTGAGAATAGTATTTTTATCTTAAACATTTCCTGTGTTTTTTCTACATGACAGTAAACGGTTGCGTAATCAAATAAGCTCCATATTTATGCTTTCTCAATATCTTCTTTAGAAGATGAAAATGAAAAAAAAAATGATTTAAAGCTTATTTTTGAACATAAGTATATATTTATGATAATGATGATTTACGTATTAAATCTTACATTATTATGTATCATTATTCCATTTCTTTGTATTTACTTTTATATTCAATACCTGTGAAATAAGCAAACGGAAAGCCGCTTCGTTTGTATCTTCAACAAACGACTTCTAGTCAATATTGAGATTCGTGCTGGAGAAGTTAACTTATCATCAGTCTCTCATTGTTTCGCTAGTAGCCGAGATATATTTGCGTGTCGAAACAAATTCGGTGAAGTAAGCAAGAGGTCAATGTCCGCTCCAATGTTAAACAAGAGCCAAATCGACAGAAAAAGTAAGAGCTAAGTTTCTGTCGTTGTTTAAAATGACATACCATATCTACGCTTAAGCTCTTTAAAAATGGTTCAGGAAAATGCTGAACTTGACTGTTATGGGGAAATTTAAGACAAAGTTGTTATTCAGATATTAAAATATATTAAAATTATGTGGACTGAAGTTGTATGCTGATTCTTTTCATTGTTTCCTAGGTAAACATACTTTCATGTCACTTTTTTGATATTTCTTTGATCAAAATTTCCGTCATTTTTTTCTGGACGATAAGGAAAGGTATACACGTGTATTTTGGTTGTGTGCCTCTTCGATTTTAATTCATACGCCGAAAAATAACTGTATCAAGAAACGAAGTATTTTACTTATTACATTAAACAACATAACTATTTTTCACTATAAAGATGAGTAACTAAGTGTTAAAGAATGCGTAAATAGATGCAATTATATTGGTTGTCATGCATGTAATTTTAACATGCTTATTTTAGCAATTCAGATTGCAGCACGTTCAGTGAAATAAGAAGTTATGTTTTGTGAATTCACTTATGAGAAACTTAAAAACATTGTAAATCAGGATCATTAAAACAAAAATGCACAGTGTATACGCTATATGTTAACAATTCGTCGATGGCTTACAGCGCTCCCAAAATTTTGACTTGGATTCGTTTTAAAAATTGCAGTATTTTGCCTTTTCGTTTCAGTCTCTTTACTATCTTCTAAAGTTCAAAATATTCCAACCATCTACATGAATAACTATTCCGAAACTGACTCTGAACTATGGACCAACTAGCTTAGTTTGTGAAAACACAAACTTGGATAAAAAAAGAAAAAGAAAAAGATAATGGTGCTAAGCCATCTTGGTTCGTAAAATGATAAGATGCACTAAGATAAATGACTGTTTCATATATACTTCCGGGAAATTTCAATTTCATACTTTTCCGCAGGTATCAATCCTTTCGTATGTGTATTTAAATTACCTGCGTTTGATTAGCTGATCGAGGATTGGTTACCCCCGATATCATTACTCATTGCTCTACCTTATTGCCGTGTGTACGTAATGTACCCACTACACAGGATGTTGTCTATCCACATAAAACACTTAGCGGAGGAACTACTTTTTCCTGGTTCCGAAATATTCGGAAGCGAGTGATGTACTTGAGGAATTCCTGAAGTGTTGCTGTTTTTGTTGTTGTTTTAAGATTGTTTCCCGAAAAAGAAATTGCACCTTGCCTGCATTCATTAGAAACTGTTTGACTAATGTGAATAAAATTATAGCGGATAACACTTTTATTACATACTGTGGTAAATGTATTTTTGAATAAAAACGAATTTTAAACATGTACATTTCAAAATCAATGTATAAGTAGAACATCCAAATTAATTCGCTATATGCTGCAAATATCTTAAGTACATCTGCATCAAATTTAAATGTGCAATGATAGCTACACTGTTTTAAATCGCTGAGCATCACCAAGCTTCTTTTGTAAAACACCGAAAATAGGGATCCCATATTTTGTTTTGTTTATTTTGCACTGTCAGTACATTAGAACAATTTTAACCAAATCGGTCTCAACGGGGGGCATTTTCTGTGTAATCGGCGCGTGAATTAAGTTTAAAAATAAAACCTCTTCAGGTGCTTAATTGATACCTTACATGTACCAAAAACTGAAACAATAATGATTAAGAAGTACTAGACTCGCTCGATCGTGGGCGTCTAATTGGGAATTTGTGATTAATAAAGGTTTCTATCCCTGCGCTCCTAATCTGCTTCGTGAACAATGGAAGAATTAGCGAACAATTGTTTCACATTTTAATTGGTATTCTATCAGAAAAGATGGGAGCTTCGAAAGGATGTAAATGAAAATAATCGAGTCAAAAAAAGCATGAAATAATCATGTCGTCTGCACATTTTTAGAGGTGTTCTGTATATCGGAATCAGATGCCATTATTTTAACTTTTTTTTTTATAAAAGTTCATGACAGTCGGTAGTGATTGTCAAATCTAAAGTGTGGTGATTTATCTTCTTATCTATTTTCACATATTATAGCATGTATTATAGAAAAAGGTGCAAAAATGATTAAAGATGCATATGGGAGATTATTTTTAATTATGGTGGCCATTATCTACGATGTCTCATTTTCAGGGAAATTAATGAGAAAATTCAAACTTTTAAACTGTCTAAACGTAGTCCGGGTTCCGAATTAAAAAGGATTTCGGATTAAGGAGTGTGCCGGATTATAGAGGATTTTGGATTATGGAGAATTTCGAATAAGAGAGAATTCCGGATTAGGAAGGATTGTTTTATTGTTTAAGAATGGGTTCATGTTTAATTTATGTTAAATTTAGTATTAAAACACAAATTAAGATGTAATCTTTATGTATACTTATGCAAATGCTTAATTATTATATACACATGTTATATTATGATAACACATGTTATATATGATAACATATGTTATCAAGAAAATCACTTTTTCATTGGTATTCGTACATAATTTCCAGTGTAAAGCAGGTGTGAGCAATAAGTTATCGTTCTTATTTTACAATTTAAGGAATTTATTGCAAGCGCTGCGATAAATTCGTAAAATGTAAAACATAAACGATAACAAATTTACAGCTTGTTACGTATGACGAATTGTTCCATAATGCGATGTCAAAGACAAAGCTGTATGGCGTATGTGACAAACTATCAGTATGTTATGGTTTTATGGATTGCAGCGCTCCGTTTCATGTCGCTTGCGATAAATTTCATAAAAATTTGAAATATAAATTAATATATAAACTTATACACAGAATCTACACTGTGAGATGGTACATCGTGCGTGTCTAGACATGCCGAAACTCAGACTAATTACCGTAAACAGGTCATCCATGTGACACGTGGAAAACTTTGACCATCTTGACCCACGTTCAATGTATGCCTCATACGGCCAAGCATTGTATTGTATTGTATTGTATTGTATTGTCAAGCAGACGGACACATTTTAATTTTGGCATAGATCGACCTTATGATTTACGCTCTATTCGTTTTCGCCTGACAGACTAATTTTAAAAATAAAGTCTAAAAGAGTAAACAGCTATTCATGAATTGTCTCAAGCAAAATGACGTGAATCTTGAGCAAACATACAATCATGTATTTGAAGTGATAACTAAGAAAAGGTTACATTTGCATTTGTTGTTTGTGGTGAAAGATCAAGTTTTATTTCTCTTTTTGTCGTGTAGCGAAACCGCCAATGAAATAAAACATTATCTTTCTCTAAATTTTACAAATACTCTACTTTATTCTATTTTCTATAATGAACAAGTTATGTTGTTGTTGTTGTTGTTGAGGGCGGGGTAGGGAAGCTGTCTATGATTTACAGTTAACCTTCAATGTCTGTAACAAATTTATTTGTTTTTCATTCATTTTTGTGATTTTACGTCACTGAATTACGACATTGTTTAAGAACTCCTCTTATATTAAAATGACTATATCATACCATTGCATTAATGCATGAGATTACTAATGTTCTACATCATGAATTTCTCACATTTTTCACCCAAAATAGCGTGAAATAAATTGCCAACAATGTCGTCATCGTACGTGTTATCATTGCGTCTTTTGCGGTTGAAGATTTTCTTTTTTCGGAAAGTGCTTTTAGTTGCTTGTGAGGTGGCATGTTATTAAAGAAGTCATTGAAGAGCAGCATACATCTGATGCCCAGCCTCGTGTGGTCTGTTGTTGCAACAACAATAATCTTTTTTTTTTCTTTTTTTTTTACAATCAATTAAGAATTAAGCGAATAAAATGGCTTGTTTTATTTTTATTACATACACTTTGTAGACTGTTAATTCAAACTTTATCAACACCTACACTGGTAAAATACTCGTCAAAGATAAGGTATCTGAAACACGAAAACGCATCTATTGCCCGCTGAAATATTCTTGCAAACGGCAACCAATACTTAAAGATAGTCGTAGAAATTCGAGCTGTAAAAAGCGTGTACAAATCAAGAATACACTCTGTCTCGGGACAATGAGTTACTTAAATAAGGCAATAAGAAATAATTGCAACAGGATACTAAGCAAATATTGAAAATTTAATCAGAGGAGGTCACGGGAAACAGCTGGTCGAAAAACGTGAGGACCTGAATCATGAATTTCAGGAATACTTAAACAGCATAAAAACTACTCTTGTTTAACCACTTAAGAACTGCTATTTTCGTACACATAAAAATGTAAATATAGATACTAAATAGATTCGGCTACCTGAATTAACTAGCGTTGTACAGCCGTTGCCGTGGATACCAGAAATAATGTTTTATCTGTATGGCACGTGAAATTTGTAATTTCACATCATCAGCAAGTGCATTTTAGTTCTTTTCAAAATGAAACTACATGATTTGTATGAAGCAATATAAGATAAACATGTAATAGGCAACGTGTTGAAGTCGTGGCATTATGTTTTATTTTATTAAGTATTTATTGTTATAACATGCATGCTGTCTTGTCAATCTGATAGTAACCTTTATCTTGGGAAAAAATGTCAAAACTAAAAAAAAAAAACGTTTCTTTCCCCGAAGAAAAAGCATAAATGTAAACTCATTGAAATTTAAAGTTTTAAAATAATAAAATGAAGCTTGTCATTTACAATGAATCACAAAATAAAACCGAATTCTTGTCTCAAATATTTTACGATACTTGTTGAACTGTTCAGATAAACATTACGCACATATTTAGATTAAAATGAAGTTGTTTTATTGTTGTTTATTTGTCGTGGATTTGTTGTTGTAATTATAGGCTAAAATTCCTTCCATCCTTTATTTTCTGATTTAAGATAAGTTTTGAAAGAACATTTCTTTGTGACATACATTTCCTTTAATCACTGTAACTGTGTAATCTGTGTCTCTGTAAATATCCATACCTGGATTTACAATTCAAGAATTAGCAATATCTACATAA